>CM055122.1:994013120-994538120 GCA_029206835.1 Rana muscosa | reverse complement strand
TTCTACAGGTTGCATGTTTTGAGTTACAGAGGAGGTCTAGGGCTAGAATTATTGCTCTCGATCTACCGATCGCGGCGATACCTCACGTGTGGTTTGAACACCGCTTTCATATGCGGGCGCTACTCACGTATGCGTTCGCTTCTGCGCGCGAGCTCGGCGGGACAGGGCGCGTTCCTGGCTCCTAACTTTTTTAGCTGGCTCCTAGATTCCAAGCAAATTTGTCAAGCCCTGTTGTAGCCCATTACAACCTTGTGCAGGTCTACAATCTTGTCCCTGATGTCCTTTGACGGCTCTTTGGTCTTGCCCATGATGGTGAGGTTTGAAGAAAGAGATTCCATAGACAGGTGTCTTATATACTCGTAACGAGTTGCCGTTAGGAGCACCTTCTTAAATTGATAGGACTAATCTGTGTACCACATGAGCACATACTGTAGCCAGTGTGTGGGAGCCAGAATTATTGTTGGTTGGTATGGGGATCAAATACTTATTTTACTCACTGAACTGCAACTCGATTTATCACATTTGTATCCTCAGTTTTTCTGGATTTTTGGTTGATATTCTGTCTCTATCATTTAAAATACACCTATGATAACAATTCTAGAGACCTTTTAAATTCTTTGCAAGTAGGCAAACTTACAAAATTTGCAGGGGATCAAATAATTTCCCCACTGTATACAGAAAATGCAGGTATTAATATGGACCAGATCTACATGGTATAATTCCATGCCATGCCAATCTAATTAATTGCATGCCAGCTGTAGCAACCTTGGCGTATAAAGCTTAAACAGGGTATTTTTTAATGTGAACTTTAATCTAAGGCACTGGTTAAATTCTCTGGATTTTTTTGTTTACTCAAATTTTATTAGGTTATTCTATATTTACACAAGTTCCACTCACAACACAAATATAGCGTAATCCAAATTATCCACTCTAAGATTATTCCCAAAGCATAACTAGAGGTCTTAGGCCCCTTTCACACTGAGGCGTTGCAGTAATGCGCTAAAAATGATTAGCGTTATTATCGTGTATTTACCGCGATCGCGCTAACGCCTATGCGTTTTTACCGCGTTTTTGCGGTAAAAAGGATTATTTGGTATCCCACAATCCTCCACTCTACTGCGGTCATGTGACGTTCCCACAGCTTCTGGGAGTTTTTACAGCGGTACCCATTTATTTCAATGGGGATAGGCATTTTTACAGCGCTATTTTATGCGCCCCATAGATGCTCCAAAAAAGCTGTTTGCAGGATTTTTTCCAACGCACAGCCAGCACAACGCCTGAGTGTGAAAGCCCTCAGGGCTTTCACATTGAAAATGCTGGGGCAGGATTATTTCAGGCGTTTTTACAGCGCTATTTTTAGCTCTAAAATGCCTGAAAGGGGCGTGCCCTGTATTCTATGAAATTCGTGCCCTGTATTCTTCAATGTGAAAGCCCGAAGGCTTTCACACTGAATCGGTGCGCTAGCAGGACTGCTCCAAAAGTCCTGCTAGCCGCTTCTTTACAGCGGTGAAGGAGCGGTGTGTTCACCGCTCCTTTACTGCGGCTGCCCATTGAAATCAATAGGACAGCGCGGTAATACCGCCTGCAAACCGCGGCAATAGCCGCAGTTTGCGGGCGGTATTAACCCTTTTTCGGACGCTAGCGGGGGTTAAATTCACCCCCCTAGCGGCCACATACCGCTGTAAGAACGACGGTATAGCAGCGCTGAAAATCGCGCTGCTATACCGCCACCGCACCTGCCCGCCCCAGTGTGAAAGGGGCCTTACTCTCTAATAAACGACAGCTATATATAAAAAAAGAAGAAAAAAAAAACAAGGATACGCAACAAAGAGAGAAAAGCAACTAGGAATAACAAAATCCTAGATAATTGGTATTTTTACCCTATATTCCATAGAAGTTTCTTAGTGCTGTAGAGTGTTCCTAATATACATCTGCCCAAGAGCAGAAAATAGAAAGAATAAAAAAAAGAAAAAAGGAGAGCGAGAAAGGAAATAAAAACTAAAACAACTACAAACATATACAGACCTAGACAAACCTACACATTCCTCTGGAAAGCCCCCTCCCGACCATCGGCCACACCATGGCTCGCCTACTATGCCCAATCAAATTCGAATCATGCTCAATTTCACAGATAGAATCTCAGGATGTCCGAGTTCTGGAACTCGATCCAAGGTGATCACACTTCCATATACTTATGACAGTGTCCCTGTGTACTTGCCATTATTTCCTCCATTCTTTTTAATTGATTAATTTCAGCTACCCACTCTTGAATAGTGGGAGTGACTATTGTATTCCAATGTCTAGGTATAATTATTTGTGCGGCAGAGATTAAGTAAGGGAGCAGTCCTTTTGTGAACTCTCGCGAAGCCCCTGGATATATGGAAAGTAAGGCTATTTCTGGAGATTTATGAGAAGATACACCAGTGACACACGAGCAGATTTGAAATACAGACTCCCAAAATTCTTTAATCTGGGGGCATGTCCACCAGATATGGATCAATGTACCAACGTCTCCTCCACATCGCCAACATTCCTCAGGATAAATCTGAGAGATTCTATGTAACCTCGCCGGGCATCTATACTATCTAGTTAATATTTTCTAATTCTTTTCTTGTATGAAAGTCGCGGAACTAGATTTAAAGGTTAACCAGAAAGCATTCTTCTATCTGTATTTTACTTGAATTGCCATTAGAAGTGTGTTTGTGGAAACGGTAGTCTAGACCTTTAACTCTCAAGCAGAGCTTCACATTCCACAGCAAACCCTTCCATGCCTTGGGTCTCTGTTTCCTGCAGTACTATTGTCACCGGAGATCTTTTAAAGTCGCTGACATGCTTTGTTCTCTAATATTTTGTGCCATTTAGATTTGGCTGTATTTCATGGAACATAGACAGGCGCTGGCTATTTGATAAATAAATGGCTTTGTGTAGTTTTGGAAAGAAGGCTGAAGGATGGAAATCAGGCCAAGAAAGAATAAATTGGTCTGAAGTCTTAATTTCCATTTTTTCCCCCCCATAATTCTTGTGTGTGTTTGTGTGCTCTAAAGGCTCCGCAGTCAGTTCCAAGTTGTTTTTAACCTCGCCAATAAAACACTTTTGCAAATTTTATATAGGTACACAATTTAGCCATTCACTATACTTGCCTACTACAGGCTAGTCACACTTTTGCAGTTAATCTTTGGAATATTCGCTAAACTGCTAATAGTCCATTTAAATTGAGTAATTCTATCCCGATTGCCTGTTGCTAGATTGGAAATATATATTTTTTTAATGCTGGCCACTATTACCCCCTTCCTGCCCAGGACAATTTTCAGCTTTCAGCGTTGTCACACTGTGAATGAGAATTGCGCGGTCATGCAACACTAAGCACATATGACATTTTTATTATTATTTTTTTCACACAAATTGAGCTTTCTTCACCACTTAATCACCACTGGATTTATTTTTTTATTTTATTTTTTTTGATAAACAAATGGAAAAATACAGAACATTTTTGGAAAAAAAAACAACACTTTTTTTCTTCATTTGTTATAAAATTTTGCAAATAAGTAATTTATTTTTCTCCTTCGCTGATGGGCGCTGATAAGGCTGCACTGATGGGCGCTGATTAGGTTGCACTGATAACGTGGCACTGATGAGGCTTCACTAATATGCAGCACCCAGAGGCTGCACTGATGAGGTGGCACTGATGATGCTGATTGACACTGTTGGGGCTGCACTGATAATTAGGACACTGATTATCGATCAGTGCCCTGATCATCAGTGTAGATGTCCCCTGTCAGGATTGCCAGTTACCAGCTCTCCTTGCCTCACGCTGTGACTACACCATTACCAGTAAAAAAAAAAAAAATGCAATCAATCTATCCCATAGTTTGTAGACGCTACAACTTTTGCGCAAACCAATCAATATACGCTTCTTGCGATTTTTTTTTTTTTTTTTAATTGTCGCTCCTTTTTTTTGTTCATAGCGCAAAAAGTAAAAACCGCAGAGGTGATCAAAAACCACCAAAAGAAAGCTCTATTTGTTGGGGAAAAAAGGACATCAATTTTGTTTGGGTACAGCTTTGCACAACCGCACAATTAGACCCCTTTCACACTGAGGGGATTTTGCAGGCGCTATAGCATTAAAAATAGCGCCTGCAATCCGCCCTTTAACAGCTGCTCTATTCACTCCAGTGTGAAAGCCTGAGGGCTTTCACACTGGAGCGGTGCGCTGGCAGGGCATCAGAAAAAGTCCTGCCAGCAGCTTCTTTGGAGCGCATTAGGAGCGGTGAACTCACTGCTCCTAATGCGCTCATGCCCATTGAAATCAATGGGCAGTGCCGCCGTAGCGGCACATTGCGGGCGGTATTAACCCTTTCTCGGGTGATAGCAGGGTTAAAAGCGCTAGCTAGCGGCCGAAATGCACCGCAAATCCGACGGTAAAATAGCGGCGCTTTACCGCCGACGCTCTGGGCGGCATAGTGTGAAAGCAGCCTTAAAGCGAAGCAGTACCATATCACAAAAAATGGCCTGGTCATTAAGTGGGCAAATCCTTACGGTCCTTAAGTGGTTAAACACAACAAGTTGTAAGTGTTTCTGCATGTTTCTTAAAGCAAACATTTATCGTACTCTACCGAACTGGCCTAATATAGATGAAAAAAAATGTATGCTTTTGGTACTACTTTACTTTTTATTTTACATCGACAGGTACACCCTTCTGTTACTATTCATTCTTATGTATGTGTTCAAATGAAGTCCTCAATCTAATCTGCACGGATCTATTTTGGAAGCATGATGTAATGTAAATGTTTAATGAAGACAAACCACAAAAAGTCTCTTGTTACTTTATTTTGGTGATTATGTTGGTTGTTAAAGTTCCACAATTATTGTGTAAGATTAGTTGAAATGGTACCTTTCTTATAAACACAATTGCTTTATCACTCCCTTGGTGGTTGACTTCTGAAACATTATATGGGCTACGTATCCTCTACCAACCAATTAGACCTCCGTATACTGAATCCAGGTTACTCTTGTCACTTTTTTCTACTGCGCTTTGTGTTATTTAATATACGTAATCGTGACTCTGTCTTTCAGCCAAGTTGCACTGTTTATAATCAATTAGATTTTTTGTTGAGTAGAAATGTCATACTGTATTTTGGATAAATAGCCAAGATCAGTATAAAATCTCTGCAAGCAACTTGGGGCTTCTCTGTATATAACAATATATCCTGCCACCCTAAACAAAAGCTTACAATTTAGGCTTCATGCACACGGGACGTTGTTCAACCTCTCCTGAACGATTTCACTTAACAGCTAGAAACCAGTGTCTAAAAACGACAGTTTAGCCGCGTTTATATGCCGCGTTTAGCCACGTTTTGCGTCGAGAAGCATTTGAAAAAATATATACCGTATATACTCTAGTATAAGCCGAGTTTTTCAGCACATTTTTTTGTGCTGAAAATGCCCCCCTCGGCTTATACTCGAGTCACCTTTTTGTGCCTGATCTCCTGGACTTTTGGGACCCGGTACCAGCCGGCCGTAGGTCCCCTGGACCCCAAACTTGGCACACATGTAGCCTCACTCTTCCTCCTACAAGTGTGCCAAGTTTGTTGTCCAGGGGACCTACGGCCGAGGAGCACCGATTTTTCAAAGCCCTTCCATAGACTCCCATGTTAAATGATAATTTCTCCGGTGACTTTGGGGAACCGGTACTGGACAGTCGTAGGTCTCCTGGACCCAAAACTTGGCACCCCTTCCATAGACTCCCATGTTAAACGTCAGTCTAGTCATGGGCACTGTGAGGCATGGGCACAGTGAGGCACGGGCACAGTGAGGCATGCACATGGACACAGTGAGGCATGCAGATGGACACCCTAGGCTTATACTCGAGTCAATACGTTTTCCCATTTTTTTGTGGCAAAATTAGGTGCCTCGGCTTATATTCTGGTCGGCTTATACTCGAGTATATACGGTATATCCTTTTTTTTTCTTCTTTTAAATGACCAAAAACGCCTATAAACGAAACGCCGCTAAACGTGGTTTAGCGCGTTTAGCGGCGTCTGAAACATCGGAAACTTCAGCGTCTGAACTAATTAGTGTAATACTAGTGTAATACAATATCTTTTTGTACTAGAGCAGTTTTTATCAACCACTGGGTCACAGCTTGTCTACAGCTTCCCTCCTGCCAGGTCATCAGAATCACCGCTTGCTGCACCTCCATTCACCTTCCAGTTATCCCTCATCTCCACCTCCCATGCTCATCTCCATGACTTTTTTTTTTTACAGATTTTTAGGGTGGACCTCCGCTTTAAAGACGCATACTTATACATCGTAATACTCTAGCACAGTTAAAGTCCTTTTTTTGTGTGCATGTGCTATTGTAGCAGTAAATACAGTATATTAGTGATGAAATTCACAGGGATAGACAAATCCCAAGAGTCAGATAGCTATTGTGCACAAAAAAATAAAAACTTTTTTTTCGGTTTTTAATTTTGTTGTCAAAGACAGAATTTGTCTTCTACAAAGTGACTGTTGACCCGCAAACAGGACGGATTGGCCCCAGAGTTCTGAATACTATTTTTTTTCTTTCTTTAACCACTTCCCTACCGGGCACGAAAACTCCCTTCCTACCCAAGCCATTTTTCAGCTTTCAGCGCTGTCACACTTTGAATGACAATTGTGCGGTCCTGCGACGTGGCTCCCAAACGAAATTTGCGTCCTTTTTTTTCCCACAAATAGAGCTTTCTTTTGGTGGTATTTGATCACCTCTGCGATTATTATTTTTTTGCGCTATAAACAAAAGAAGAGCATCCAGTTTGAAAAAAAAACACTATTTTTTACTTTTTGCTATAATAAATATCCATTTTAAAAAAAAAAAAAAAAAATTTCCTCAGTTTAGGCCGATACGTATTCTACATATTTTCTTGGTAAAAAAAATTGCATGGTTTGTGCAAAAGTTATAGCGTCTACAAAATAGGGGATAGATTTATAGCATTTTTTTTTTTTTTTTTTACTAGTAATGGCGGCAAATTTGCGATTTTTTTTTTTTTTTTTTTTTTTTTTTTTTTTTTTTATTGTGACTACGATATTGCGGCGGACAAATCTGACACTTTTGACACATTTTTGGGACCATTCACATTTATACAGCGATCCCTGCTATTAAAATGCATTGATTACTGTATAAATGCGACTGGCAGGGAAGGGGTTAACACTAGGGGGCGAGGAAGGGGTTAAATGTGTTCTAACTGTGGGGGGAGGGGACTGACTGGGGGAGGTGACCGATGGTTGTCCCTATGTACAAGGGACACGCCATCAATCTCCTCTCCCTGACAGGACGTGGATCTGTGTGTTTAAACACACAGATCCACTGTTCTGCTCGGTTACTGGGCAATCGCGGGTGCTTGGCGGCCATCGCGGCCGCCGAGCACGTGCATCGGGTCCCCAGCAACGCGGCGCGCGTGCGCCCTCTAGCTCTTTTTAAAGGCAGGACGTCATGACGTCCTGTCAGAACGATAGTCTTCCGCCCGCCGTCATATGACGGTGGGCGGTAGACAAGTGGTTAAAATGTACATTTGTAGCAATGAATATTGTAGAGTGGCTGTTCTTCACTTTCAACATGGAACTCTAGAAAAACAGCTGAATATATGGTTGAAATGCATTTCTTCCATGTACATTGGATCAAAAGCCTCAATGATTAACACTCCTACTATAGTTGAGACCTTGAGGACATTTTTTATTACAGTACCTTTTTTATATTGTACATCACCAAGGGTAAATTTAATGAGTTACCACCTGATGACTTGGAAGCAAAGATATCCTCTTACATGTTTGAAACCTTCCTCCAAATAGATTTCCCTGATGAGAAAGAGGCATTAACCGCTCTGTTAATGAACATGAATTCCTAAAAGCTCTGTCGTTGGTGAAATCAGAGAAGTCTAGGACCGAATGATTCACAATTGGGTTTTAAAAAACCTTTCAAGATCTTCTTGCCCCATTCTTTATACGAGCTGACAACTGTACCTCCAGACTCGCTGCCTTTTCCAACCCAAACATAAGACGTACGTATTACTGTTCTAAATCAAAAATCTACTTGCTTCATACCAATATCTCCAATAAACATAGACGTTCGGTTATATGCCAAAATAATAGACACCAGATGGAAACATATTCTGCCATGCCTAATCCATCTGGACCAGACTGAGTTTTCTATCTGACAGTCAAACCAGAGAATCATCAGTCTGATCTCCCTGGCCCAGCTTCACTCCATCTCCTTATGCCTTTACTTGGAATATGCTGAGAAGGCATTTGACTTGATTCACTAGTCCTTTCTTATGCCGCGTACACACGATCGTTTTTCACGTTGTTAAAAATGCCATTTTTTAAATTGGGCATTAAAAACGATCGTGTGTAGGCTCCAGAGCATTTTTAACGACGTGAAAAATGGCCTAAAAAAATGAGAACCTGCTCCATTTTTTCACGTAGTTTTTTTTTTAACAACGTGAAAAACCGTAGTGTGTATGCTTTTACAAGGGGGAAAAAAATGTGCATGCTCAGAATCAAGTATGAGACGGGAGCGCTCCTTCTGGTAAAACTAGCATTCGTAATGGAGATTGCACATTTGTCACGCTGTAACGGACTGAAAAGCACGAGGCTGAAAAGCGCGAATCGTCGCTCAACAAACTTTACTAACATGAAGGGTGGCGCCATTCGAAAGGCAACTTCCCCTTTATAGTGCCGTCGTACGTGTTGTACGTCACTGCGCTTTGCTCGAGCATTTTTTTTTAATGAACGTGTGTATGCAAGACAGGCTTGAGAGGAAACAAGGAAAATCACGTCGAGGAAAAACGTTTTTGAAAATGACATTAAAAACGATCGTGTGTACGCGGTATTAGCGTCTCTTTCTCACAAATAGAATTTTTGAGATACGTTTATCTCTAGTCATGGTTTTGTACAGGGACCCCACAGACAGAATTCAGGTAAATGCCCCTTATCTTTCCCTCTATCCATTAAAACTGGCGGTAAACAGGGTTGCACTTTTATCCAGACCTAAGTCCTAAGACCAAAGTTTTCTTGCCAATTTTTGCTTTCTACAAATCTAACTATTAGAAGAATTGCAAAAACATCCGTTGGTATAGGTGCCCTGCCACTTTACACCACCTGTCCCTCTCCTCTTCTGATATCTGCTTCCAATACCTTCTGGAATAGAGATTACAGTTTATTGCACAATGCACCCACATTATTGGCTGAAATTGTGAACGTGTTCATGAGCCTAGGCTCCTTGAAACACGTCAAATCTGTCATCTTCAGGCATTGCCTGACAGCAGCTCAAACCATAATATCCAAATTCTGGAGGTTGACTGAGACATCCTTTCTGTCTTCATGGACTTCCATTTTTATTGTCCTAATGTACATAGTGAATTTGAGAGCAAGCAACAATGTTAATGTTAAAAAAGAAAAGAGATTGTCAAACATAGTGTTTATAAACGCTGTTCAGAAGCAAGATGGATAACAAGTACAACAAAAAACTAAAAGGGATAGTAATATTGTTAGAACATTCAAAAGATCAAGTCTTCTGGACAGCAGCACTCCAATAAAAGGCCTTTTATTATGTAAAATCTTCAAAAATCCAAATACAGCACAGCAAGTCACAAAATTCTGGTATAGAGCTGACCTAGTTTCACACTTTCTTAGTGTTTAATCATAGCTATGATTAAACACTAAACACTAAGAGTGTGAAACTAGTCAGCTCTATACCAGAATTTTGTGACTTGCTGTGCTGTATTTGGATTTTTGAAGATTTTACATAATAAAGGCTTTTTATTGGAGTGCTGCTGTCCAGAAGACTTGATCTTTTGTTTTGCCTGAAATTGCATTGCCTGCACCCTTGGCTGTTGGGAGGAGATAACCACGTAGAGGACATCTACACCTGAGCGTTTTTTGTTTTTTATTGTTAGAACATTGTCACTTTTGTATCTACACGTAAAACCTTGGATTGTGAGCATAATTCGTTCCGGAAACATGCTTGTAATCCAAAGCACTTGTATATCAAAGCGAATTTCCCCATAAGAAATAATGGGAACTTAGATGATTCATTCCACAATCATAAATCCTTCAGTTTATAGTCCATATAAAAAGATTAAAGCAAACTGATGGGTTGTGCAACTATAAAATGTCCATCCACAAATGGAAGCCTCCACAAGGGATTAGAAGCAAAATCCAGCTGGAGCTACAGAGTATAAAAGAGAAAAGGCGCCTCTAAGTGTAGCAATATGTTGCTAAATGTTGTACCTTCATTAAATGTAACCATATTGCTACACTTGGAGGCGCCTCTTTTCTCTTTTATACTCAGATGTGACATGACGCTACTTGATATAAAAGCGATGTCTTGATATACAAGTCAAAATGTATTTAGAAATTTTGCTTGTCTTGCAAAACGCTCTCAAACCAAGGTTTTACTGTATTCTGTTTCATTTTATGTTCAGATGTCAGTTAGGCTTCATTTAGTCGTGTGGTTGAGGGGAGACAAAAATGCGAGGTGGAGTTGCCTTTTTGCCCCCTGCCCCAACTGCCCTCCCCTTAACCTGCAACAGGCAGCGGATGTAGCGATTTGGCAAGCTGCCAAAATCAACACTCAAGCAAATGGGGAAGCACCACAAACTTTATTTTAAAAATGGGGTTACACAAGCAGTGAGGAGGTGTTGCATCACTTCCTCATTGCCTGTCAGTAGCCTCTGAACGCAGATCAGGCTTCAGAGGAAAGGGAGATTTAGACGCATGTCAAAATCAACCCTAAAAGCAAAACAAGTAAAAAAATAAAACCCTAATGCCCTGTACACACAATCGGATTTCCGATGGAATAAAATCCGATGGAATTTTCCGTCGGAATTCCGATGAAGCTGACTTTCATCAGTCTTGCCTACACACCATCAGACAAAATTCCGACCGTCCAAAACGCCGTGACGTAAAACACTCAGACGAGCCGAGAAAAATGAAGTTCAATGCTTCTGAGCATGTGTCGACTTTATTCTGAGCATGTGTGGGTTTTTTCTCCGTTGGAGTTCCACTTAGGCGATCAGAATTTCCTATCGGTTTTTTTTTCCCATCGGAAAAATGTAAAACATGTTCTATTTTTTAACACTGATGGAAAAAAGTCCGATGGGGCCCACACACGATCATTTTTTCCGATGGGGAAAAAAGTCCATAGGACTTTTTTCATCAGAAAAACCGACCGTGTGTACAGGGCATTCGTTTTACCCTAATCAGCCCCAATACCCACTTCTTTGCCTTCTCCTTTTAACTATTATTTCCCTGCTGATTTGTTTTTATCCCTCTAACCCAGGGTTTCTTGACTCGGGTTCCTCCAGAGGTTGCTAGGGTCCTTGAGCAATTTCTGGCTCTGAAATAAGTTCCCATTGACATCGTTGGTCTTTTTAGCTATCTGTAAGGAGGTAATTTTTCCCAATGACCACAAGTGTAAGGAGCATTCTTCCCACTGACCATCACACTAATGTATCATGAGTTGTAGATATAGTAATTTTTACCAGGGGTTCCCTAAGCTCTAGAAGTTATGTGAAAGGTTCCTCTGTGTTAAAAGGTTGAGAAAGGCTGCTCTAACCATTAATAATTTTAATGTTTTTGTTTATATTTGGCGTTTTTAATAATCTTTTAGTTTTGCATTAAAAACTGTGGCCTTTCTGGCCTTTCAATTTGACAGACGTGTGTAAGTTACAAGATTGGCTGGCTGTACATAAGTATATGTCATTTGCAGCCAGAACATTAATCCTGTTTGTTTAAAGGTGTAGTGCTGTCAGGTGTAGAATGTTTGCAGTTACAGAATTTTTGGAGACATTTTTGGACCTACCTTTGCCTTCAGGACCTGTATGACAAGTCTAGGGCGCGTTCTGATATATGGCAGCAAGCACTGATTAAATGACAAGGTAAAATAAAGCACTTTTTTTTAAAAGCATTCTTAACCACTTCAGCCCCGAACCATTTGTCAGCTTAATGACCAGAGGTGTTTTTACAATTTGGCACTGCGCTGCTTTAACTGGTAATTGCGCGGTCATGCAATGTTGTACCCAAACGAAATTTGCGTCCTTTTTTTCCCACAAATAGAGCTTTCTTTTGATGGTATTTGATTGCCTCTGCGATTTTTTTTTTTTCGATATAAATGGAAAAAGACCGAAAATTTTTAAAAAATTATATTTTCTACTTTTTGTTATAAGAAAAATCGAATAAACTCCATTTTAGTCATACATTTAGTCCAAACTGTATTCAGCCACATGTCTTTAGTAAAAAAAATGTCAATAAGCGTATATTTATTGGTTTGCGCAAAAGTTATAGCGTCTACAAACTAGGGTACATTTTCTGGAATTTACACAGCTTTTAATTTTATGACTGCCTATCTCATTTCTTGAGGTGCTAAAATGGCAGGGCAGTACAACCCCCCCCCCCCCCCAAATAACCCCCATTCTGGAAAATAGACACCCCAAGGAAATTGCTGAGAGGCATGTTGAGCCCATTGAATAAAAAACAAAAAAACGTGGCTAGGCTCCCAAAAAGTCTCACACATGTGGTATCCCCGTACTCAGGTGAAGCAACAGAATGTATTTTGGGGTGTAATTCCACATATGCCCATGGCATGTTTGAGCAATATATCATTTAGTGACAACTTTGTGCAAAAAAAAAAAAAATTTGGTATTTTTCCCGCAACTTGTGTCAAAATATAAAATATTCCATGGACTCGACATGCCTCTCAGCAAATAGCTTGGGGTGTCTACTTTCCAAAATGGGGTAATTTGGGGGGTCTTGAACTGTCCTGGCATTTTATGCACAACATTTAGAAGCTTATGTCACACATCATCCACTCTTCTAACCACTTGAAGACCAAGCCCTTCTGACACTTTTTCTTTTTTTTTACATGAAAACATTTTTATTTTATTTCTTGCAAAAAAAAACTTTGAACCCTCAAACATTATATATTTTTTTAAAGCAAAGGCCCTACAGATTAAAATGGTGGGTGTTGCATTTTTTTTCCACACAGTATTTGCGCAGCGATTTTTCAAACGCATTTTTTTGGGGGAAAAAATACACTTTTTTTCATTTTAATGCGCTAAAACACACTATATTTCCCAAATGTTTGATGAAATAAAAAAGATGATCTTAGGCCGAGTACATGGATACCAAACACGACATGCTTTAAAATTGCTCACAAACGCGCAGTGGCGACAAACTACATACATTTTTAAAAGCCTTTAAAAGCATTTACATGTTACCACTTTAGATTTACAGAGGAGGTCTACTGCTAAAATTACTGCCCTCGATCTGACCTTCGCGGTGATACCTCACATGCATGATGCAATTGCTGTTTACATATGACGCCAGACCGACACTTGCGTTTGCCTTTATGCAAGAGCAGGGCAGGACAGGGGTGCTTTATTTTTATTTATTTTTTATTCTTTATTTTTTTTTTTTTACTGTCCTATTTTTTTTTTAATCATTTTTTTTTTTTTTTATTGTTATCTCAGGGAATGTTAATATCCCCTATGATAGCAATAGCTAGTGACAGGTACTCTTTTTTGAAAAAATTGGGGTCAAATAGACCCTAGATCTCTCTACCCTCAAAGCATCTGACCACACCAAGATCGGTGTGATAAAATGCTTTCCCAATAGCGCTGTTTATATCCGGCGAAATCTAAGTCATAAAATGCTCGTAGCTTCCGGTTTCTTAGGCCATAGAGATGATTGGAGCCGTTCTTCTGGTCTCTTATCAGCTCTATGGTCAGCTGGCGGAACCACCGGCTGTATTCTCATGTTCCCTGTTGGGACAGTAGAGCCAGAGAAAACCATGGAAGACGGTGGGGGGGGGGGGCATTCCCTCCCACTGCTTGTAAAAGCAGTCTAGAGGCTAATTATCCACTAGGATTGCTTTTACATGAAAGCTGACCATTGGCTGAACGAAAACAGAGATTGATCGGTGGGTATGCCCACCATTAGAATACCTCCCTTCATCCACCCACTTCTAATGATGGTCATACATGCACCATTTATATATGCCGAAGCATGGGGGCATCCTCCCGCAAAAGTTATTCCGTGTACACACGGTCAGACTTTTCCACGGGCAAGCCTCCGTCGGAATTTCGACCGTGTGTACGCCGCATTAGGGGCAGATCGCTTCCCCGCCCCTGCTGCCCCCATGCTTCGGCATATATGCTTTTTTTTTTTTTTTTTTTAACTTTGGTGGTGAAATCACCTCCTACAACACTGGAGTCATGGCTTTATGTATCGTGGGAGCAAACGCTGTTGCTGTCAAGATAAATAAATCCGCACTGCAGCTGAATGGCGCACCTGAAAACAAAAAAAATGGTTAACAATAAAACACAGTAAACAGTAAAGTTTAAAAAAATTACATACCTGAAAAGCAAGCATGATAAAACATAACAATAAAACATTGCAGAATAGAATACAGTAAAAAAGATCAGAACAATAGAGAGGGAGAGAACAATAAAACGACAACTATTTTTTTTTATTTTTTTTATTTTGTATTTTTTTTTGTGGTTTTTATTTTTTACTTTTTTTTTTTAACACTTTTTTTGTAACTGTTCGGTTCCAGGTTTGGGTCTCTCAAAATGCGATGGCATCTTGGGAGGCCCTGTGTAAGTGTGTCCTAGTCTGTGAAATGCTGTACCCTACGCTAATACTGCACTAGTGTGTGGTAGTGTTCAAAACATTCACCAATGCAAAGACCAGGATTGTCAGGACAGCGTGGACAATACCGGGTGTCACGCCTAAATCTGCGTTTTCTACAGACACAACATTTTCTTTGGGGGGCTCGTTGGGTAGGGGTACTCTGGAGGACACACGGAAAATGCCTCTCATGCAGCCGGCTTACTGCATTTGGTTGGGGATGGTGAGGTGCAGCACCGCCTGGATACAGGAGGGCTAGGACAATATCTCCCTGGAATTTACGGAAAGATCCAGTCCGTCCTGAAGCTTTATATAGCACAAAAGCATTCAGCAAAGCCAATTGAAATAAATATACAGACACTTTTTTGTACCAAGGCCTGGCCTTACGGGCAACTAGGTACGGTGCCAACAACTGGTCATTGAGGTCCACCTCTCCCATATATTGGTTATATTTGTGGACACAGAGGGGTTTCTCCACAACACCAGTCTCCGTACGAATTTGGACTGTCGTGTCTGCGTGAAGGGAGGAAAGAACAAAAACATTCTTATTATCCCTCCACTTCACAGCGAGCAAATTATTACACCTTGAGCAGGCTCTCTCCCCCAGCCTAAGATGGGAATCTACAAGCCACTGGGGTAAGCCCCGGCGATTAGGTCGCACGGTGCCACATGCACCAATTTGATGATCAAACAAGTGACTAAACAGTGGCACGCTCGTGTAATAATTGTCCACATACAAGTGGTACCCCTTTCCGAATAAGGGTGACACCAAGTTCCACACTATCTTGCCAGCGCTCCCTATGTAATCTGGGCAGTTCTCCGGCTGTACGTGGCTCTTTTCCCTCATAAACCATAAAACTACATGTATAGCCTGTGGCCCTGTCGCAGAGCATATACATCTTGACCCCGTATCTGGCACGCTTGCTGGGAAGGTACTGTTTGAAAGACAAGCGGCCAGAAAATTTAATCAGGGACTCATCAACGCAGACAACTTGATGGGGAGTATACAAGGCTGCAAAACGTTCATTGAAGTGGTTTATAAGGGCCGAATTTTGTAGAGCCGATCGAATTCAGGGTCTCCACAAGGACGACAAAGTTTATTTGTTGTTGAAATGCATGAACCGCAAGATCTGCTCGTATCATTTCCTGGCCATGGAGGCAGAGAACACGGGCAAATGGTAAGCTGGGTTAATGGACCAATATAACCGCAGCTCACTCAATTTAACTACGCCCATGTCGAGGGAATAGCCCAGAAAGGTCTTAAATTCGGAAACCGTAATTGGTTTCCATTCTCTGGCAAGGGCGGACTGGGGATTAGCGGTGATGTATTGACCAGCATACAAATTAGTTTGGTCCACAATAGATCTATAGAGATCTAAAAATCAAGTGCCGTAAAATCAACTGTTTCCACCTGAATTCCGGGTTGGCCAGTGAATGGGGGAAGTACGGGTTCTGCAGAAGTGGTGGGCATCCAATCAGGATTGGCGAATTCTGCAGGAAGGACACTATGGGCACGACGGGCCTGTCTTTGTCTTCTTCTTGGTGGCAGCGGGACTTTACTTGTGCTTGCCACCTCGCCAGCTTGAACTGCACTTATGGGACTCGCCACGTCACCAAGTGTTACTTCAGTGCTGGATGTACGACCAGGTTGTACTAGACTGCTGGTGCTTGCCAGTTCACCAGAAGGATGAGCAGCACTAGTTCTTCTCTGCTCTATACGAGAGCCCAGCGGTTCTTGCACCTCAACAACAGCAGAAGAACGGGGTTGGGTACGCCTGACCTTGGCAGGGACCTCACCTTTGTCGTCAGTGCTATCTGTCATGGAGCCGCTGTCGTCTACAGGATCGTATTCTGAGCCTGAATCTGACAGATGAGTGACCTCCTCTTCACTATTTGTCATGCCCAGAAACGTGTAGGCCTCTTCACTAGTGTACCTTCAATTTGCCATTTTGGGCTCTAAATTTACTGGTACACTAGTAAGATTCAAAGGTAAAAAAGCACCTGACTGTCAGCAACTGTATCAAACGCTACCAAAAAATCTGTTAGCGATCGCAGGGATCAGGCCTGTCTCTGCGAACGCTGCAGTTATGTGTTTAGTGTTTTGTAAGTGACAGTGATCGATCGATCGATACTGCTCATGGCTGGGCTGGGCGGAGGGGCAAAACGCAGGTGCTAGCAGGTATCTGGGCTGATCCCGCAAACCATGCATTTTTGGGAACACTAAACTGCTGGGGACGCTAGTATAGATCTGATCAGATCAGGTATTGATCTGTTCAGATACTATACCACTAAGGGCGGTGTATGCTGCGTGCATGGGTGTTAGCGCTACTGGCACTAATCTGACGCTGCCTGGGGCGATGCAGACACTATCTGACGCTAAAGCCCCGTACACACGATTGGATAACCTATGGATTTTCGTCCGATGGATTTGTCCATCGGAAATCCGAGGAAACTGTTTTTCATCAGTCTCGGCCACACACCATCAGTCAAAAAAACCGACCGTTCCAAACGCGGTGACGTAAAACACTCAGATGAGCCGAGAAAAATTAAGTTTAATGCTTCTGAGCATGCGTCGACTTGATTCTGAGCATGCGTGGGTTTTTTAACCGATGGACTTGCCCATAGACGATCGGAAATTCCCATCGGTTTTTTATCCATCGGAAAATTTTAAAACAAGTTCTATTTTTTACAACCGATGGAAAAAAGACCGATGGGTACCATACACGATCGGTTGGTCTGATGAAAACCATCCATCGGACGTTTTTCATCAGTCAAACCGATCGTGTGTACGGGGCTTCAGACCTTACTGATATCACCCGCCGGGCGATCAGGTAGTTAAACCTTTGTTGGGTAATAAACGGCGGGTGCCCTGACACTATAAAAAGCAAACTAACCAGCGTCACCCGTAACACTTATACAGTGATCACTGGTGAAAGGGTTAACTAGGGGGCAATCAGAGGGTTAAAACCTTTATTAGGTTGTATATGGGGGTACCTGACACTATAAAAGTCTGACGTGAACCTAAATAACTATCAGGCTACCTAGCGTCACCAGCGACACCAATACGGCGATCAGGCTTAGTGACAATGGCAACAGGGGGTGAAAGGGTTACCTGGGGGGCGATCAAGGGGTTAAACCTTTAATAGGGGGACACCCTGGACCTAAAGGGATCTAACACAAATATCCCTGACACTTTTAATAGTCACAAATTACACTGCATGCAGTGATCAGTAAAAAAATGACCATTGCAATCAGTGACACTGTGACTGGGGGTGCAGGGGGTGATCGGGGGGTGTTTTTGTGTGCCTACGTGTACTGCTGTCAGTGTAGTGTTGGTGCACTTACTTTGAGGTGTCTTCTCTCCTCTGCTCCGGACGAAAAGAACGCCACGAGGAGAGCAACATCACTTCCTCCTGTCTGTGTTTACAATTCACAGGCAGAGGAAGCTTCTTATTCGCCAGGAGCGATCGTGAGGGGGTGGCCAGAAATCAATGGCCGCCCCCTCATCACGGATCGCTCCTGAAGCGATACCGACCGCCGCGGGCACCGGTGGGGGCTCGATCGAGACCCCAACCCGCGGGAAGGCAGGGACGTACCTGTACGCCAATGTGCCTGCCCTGGTCATTCTGTCGACGTACACCGTCGTGCGGCGGTCGGCAACTGGTTAAACTGGGCTTGGTGTCAGATATTTTTCATATTAAAATGGAAGTTACAATGATTTTGGGTTAATTACATTGTACTTTTTTAAGGAATCGAGCTTTAGACTGTTTTTTAATATGCATTTGCAATCTTTCCTGACTGTTATATAGTCCTAAACACAGTAACTAAAGAAAAGCTGTAAAAACTATTCCCTTTTAGTGCATGTATGCCAAGGGATGTTTAACACAGGTATTAATCACTTCTCACGAGAGATCACAGTACTCCCCCTTACAACGCATTCTCAGATTTTCTCTAAAAAATAAATAAAAAAACTGCACCATTATTGTTCAGGGGCTGCTGTCTCTAAGTTTTCTGGCTGGAAAAAACTCAGAACTAGTGTGTTTTTCACCTGCAAAAACGCTTGAACGCTAAGAAATGAAAAATTATAAAAAAAAACGCCTAAGGACAGCTTTTTATGGATAAACCTGTTGTACTTATATCTATGCCTTTGCATTATGTAGTTGAGAATGCAACTACAAATCCGCAATATAGAATTTAATTTTGCTGTTTTCAATCAAAGCGCTGCATATAAACCAAATAAACCTTCTTACTTGTTAGAATAAAGTTTTTTATGTCGTCAAATAGCTGCCATGAAGCTATGATTATGACACTTCATGTTACATAATCTTATTCTACAATCCGCTAGGCTATCTATTTTTATTTACATTTATAAGAGTTACTTTCCTGAATGATTACGCCTTTTTCTACTATACTATTGTACATGTTCTGTTAATGGAATATCTATTTCTACTATATTATTGTACATGCTCTGTTCATGGAATTTTTTGTTGATAATTAATTATAAAATTCAATAATATATTTGAAACGGAAAGTTTTTGTGAGCGCTCCAGCTTGTATCTCACCGCCGCCATTACTCCTGCCTTCCGCATCTGTACAGTCCTTTATTTCCGCCCTCACTATGTATCTGTGGCCATAATCCCGTGCGTGCGCATTATTCCCCGAAACCTGTTTCTCCATAGAGATATATTGATGTTGGTTTTTTTTATCCACCAACGGATGGATAAAAAAAAAAACAGACAAACTGAACACTCGTATAAAAGGGTCCCAACTCTATCCAAAATGGGGGGGGGGGAGACTTTTTTTATTTATTTTTTAGTTCTATTTTAAGAATGAAGGCATTGCTGATATGCTTAAGCTCTGCGCTCATTTGCAAGAAAAATGTACCCACTGAACAAGTCGCTAGAAGAATACACGGTCGTACATCACACGGAACGATAAACATTATCTTTTAATTATCAGGAGGGTCAGTAGAGGACAGGATACATGTGCAGATGAGGTAGGTAGATGACCTGTAGAGATCTAGCGTTCTACACCTTCTGTCCTGACATCAGAGATTGAAACTTGACACACCTGTTACCTGTTTACACATTTTAATCACTTTGTAGTGTATAATTAAGGGGAAATGAGACTTCTGGGAATTTCTTCTTTAGGTACTGAGGTGTATTTTTCTGTTTTCTAAGCAAATCATGCCGATTGTTGTGTTTTCTTGGCTGCACTGCTGTTCTGCCAGATGCTCTCCTCTAAAGCTCAAAACCTTAAATTCTACAGGTGATAAAGAAGGCCCACTCACGTAAAATATGAAGGATAAAGAACAGACGTATAACCAGATATTCAGTGCGCCAAAATCATTTCCTCAAAGTGCCCGTTCACACTAGTCCGATGCCAGACATTGCATGTGATTCGCACCGCATTGCAGTGCAAGTCGCATGCAATGTGATTTCAGCCATACAAACTGTATTACTGTATGCATACCTTTTTTTTTTTTTTTTTTTTTTTTTTTTTTTTCCTTTTTTCATTTTCCTCATCATTCTTCCCTTGGAGGCCATTTTCACAAAGTTAGATTAATCCATGTCCATTTACTTTCTGGAACTCTGCCTGGGATTCTGAGTTTGTTTCCTAGAAAATGTGACATGAGACATTGCACTTTATCTGAGGGGGGAATGCCTCCCCCCTCCAAGAACTTACTGAGATTACTGTTTACAAATGACGATCCCAGGAAGGCACTGGTGACATAGCCTTTCCAGCAGGGCCGTCTTAATAGCATCATGGGGCCCTGGGCAAAGTAATGCTCTGGGGCCCCTACAATGGAGGTAGCGTAGGTAGGAGGCAGACAAGCGAAGCTTCCCCTTTTGGATGGAGCTCCGCATTAACTACATGAACAATCATTCTGTACAGCAAAGAAACAGTGGGAAAATACTAGATACATAAGGTAACAAAGCTGTCCTGTGCCTATATCTGCTAGATTGATGCCTCCCAAGCACTCTGACCCCTCTACACCCCAGATATCCCCCCAGCACTCTGACCCCTCTACACCCCAGATATCCCCCCCAGCACACTGACCCCTCTACACCCCAGATATCCCCCCCAGCACACTGACCCCTCTTCACCCCAGATATTCCCCCAGCACTCTGACCCCTCTACACTCCAGATATCCCCCCAGCACTCTGACCCCTACACTGTGGCCTCTCTACATCCCTGATACCTCTAGCACTATAGCCACCCAAGATACCCCAAGCATTGCTACCCCCTATACACCCCAGATCCCCCCTCAGCATTGTTTTCCCCATACACCCTTGATACCCCCCAGCACCATTATTCCATCCATGTAGTACCCCCTTTTCCAGTGGAGATACAGTGCATGTGAACTTTTGGCTATGTGCCCACCTCCAGCACTGGACTCGCCTATACCAATCAAGCAGGCATAAGGAGGGGCAGAGGAGGGAGCATCCCAGCGGGCATTTCAAGCCCTTCGGTGCAAACAGTGCTGGACAGCTGGGCTCACCATGACACCATCCACAATGCTACTTCCGCAGGTGGGCTCTTAGTGCTGCCGACTCAGCAGCTGCCATTCCAGCTCCTACCCCGCAGCCTTCGAGTCCCGAGCATTCAAGCTGCATGGGACGGGATCAGAGCATCACTGGCGCTCCGGCCCTGCCCTTCCCTGCTAACCGTGAAATAATAGGTATCGTTCTGCACAGCACAGCGCACCGCTACCAGCCTGCCTCCCCTGTGTATCCATCACTCTCAGTGCCATCATGGGGCCCCCAATTTCCAGGCAGCGTGGGCTCAAGGACCAGCTGCTTTGGGGAAAATGCAGGGGCCCCCATGCAGCTGGGGCCCCTGGGCTGTGCCCAGGTGTGCCCACTCTTTTTAAGACAGCCCTGCTTTCCAGGATGCAGCTGTGAGGCCAGGGTTGCCTCACTCAACCAAGAAAGGCTTTTCCTATTTTATTTTCTCATGGCGATCTAGCCAGTAACACACTTCCTGTCTTAAGCCTCGTACACACGGTCGGACTTCCATCTGACTTTTCCGTGGATTTTTGTCCGAACGGAGTTGGTCGGGCACACCCATAGCATACACACCACAGGACTTTTCTGCAAACTTTCCCAAAACTTTTTGCAGCATCACATGGTTTTTCTGCTCTTTACCGCCACCCTTTGGTCAACTTCTGCTATTGTTGGTTGATTTTAACATTAGTTGTTTTGTCCATCGGACAAAAGTCCTATGGTTTTCTGTACACACGGTAGGACTTTGCTCCATCGGACTTTTGTTGGGCAAAAGTTTGTCCGTTTGCAGACCCAACTTTGGTCCGATGAAATCCAAAACCAAACGAAAAAAGTTTGTCCGATGGAGCGTACACACGGTCGGATTGTTGGTCCAACTTGCTCAAAACGAAGTTTGTTGGGCAAAAGTCCGACCGTGTGTACGGGGCTTTAGGGTGTCTGAATTCTAGATGGAGGACTAACAGAGACACTTTTGGACAGCAGCATTGTCCTTCTTGGAAGAGGGAAGTATTAGATGCACAAGCAGATTTAGATGGACTAGAGGCTGATTTCCAGCTATAAACAGTTAGTTACAGCACAGTTTTTTTTCTTTTAAGAGCCCATTCACACAGGGGCGGCACGACTCGTCCCACGACTCTACCGGGCGATCTTCACACGACTTCAAAGGTGACTTGCAAAATGACTTCTGTATTGAAGTCAATGGAAGTCGCCCTGAAGTCATCCCGAAGTAGTACAGAAACCTTTTTTTAAGTCGGAGCGACTTGAGTCGCTCCTATTAGAACGGTTCAATTGTACAGAACGGGACGCGACTTGTCAGGCGGCTGAGTCGCCTGACGAGTCGCCCCTGTGTGTATGGGGTCTTAGGGATAAATGTTTGTAAAAAAAGTAAAAATAGATGCGCAACCTAAAATATTGCAAAACACAGTGCAAACAATTATAATATATATAATATAATTTTTTAAATATTTTGAAATAAGTGGATTATAAAGAAAAAAAGTTTATAGGGAACAACAAAGTCCAATTATGATGCAAAGGAAAAGTCCAATTAATCCGGCTCTACCCGACGCTGCGTTTCTCCGTATGAGGTGTCTACTGGGAAAGGTGTTGGAGATCTGATAAAAGCAGCTGGCACTTGCATTTATGCATCCCAAATTTCGGCGACCTCCTCTTGATTAGCCAGTTGCTTAGTGACAGAAGAGTTAGAAATATCCTCTTAATATGATGCTGTTTTCGCTTCCTATTAGTTTGGGGTTATTTTTACTTTTTTTTTTTTTTTCTTTATCACATTATTATCTACACAAAGAAGAAGATTAATGAAAATGTGTTATATTTATACAGGGGACGCAGTGTTTACTGATTAGATGGGACAGCTGTGCGGATCTTGTTTTTAGCTTCAAATTCAAATGTTAGAGGCCATTTTTAGGCTAAAATGTACCCCCCTTCCTCACCCCCCCCCCCCCAGTAGACTCCTCCTACGTAGAAACGCAGCGTCGGGTGGAGTCGGAGATCCTGACGTCACCACACCCACAGCTGTGTTAGCCTGAGCCGCGGCTGGGTGAATGTCTGTCTGTCTGTTTTTTAAACTACGCTTTATAACCTTGTTTGATGTCAGTTGCCCAGCTATTCGATTAAAGGGTACACTTTTTTTATCAAAGTACTGCACCATGAAGTGTTTTTTATCTTTCCTTTTCATACATATGGTCCCTTGTATTTCTGCATGAACCATTCCACCTGCACTGAGACGGTGAAGGATTTTTTTTTTTTTTTTTAAACACACACCCAGCTGACCAGTGGATTCAGTGATGGAAGGTTGACCAGAGGCCACTTTGCACTTTTAGTATCCTGTGTTTGCAGCTTGGAAACAAAGGAGGAAGATTTGTATCTCTGATTTTCCTTTGCATCTTAATTGGACTTTGTTGTTCCCTTTTATGGACTTTTTTTTCTTTATAATCCACTTATTTCAGAATATAAAAAAATATATATATATATTTCATAATTTTTTGCACTGTGTTTTGCAATATTTTAGGTTGCGCATCTATTTTTACTTTTTTACATACCGTATATACTCGAGTATAAGCCGAGTTTTTAAGCACAATTTTTTGTGCTGAAAATGCCCCCCTCGGCTTATACTCGAGTCACATTTTTGCGCCTGATCTCCCGAACTTTGGGGAGCCGGTACCGACCGACCGTAGGTTCTCTGGACCCCGAACTTGGCACACATGTAGCCCCACTCTTCCTCCTACAAGTGTGCAAAGTTTCTTGTCCGAAAGACCTACGGCCGAGGAGCACTGATTTTTCAAAGCCGGGCACCCCTTCCATAGACTCCCATGTTAAACGGTCATTTCTCTGGTGACTTTGAGGACCCGGTACCAGCCGGTCGTAGGTTCTCTGGACCCCAAACTTGGCACACATGTAGCCCCACTCTTCCTCTACAGGTTTGCAAAGTTTCTTGTCCGGGGGACCTACAGCCAGGGAGGACCCATTTTTCAAAGCCGGGCACCCCTTCCATAGACTCCCATGTTAAACGTCAGTCTAGTCATGGACACAGTGAGGCATGGACACAGTGAGGCAAAGTGAGGCACACCCTAGGCTTATACTCGTCAATAAGTTTTCCCAGTTTTTGATATAAAATTAGGTGCCTCGGCTTATATTCGGGTCGGCTTATACTCGAGTATATACGGTACTTATATTAATGAATATTCCAGTTATCTTTTATAGTTGCGTTGCAGCACTGTCACTTTAATATCAATTAGTATTACTGTTAAGAAGTCATTTTGTTTTGTTTTTTGCTCTATTGCAGTTTGCACCCACGCAAACTTGTTGCACTACATGCACTTTTTATACATATGGGGGTAGCGTGGATTTTTCACGCTTAACATGATCACTTTCAGGGATAAATGTTTACCATAAATGAAGAAAGACTAACCATTGTAAGCACTCTGTGTTAAACGATTTGTCTCAACTAGCGGTCGACCGATATATCGGAAGATTTTTGGCATTTTTTAATTGGCATCGGCCGATTCATTTATGCACTAGCCGGTTCACACAGGGGCGATCCGACTTGCAGGGCGACTCAGCGCGACACTCCGCACAGCGTGACTTCAAATGACTTCAGCGCAACTTGTAAATGACTTCTGTCTCTCCTATCTGGGCAGCCTGCCAAGTCTGAGAACATCACTGATAAAAGAAGCAAAGAGATACAATGTTTCTCTTTATCAAAGGAATGAACTCCAGTGTGTAGAAGATCTCAGTTTAACATCTTTACTGACGTGTTGCTTACAAGTAAAAATCCAGTATTTTCTGCTAGAAAATCCCTTGGAATCCCCCCCCTAAACATTTATATATTTTTTGGCAGAGACCCTAGAGCAGGCATGTCCAAAGTCCGGCCCGCGGGCCAAATGCGGCCCGCATTCCAGTTTAATACGGCCCCCCTGGTGATTTGGACATATATATATCTTTTGTGGCCCCGGGGGCCACAAAAGATATATACCATATTTATCGGCGCTGCCTCAGAGGGGACAGGGAGGGGGCGGGACGAGAGTCTTCTGATTACATACAGGAGAATTTCCTGTTTACTCTGCGTCATCTGTAATGGGAAGTCCCGTCTCCTGGGCTGCCATTGGACAACTGTTCTGTCTATAATAAGAGGCCGTTGAGTAAACAGGAGATTCTCCTGTATGTAATCTGTTGGCGCTCGTCCTGCCCCCTTCCCTGTCCCCTCCGAGGCTGCAGATGTGCATCAATCAGGCTGCACTGATGGCAATGCTAATACTGCATTCATGGCGATGGTGAGGCTGCATTCATGGCAATGGTTAGGCTGCAGATGGACACTGATTAGGCTGCATTGGTGGGCACTGAACCTTATTTAGCTTCACAGTTCTTTATTTAAAATTTAATTTTTTTCCTGAAAATTCCATCTTAAAGTAAAGGTGCGGGTTATACGCCGATAAATATGGTATATCCAAATAACACGCCCAAGATCATCTCTTCACCACACACAGCCACAAAGGCAAGATAATTCTTGTTGGGCAGTGTATTAGTGCTCGGACGAACACACTTAGACCGAATTTTAATGGTTTAAAGAAAGTCTCGGGCAAAATGGTCGGCCCTCATGCATGTTCACTTCATCAAATTTGGCCCTCTTTGAAAAAAGTTTGAACACCTCTGCTCTAGAGAATATAATGGTGGTTGTTGCAATATTTTATGTCGCACGGTATTTGCGTAGCAGTCTTTCAAATGCAATTTTTTGGGAAAAAATACACCTTTAATGAGTAAAAAAAAAAGTATACAGTAAAGTTGGCCCATTTATTTTTTTCTTCCAAAAGTTTTAATTACTGGTTCCTCTTTTTGTGTATTTAATATTTAAGATGCATAGTTTTTTTTATTTTATTTTTTATCTAAATTATACACTGATTGGAGACTTGTTGTGTTTAATAAATGTTTTTAATTTTAAGAAATGTTCTGTATCTCTTCTTATTAGAGCTTATGAGATGAAGGGGGGAAAAAAAAAAGAAAAAATCGGCCTAACGCATCGGTCCAAAAAAATCAGCGCGATTTCTAAATAACGGTATCGGCCAGAGAAAAACCCATATCAGTTGACCTCTAGTCTCATCCCTTTTTAAAGTGGTTGTAAACCCTCCATATACCCAGTGAAGTGATTGGCCTCGAGTGATTAGAGAAAAAAACGAATACGCAGTGTAGTAGGATGGTGGACACCCCACATTATCCGTATGTGAAGTTCTTGATGCAGCCCAGGTGTTCTCACTTTTTCAGTTTTCACTTGCTGCATACAAAAAGTACAAGGTGGATAAAGTGTTCCAAATTTGTATTTTGCTTTTTACGTTGCTGGCTGGTGTATGTTCTTTGAAAGATAAAAAGTAAATATCACACTACTTATGAATTTTAAATGTTTTTTTACTTTTGTTGACGTCTTAATAACAGTATTTTATCTGTCAACTGCCTTTTGTATATGGAAGATATAATTGCACAGGAATTGTGCAGTCCTGTCATTTTATTTTTCTGGTAAACGGGTTATGTGATTTTTTTTTTTGTTTTTGTTTTTGTTTTTTTTAGCTTGCACGCATCTGCCGGGCTTAATGCCCTTGCATGCATGTAATTCCCACGCAGTGCGGACTGCATAGATCCCAACCCTCCTCCCTGCTCACAGGCAGACCCACCTTTTGACAGGTGTTGGAGATCTGATAAAAGCAGCTGGCACTTGCATTGATGCATCCCGAATTTCGGCGACCTCCTCCTGATTAGCCAGTTGCTTAGTGACAGAAGAGTTAGAAATATCCTCTTAATATAATGCTGTTTTCGCTTCCTATTAGTTTGGGGTTATTTCATTTTTTTTTTTTTTCTTTATCGCATTATTATCTACACAAAGAAGACCTCTTATTAATGAAAAGGCGTTATATTTATACAGTGAACACAGTGTTTACTGATTAGAAAACTGGGACAGCTGTGTGGATCTTGTTTTTAGCTTCAAATTCAAATGTTAGAGGCCATTTTTAGGCAAAAATGTACCCCTTTCCTCACCCCCCCCCCCCCCCTTGCTGAAGCACCCACCTAAGGGCCTATTCACACAGACGATGTGGGGTGGAGAGGGTGCTGCCTTTACAGGTCACCCCTGGACACAGCACCACTCTGTGTGATGGGCACATACAAACAGGCAAGTTAGTTGCAGCCAGTTTGTGTGTGGCTGGAGTGCTGTACCTGGACACAAACTGTCTGCATCCTGGACCAGGCAGAGTTTCAGATTGGCGGTTACATGTGAGCAGCAGTGGCACATGTCAGCTTAATACTTATTTGTACTAAAGTCATGGCTGTTTGCACACACTGGGGAGTATTTACTAAAGACAAATCTACTTTGCACTACAAGTGCATTGGAAGTGAAGTTGCTGTAGATCTGAGGGGAAGCTCTGCTGATTTTATCATCCAATCATGTGGAAGCTAACAGGCTGTTTTTTATTTTCCTTGCATGTCTCCCTCAGAGTTACAGTGACTGAACTTCCAAGTGCACTTGTAGTGCAAAGTGGATTTTCCTTTAGTAAATAACCCCCACTGTGTTGATATTTGCTGGTGAGAAATGTTGATCTTCACCGCTGGCTGCCCCAAATCGCGTGCCTGAATGAGCCCTAAGTCTGCCTCCTGTGACCCTTGCTGTTTCCTGGTGTGTAGGACTGGTAAACCAGCACTACAGGTACACCCATGCCAGCCGAGGCACTGACAATCCCTTGGCAGTAACATCTCTTCTGCATCCTGAGAGAACCCCGCTGCTGCCAACAGGGAAGGAGCATATTTTGAACCACTTCCATACCAGGCCACTTCCAAACCATCTTTTTTTTGCTAGAAAATACTCAGAACCCCCAAAACATTATTATATATGTTTTTTTAGCAGAGACGCTAGGGAATAAAATGGCGGTCGTTGCAACTTTTTATGTCACACGGTTTTTGTGCAACAAGTTTTTTTTATTGATCTCTCCTCCAGGATGGAAAGCTTGAGATAAAAATAAATAAACGATCTCTTTCTTTCCAGGCAAGTTCTCAGCTTTGTTTACTTCTGCCTTTGTGACGTCACGCTCGGGCATCTGAAGGTCATAGAGATGACTGGGGACCATCTGGTCACCAAAAATCTCTATGATCAACATCCACCGTCTGACTCTTTTTCCAGCTCGCCGATGGCACAGGCGAGCCCGGAGAAGCACCGGAGGGCGGCGGGAGGGGATGTCCCCTCCCGCCACCTGTAAGAATGATCAAGCAGCTGAACTCCCACTAGAATTGTTGTGGTGCACAGAATCGCTGGCTGTAAAAGATGAGCTGCAGGCATCATTCAGATATCCCTCAGATATCATTCAGGTGCGTCCCTGTTTACCGGTACAGGTGCGAATCCGGTCTGAATTTTTGAATGAATTTGCACCTGAACCGGACCCAAACGCGCACAGGACCCTTTTAGAATGTGGTCCGCGGTCGCCCCGGACATGTGTGAACCGTCTCCATTGCGAGCCAGGTACACTCGCATGTCATGCAAATTGGATGTAGGGAAACCCGCATCCGATTCACACATATGTGAACCTGGCCTTAATGTATATACTGGAGAGTGCAAAATCTGGTGCAGCTCTGCAAAGAAACCAATCGGCTTCCATTTTTTTTTTTCTCTCAAAGCTTAAGAGCCGGTTCACACAGGGGTGTCCTGGAATCCGACTTCAAGTCGCGCGGTTTAGAAAAGTAATGGAAGTGAATGGAGCCGTCTTAATGTACACTACTGCAGTCGCTCCGACTTCAGAAAAGGTTCCTGTACGACTTCAATCCGACTTCTAGGCGACTTGTACCCATTGATTTCAATGGAAGTTGTTGCCTCCAAGTCGGATCCCCTGTCCTTAACTGAAGCAACTTTCCAAGAAGTAAAAATAGTTTTCCAGGCAAACCCCTCCTCTCCCCCAGAGCTGATTGTTGTTTGATTGGCCACTGGAAAGTCGCCTGTCCTAGAGGCAACTTGAAGTTGCCTTGTAAGTTGCCTGGAGTCGCGCTGTGATTCATGCTCAAGTTGTGTCCAAGTTGCCTCCCAAAGTCGCGCTGGAAGTCGTGTTGCCCCTGTGTGAACCGGCTCTTAATTGAACAAGCTGAAGTTAGAAGCTGATTGGCTACCATGCACAGCTGCACCAGATTTTGCACTCTCCAGTTTTAGTAAATCAACCCCAAAGTTTTTAATTTTGTGTGTTCATAGAGGCATCCATATTTCATTATAAAAGCAGACTTTTTTTTCATGGCAGATCCTTACATCCCACAACAAGTAAAAACTGTAAAGCCTCGTACACACGGCCGAGAATCTCATCGTTAAAAACATGTTTTTTACGACGAGATCCTTGGACAAGAAACTTGTCCCGGCCGAGTGTACACACGCTCATTTCAAAGAACCCGCGGTTCTTTGAATGGAGCGTACGCGGTGACGTCATCGAATACGACGAGCATGCGCTCGTCACATTCGATGCCGTCGCTGCCATCTTGGTTCACCCTACCTATGCCTAGGAAGCTACCGCGCATGCGTCAAAGTTATTTCGAGCATGCGCGGGCTTCCCGGCGAACAGGTAAGTGTACACACACTCAATTTTCTCGTCGAGAAACAGGCTGACGAGAATCTCAACGAGAAAATAGAGAGCAGGTTCTCTATTTTCTCGTCGAGATTCTTGTCGCTTTTCTTGACGAGAAACCATACACACGAACAAATTTCTCGGCAAGAAATCTCTGCCAGCAAGTTTCTTGCTGGTTCTTGCAGAGAAACTCGGTCGTGTGTACGAGGCTAAACTAACGTTTTTTTTGGGGGTTTTTTTCTGCCTTTTTTTCTGTTTCATTGCGGTAATGCTCGCTATGCTGTTGATACACTGCAATACCGTTTATATGCTTATCACTGTTGTAAGCATGGATGTCATATAATCATTTTATTTTAAGGGGTATGTTTTAAAAAAATGAGCATAGTGTTTTTCTGCTGCCAAGAAAACAATGCTAAGTGGGACTTTGTGTATAGTAGAAGTGTGTACCTGTCGCTGGACTGGAGAATAATTTTGTTTTAATGTTCATTTCCCAAGGTGTAAAACACTTCTCATTGTTCCTAATAAGATTGAAGATTATACGGGAAAGTGTGTGTGGTCTGGTGGTGCTGGATAAAAAATGGCATCCCCCTATTTAAATGTGCTGCACTGGGTTTAACTTTTCTTCATGCAGTTACAGGTCACAGTTCAATGTTGGTGTACATAACTATGGGCGCTTTTATATCGGGGTGGATTTGATTTAAATCAACTCGATTTAAATCATAATTTTTAAAGAGCAACTGTCATCTGTCCCACAGCGGCTCCTCCTCTGACCCGCTGTTGACTCACCGACAGTTCCATTCACTTTAATGAGACGGCTGGTGATGCGGCAGTAACACAACAAGGGGAGGGACGTGGCGGCAGCAGGTGATTGGATGCCCCTCTAACAAGTGCTGCCATGATGGATCTGAAATGACAGGTTCTCGTTAAATGTAAGCACTTATTCTTGCTGGTAGTTAGAATCTTTAATATTTGCAAACAAAATGAAGGTTTCCTATTCAGAATAATAAGCTGTCAGTTTAGTAAAACAGTCTTGCATAAGAATCTTCTCTTTTCTATATCCGTTCAATGTCCAGAATTTATAAAGTTTGTCTGAGCACCCCCACCAATCACAGACATGTATACATTCAAATAGACTAGCAGTGATGTGTGCAAACCAACTAAATGCTTCCAATGACGCGAACTGTACTCTATCATGGCTCAGTGGGCCATAATTGTCGTATAGTTATGCTATAGTTCCCATGTACGAAGATCTGTTTGCTTGGAGTCAGTAATGCAGTCGACAAGAAGTGGCCAGTCTCTTGGTGAGGCATAAATGAACATCCCTAAAAGAGCGAGCATATCTGCTGTGTCCACAGGAAGGTTTTCGTGTCAATGGTCTTCCACCAACGTCTGTATGCGTGAATGCGCTCACATGAGCGCATTACAGCAAAACCGACACTGGGGGACATCTGACAACATACATTAATAAAAATTTCCACAACAGTTGCATGCTAGCAAATAATTGATCTCATCGCTTGCGATTGCCGGTTAAAGTGTTGATTAGCCTAAAGCTGGCCATACATGGATCAAAAATTGGCCTGTCCCTGCTGAACTGGCCAAATGTCGATCCATGTATGGGCACTGTGGTTGAACAGAAGTCCATCTACTGATCAGCTTCTGTATAAGAGCCCTGTTGGAAAATGTCTGCTCGATCAGAGCATTGACAGATGAGCAGTACTATATATTTTGGGAGATGCCTGCTACATGGGGGGAAAAGACGATTGGCCAAGATCTTTGTGAGAAGTTTCAGGTCTAGGTTTAGAAGAGAGATGGGCTGATAACTTGCACATAAGGTAGGATATTTTCCCTCTTCTGATAATATTGTGATGTTAGCTCTCAGGGAGTCCTGAGAGCATTGAGTGAGAGTTAAGGCTAGGTTCACACTTGTGTGGGTGGGTCTGCACAGTGAAACGCAGGAGATGCGTGCGGGTGCCATTTAATCCTAATGGCACGCACTGGAAATTACTCCTGCACTGGGAACCGCACTGCATTTGCGGTTCCTGTGCCAGCTGTGATTTCTAAATCCTTCATGTAGCTTCTCCAGCTTGGCTACCACCTGTTCTGAGGAAAAGTGATTGGAGTCTTGCACAGAGGCTTTGTCCAAGAGGGTTTGGAGCTATTGGAAAATTTTAGAGATCAATCTTGAGCACTGATTTTGGGCTGCAAAGGACACAAGCTCCTCTCTGGTTGGGAGAGACTGTACGATGTTGGAAATCTCTGGTGCTGATAGCGTATTAACAAGGGTGGCATCTCATTCCCCATCTTGCCGAGATATTCCATATGCGAGTTCCTGGCATAAGTTGAATTGCCTAGAGTGCGAGGAAGCCTGAGGGTGGTACCTAATGTGGGAGGTAGAAATGCTTCTTTCCGGTGTGAGGTAAAAGTCCCAGTGCACCGTTGGTGGCCATGTGAGGTGTCTTGGGGGAGGGCACTGCTGTACCGGTGTTAGGTGGGGGACCAGAGTATTAGTCAGAAGCAGTTCTCCGATGTTACACTTCTGGTCTGGTATTTGCATGTTTATATGGTTTGGTTCAGAGTGCTGTGACGGCAAAGTCATACGATTTCCTTCCGACTTGATTCAACTTGGATGCTATTTAGGAGCCTGTACAAGAGCTCAAATCGCACCCAAGTCAGACGAAAGTAGTGCAGGAACCTTTTCCTGACAGACTCCATGGCAGACTACATGTGGGTTAACCCCGCCTCCTCTCCACAGCTATAGGACCCCTTACCCATAAATTTGGGCTCACCTCCACAGACAGGTGTTCCTTTTTTGTCCTCCTCACATGGACCCTTCATTATGCAATTCAGGTGCAGTCCAGGATGTCTGTCGGATCAGGTACGAGTTGTGCGGTGCACCCAGGGCCCAGCTATGAGCGGGTGAGTGGTTTTGGGCTGATGGATACCCCTATGGTGGAAGGGATGTGGCCCCAGCGTACCATGACGGACGGTGGATCTCAGCTGGCAAGGTCTGAAGACTTTTTCTATTTCCATGGCAGATAGTTTTTGTTTGTTTGTATGTCTTTCTCTGCTGTTTTTTCTCTGTCATACAGCGCCGCTAAGCTTAGTATATGTGTGGAACGCTTTTGCGTTCCAGGATGCCATTCCCTTCCTGATCCCAGCCTGTTGATCGTCTGTGCATGCGCAGAGCCACGGTTAAAACGAGGCTTGGTTTTTGCGCATGCGCAGTATGGCGGAGGGGTCAGGGGCCGCGCAGGCGCAGTAGGTTCGGTCCCTCCGATGCATGCGCACAGCGGGACCGGCCATGACGTCATTCCGGCGGTTGATTTAAACCGCTGAGGAGCCCTATACAGGTGGGATAACCTGTGGGCATATAGCAGCAGCCTCCCGGAGTCTCAATACTGCCAGGACGGGGTAAGCACTTCTTGGCAATGTAATGCATGTAATGCTTAGTGTCTCTTAAAGGGACAGTTTTAAAAAAAAAAAAAAAAAAACTTTTTTTTTTCTGCGCTGTTCTTGCATTGATTTGCTTATCCTTAGTCTAGGTAGTGGAGTTACGCATCATTGTGTGTCTTCCTCGTCATGGACTCATCTGCACCGCCGTGTGGCCAGCCCTCCCGCACAAGGTTTGTGCGGAGTGGGTAGGGGGTTGGTGTCTTTGGTGTCATTTTTTTTCTGGTGGTTGCTAACGGTTACAACCTGCCCACCTTCCTCCCCCCTCCCTTTGTCTGTATTATCTCTTACAGCCCGGCTACATCAGTTCATCGGTCACAGGATAGGGACCTTGCCAGGCTGCACCATCATCATCACCATCACCAATCATCCTCCAGGTCCAGACGTGACACTCCGTCTGGGACCCACTATCATAGGGGACGCTCACATTCCCCCTCTAAATATAGGAGATGTTCCCATTCCTCCTCAAGTCACCGCTACCACCACCGCTATGATCGCTCTGATCACAGAGCCTGTTGGGGATGTAAAACTAGAATCCCAGAGGGCAAATCGCTGTGTGACCCATGCTATGCCCGAGCGGTCGGTGAGAAAGAGACCGAAAAATCAAAATCTTGAGATTAAACGTGTGGTACAGCAGTCTATGATAGAAATAGATGTCCCCCCACACGAGGAGCCAGTCCACCACCTTGTCTGGCTCCTTGGCTGACGAGGCCCAGGAGGATTCCGGCCAATTCCAGCCCCATGATTCCTCCCATTATTCCTCGCAAGATGAGATGGAGGGAGATGATTCTGTGATTCCTCCCATGATTCCTCGCAAGACGAGATGGAGGGAGATGATTCTGTGATTCCTCCCATGATTCCTCGCAAGACGAGATGGAGGGAGATGATTCTGTAGTGGGATTCGACTACGCTTTAGTCTCTCCACTGATCAAGGCAGTGATGGAAACCTTAAAGTTGGAAGATACCACTGCCCCCCCCCCCCCAGAGAAACAAAGGAACTGTTTAAGAAACTGGGGAAAGAATGTTCCAATTTCACACCGAGCTGAAAGGAGTGTTTAAGGAAGAATGGAGCAAGGGGGATAAGAAGGTTTGGAAAATGCTCCCCTCGTGGATGCAGCAGTAATGCGCCTAGCGAAGCATGTCACCCTCCTGCTAGATGACACTGTATCTTTTAAAGATGGTCTGGATTGAAAGATTGACCAAGACATTAAGAGAATATATAACTTGAACGGTATGGCTTGCAAACCAGCCCTAGCCCTTGCAGTCACCTCCAAAGCAATGGAGGCCTGGGTGGAAAATGTTGACTCCGTTCTGAAAGGTGTCTCGGAGGAATTGGCACAAAGTTCAGCAGTGCAAGAACTTAAACTGGCTATCGCCTTTTTGGGAGAAGCTTCAATTGATCTCATCCGCTTGATGGCTAGATCCTTGCTATCTTCGGTCACAGCCAAACGAGCACTATGGTTGCGCCCCTGGCTTGTTGATCCTGCCTCAAAGCAGGCATGGTGCAAAATTCCTTCTGAAGGAACTTCCTTGTTTGGAAACAAACTGTATAATGCCATTTCAAAGGCTACAGGCGGAAAGTCGGGATTCCTCCCTCAGGACAAACGTCTGTTTAACCAAAGAAAACCTCAGCAGAGACGCAGTACAGAGCGTTCAAGAGAGGCATGCTCCTATAGGCCCGGACGGGATTTTAGGAGAAGCTGGAACTGGAATAGGCAGATATCTTTCCCAAAAATCTGGCAAGAAACAGACGCCCGGTGGGCGCGAGCCAACCAAGTCCTTTTGAGATTGGGCCTGCCCAAGCGGTCGGGTAGGGGCTCGCCTACGTCTCTGCCGGCACGTCTGGGTGACCTTGATCTCAGATTATTGGACCATCAAAACGGTCTCAACAGGTCACGCATGGTCCTTCACCAAAGTCCCTCCATGCAGACCAATGCAATCTTCACTGCCTCAATCAGAAGAAAAACAACAAGTTCTTCTTTCATATGTGAATGCCCTGAAAGATCAAGGAGCAGTGGTGCCCGTCCCAAAGGACGAGGAATTCCAGGGGGTATACTTCCCCCTCTTCCTAGTACAAAAGAAGAACGGCTCTTGGCGTCCAGTTATAGATCTCACTTTCCTGAACAGGTACATAAAGCACGAGAAATTCAAGATGGAATCACTCTCATCCATCCAAAAAGTCGTTCAACCAGGCGACTGGTTGATCTCAATAGATGTTAAGGACGCGTATTTTCATGTTCCCGTGGCAGAAGAATTCCACAAATACCTTTTGATTTCAGGTCGAACGAGAGCACTTACAATTTATTTGTCTTCCATTCGGACTAACGACCTCTCCAAGGGTCTTTTCCAAGGTACTGTTGGTAATTGTGTCTCTTATCAGAATACAGGGTGTGCGTCTGTATCATTACCTGAACGATCTGCTACTACTGTCCCAAGACAAGCAGCAGCTGCTGATCCACAAAGATCAAGTGATCTCTACATTGATAGAGTTCGGATGGCTCTTAAACCGACAGAAAAGTCAGCCAGAACCGACCCAACGCCTAACCTACCTAGGAGCTCAATTCGACACAGTAGAGAATACCATCTCTCTTCCGGAAGAAAAAATCCCGGTCATTCGGGTAAGAATATCTTTAGCCCTAGACTACTCTAACCTAAGGGCGTCACAGTGCCTGAAGATAATCGGCACGATGGTGGCCACGTTCCCCATGGTCAAATGGGCAATGTGGAGGCTTCGGCCTTTTCAATCAGGATTCCTTCAGCAATGGAAGACAGACGATCGCAATCAGCTGATCAGGACTACTCAGTCAATGAGGAACAGTCTTCTCTGGTGGCTTCAACACAAAAACTTGTTAACATGCCACTCCCTTGCTCCCATCCAATGGATGACTGTTTCATCCGATGCCAGCAATGCGGCCTGGGGAGCACATTGTGGGGCAGAACTGGCTCAGGGCAAATGGGATGCCCATCTCCACATTCCAGGGTCAAACGTTCTGGAATTGCGTGCGGCATGGTGCGCCCTTCAAGCCTTCTCCCACCTTCTGAAAGGGAAGTCGGTCCTACTCAAAATGGACAATACCACCGCCGTGGCATATGTGCAGAGACAAGGGGGCACTCGGAGCCCCACCCTTCTCCAAGAGGTCGAACCTATCATGACCTGGGCTCAGAGGAATCTACAAACTTAACAGCAGTCTTCATTCCAGGGGAACAGAACATTCAAGCGGACTTTCTGTCACGCAGCAACCTAGACAACAACGAATGGTCACTGCATACACAGACATTCAAGTGGATCCTATCGTTGGGAATCGATCCAGAAGTGGATCTGTTTGCATCCCCCTGCAATCACAAAGTAGACAGATACTACACTCGAGGTCGGTGCAGTCAAGCCTTCGGAGCAGATGCATTAACAAGCCAATGGAAATTCAACAAGGCATATGCCTTCCCTCCACCTCCGATCATGCAAAAATTCCTGCAGCGGCTCCAGTTGGAGAAAGGCGAAGTGATAACAATAGCACCATACTGGCCGAACAGGCCATGGTTTCCTCTCCTGAATCTGATGAGCTTCAGGGACCCGCTAGAGTCTCTTGGGTGTGCTTTAGGGGTAATCTCTACCCTTATGAGCTCCAGAAAGCCTAACATGAACAAAACCTACAACAGAATCTGGACCAGGTTTGTCAGCTTCATGACTTCTGCTGGAAAATCTTTCAGAAATCCTGGAGTTCAAGACGTTTTAAGTTTTCTACAATCAGGCTTGGATCTTCCTTTGTACTCTGAGGGAACTGATTGACAAGTTTCAGCCTTATCGGCATTTTCAGGAACATCATGGGCAACTCATCCCCTGGTTCAACAATCCTTTCAGGGGACTTCGAGAATCAGGCCTCAGAGGAAACCTAGATTCCCCAAATGGGATCTTCTGCTCGTCCTTGATGCTCTTTCAGCACTCAACAACAAGGATCTTTCTATTAAGGACTTATCAATCAAACTGCCTTACTAGTGGCCATTACTTCAGCCAAAAGGGTTTCAGAAATAAGCTTCCTGGGTTGTCAAGAACCCTTTTTGACTTTCTTCCCGGACCGAGTGGTCCTTATTCCCATGCTTGGGTCTAAACCAAAAGTCAAGTCAGTTTTTCACGAGAATCAGGAAATAGTCCTTCCTACTTTCAATTCTCCAGAATCAGCAGATGTTCATCCCTTGGATGTAGGTGAGACTCTGAAAGAATATTTGCGAGTCACTTCATCTTTAAGAAGCTTGAACTACCTGTTCTTGTTACACACTGGTAGCAACAAAGGAAAGAGGGCTTCCTCCAGAACAATAGCAGCCTGGATCGTCCAATCTATTCAACAGGCTTACAGGGCAAAGGGCTTAGCTCCTCCAGAGGCGTGACGGCTCATTCCACCAGAGGCATGGCAGCCTCATGGGCAGCAGCTCGACACGTGGCTCCTGAAGTGATATGCAGGGCAGCCTCGTGGTCTTCTATTCATACATTTATGTCTCATTATTGTATTGAGCCTGCTTCCCTTTCCTCTGTTAATTTTGGTCGAAAAATCCTGTCAGTTGACGGGAAAGATTAAAATATTTTTTTTGAGCAAGCATACCCTCCCGTGTGGATTGGCTAGTTATTTCCCACACGTAGTCTGCCATGGAGTCTGTCAGGAAAACGGAAAATTTATTACCAAATACTTACCGTAATTTTCCTTTCCTGATAGACTCCATGGCAGACGGAGTTCCCACCCATGAATTAAAAATATGAGAGTTGAAATTTGAGTCGGCTAGTTACGGAACACCTGTCTGTGGAGGTGAGCTCAAATTTATGGGTAAGGGGTCCTATAGCTGTGGAGAGGAGGCGGGGTTAACCCACACGTAGTCTGCCATGGAGTCTATCAGGAAAGGAAAATTACGGTAAGTATTTGGTAATAAATTTTCCGTTTTCTAAAGTTGGAGCCACTTGTGTAGTATCAGTTAAAACAGCTCTTATAGGGAAACATTGCATATGACATTCCATGTGACTTGGGGTCTCACAAGTCAGGTCCTATGTTGAAGCAGTGTGAACCGAGCCTTAAAACTGAACTGCAGGCAGGGATTTTATTGAATGTGTATAAAAGTGCTTTATTACTTTTTTTTTAGCAAATTTGTACCTATTTGCATGTGTTGGGTATTTTGGCAGTCAGAAGCCCATACTTGCATGTATAGGCTTCTGTACTCTTAACATCTTAAAGTGGTAGTAAACTCAGTTTTACCACTTTTACCTACAATAAGCATTTATGGCAGTGGTTCTCAACTCCAGTCCTCAGGGCCCATCAACAGGCCAGGTTTGCAAGATAACTGAAATGCATCACAGGTGATATAATTTGCTGCTCAGGGATTGCAGTATTCTAGTCTGCATCTCACCAAGGTAATACTTAAAATCTGGCCTGTTAGTGGGTCCTGAGGACAGGAGTTGAGAACCACTGATTTAAGGCATCTTACCTGTAGGTGCAGTGAATATCTCCTAAACTTACACTGTTTAGGAGATAGTCAGCGTGCATGCAGCCAGTGATGTAACTGGCGTATGTGCTCTGACGATGCAGAATACCATGCTGGAACTTCAGAACCCGTGCTGTAAGTGGGCGGAGGCCACGAAACTTGTAAGGAAGACCGGGTGAAGATGAAAGCTCTCTCAGCAGTGACAGCTTGCTGCAGGAGGGCTTCGTTTTAAGGTAAGTCTCTCATAATGTGCTAGTATGCTGTGCATACTAGCAAATTATGACATTGCCTTGCAGGGGAATTTTTTATTTTATTTTTTCCCCCCTTTTTAACTGCAGTTTACTACCGCTTTAAGAAAACCAGTGGCCACTTTGCACTCTAACTTCTGGCTGGTGGGCTTCCTCACTGTAGTTCACATTGCAGAAAGCAGTGACTCTGTTCAGTCCACGGAGGCTGTCCCCTTTGGAAGAATACTTCTCTATTCCTGTTCTGGTGACAACCCAAACTTTGGGATTTTCATTCACCTTCACTCTCGGTCATAACAGCAAACAAGACAAATAGTATCTCCCTAAATCCTTGTACACACGATCGGATTTTCCGTCGGAATAAACTCCGACGGGTTTTTCAGACGGAATTCCGTTCAAGCTGTCTTGCATACACACTGTCGCACCAAATTCCGACCGTCAAGAACGCGGTGACGTACAACACTACGACGAGCCGAGAAAAATTAAGTTCAATGCTTCCGAGCATGCGTCGACTTGATTCTGAGCATACGTGGTTTTTAGTCTGTCAGAATTGCATCCACATGAACGGAAATTCCGATTCATCGGAAAAAAAGAGAACATGTTCTCTTTCTAAGTCCCGGAAAAAGTCCGATGGGACATACACACGGTTGGAATTTCTGATGAAAAAATTCCGTCTGACTTTTTTCCACGGAAATTCCGATCGTGTGTATGGGGCATAACAGGGGCACAGACAGCAAAAAAAAAACTGACAGTTGTTATTATCCTTCCCCATTTTATCCAAAATAAGAAAAATCTCTTTAGTTTACTTAAATCTAAAAAGCTGCATTAACATCAAGAGAGAAGCTCTCTGTATTGTGCTTTTATTATAAGGGCTCTTTCACACGGGGCGGATCCGTGCAGATCCGCCCCGTGAAGCTCCGCTTGCTCAGCGGGGATCGCTCCGTTGATCCCCGCTGAGCCGACGGATGACTGGGCGGTCCCCGCACACTGTGCAGGGACCGCCCTGTCAGAGCGCCGCTCTCCCCTATGGGGAATCGGATGACGATGGACCGTAGAGTCCGTTGTCATCCGATCCGCTCCGCAGACGGAAGGAAAAATAGGGTTTTCCTCCGTCACACTTTGGCGGAGCGGAGCGGATGTCAGCGGACATGTCTCCGCTGACATCCGTGCCTCCATAGGGGTGCATGGAGGATCCGTTTCAGGTCCGCCTAAAAAACTGACAGGCGGACCTGAACGGACCTCCGTGTGAAAGGGGCCTAACTGAGAAGTAGTCATCACTTAAAACATTTCTACTTTACTTTCCCTGTTTGACCTCCGTCTTTCCGCAAACTAACCAAATAACGAGGCAGAGTGCCAGAAACTGTGTTTTGTTTTCTTCTCTACTGACATAAAACAGGCGTGTTGCAAAATTGGTGAAGTTGTTAAACTCAGCAAAACGAAGTCAAAGACCCTCATCCGGAGAAAGGCTAAGTTTATTCCAAACACAAAATGTTGCCTATACTAACCGAGCTTTAATTATGTTTAGAAAATATGCGTGGTTTCTGCCTTGGCTTCCTGTCCTGTGTACCCCTGTCAGCAGAAGGTGCTGATAAGCCTCTGATAATAAATACAGTATTGGTATCCTGGCTGGATGTGTGGAGGGGAGGCATTATTGTTTTAGGAAAACATTGCTGATCGGATGAAAACTCCTTCCCTGACTTCTCAGTCTTGTGTATTGAGCGTTTACCAAGATTGTTTAACTTTAATCCTATCTATACTTCTACTTCCCTTCATAGCAGGCAAAATGGATTTATAGCTTTGTAGATCCGGTTACACTGATCGGAAGGTTGAAAGAATGAGAATAGTTTATTAAATAAAATCCATTCTTAAAGAACACGTCAAACCAAAGCTCTCCTCCCATGAAAGCTTCTTTTACTGCTGCAGAAGCTGGAGTCTGACTCTTCCCGTATCGTTCTTTATCATGAGAATAGTAAGCCTTGAGGCCGGGTTCACACTTGTGCGACACGACAGCCATCCTGATTTGGATCCGACTTTGCCCTGGGACTTGAAGCCGACATACGTCTGACTTTCAATGAATGGGGATCCGACTTGGATCCCCGCCAATACCAGGCACTGTGTTTGGTATGAATCATGAGGGGGAACTCCACGCCAAATTTTAAATAAAAAACCGGCATGGGTTCCCCTCCAGGAGCATACCAGGCCCTTCGGTCTGGTATGGATTTTAAGGAGAACCCCCTAAGCCGAAAAAACAGCGTGGGGGTCCCCCTCAAAATCCAAACCAGACCCTTATCCGAGCACGCAACCTGGCAGGCCGCAGGAAAAGAGGGGGGGACGTGTGTGTGTGTGTGATATATACAATATATATCCCAAGGCTTACTGAAAGATGTACAATAATAAAAAAAAACTGCTCTCCAACCATGGAAATAACATAAAAAAAGTTCAAACTCGCATTTTTGCAAGTTTTTGAGCAGCGTGCGTTTTTTCAGCTCAAAACACTCATCTCCTAAATGCGAAGTTCAAAACAGCTAAATTTCTCAAAGAAGCAGCTTCTTTGATCTGCAGTATGCATGGGGCCTAATTTGTGAATGTGTGTTAAATAAGTTCCTTTCTGAAAGGCATTGTGTGCTAAGTGGGTGCTGTAATGCTATTACATATTGGTATTACATCAGCCTGTTCACGGATGTGCCTTTTCACCTACCTTTTCATAAAACCTTGTTTCCCTTTCCAGCTATTTTTTGTTTTTCTTTTTAATCTTATTTAAGATGAGCTGGAGCTTTCGTGTGAAAAGGTTGCAAGCGTCGCTTGAATAAAAACAAACCGTGGCGGCCTCAGTACTAAAGCCAATCATTGTCAGTCAATTAATTGTTGCCAGTGTACACAGGGGCTCTGAAAGCATTTGTTGACAGAACAATACAAGGGAGGCCAGAATGGAGAGCGGGCCTGGGAGAGTTGGCAACATATCAACTTTACATTAGATTGCACATGTCACTTCACAAGTGCAGCACAAACAAGTTTTTCTTCACTTTATCATTCTGCAGAGGAAAATATAATCTGTAGCTCACTCCTACATAATAGCAGGCTTTCGTAAATGTCATATTTGTCAAGCTGCTAAAAAAAGACAGACAGATCTTTGTAATAAGATTGATTGCGCCGCTAAGAATCACTGCACTATTGCACAGCACTTGCAGCTAATCTTGTGGTTCAGCATTGGGCATGATAATTATAAAAGATCATGCAATGGCGCAACAATATTTCATGTCCTTCTGTGACCCACGTTACAGCTCCCGTTCTTAATCAGTTGCAAATCCTACGATTACTTACAATTAGCAAGACTGAGATAGCTGTGTAGCACATCTAATAAGGTCCTCACTCACTTTCATGCTGTAAAACAGATTCTGTATGAAAGCATACTGCAAGTAAAAATCAAATTCATTTCTGTTTGGCTAGTTCACATGTACACAGTATATGTGCTCTGCAACACAGTGAACAGTGTAAAAACTAGGGCTAGATGGTAAGAGGGGGGCCTACATGGGAATTGTGGTGGCCATTTTTCTCTCCCCTTTCCTTTCTTTTTATTGTTACGTGTTCTGGTCCCGTTAAGAGTCTTATCAGGTGACCTGTTGCAGGGTTTGAGAGGGAAAAATCTCTGACCCCTATATAAAAGGCTGGATCGGAGGTCAGCGTCTGTCAGTTGGAGCACAGCCTCAGCTTCCTCCCTTGTCATGGCACATTTATGTGGGTTGTCACCCTTTAGTTAAAGGGGGACTGGTATTTTATTAAGCTCTTGGTGATATTGCGTGAGTCTTAGTGGCTGACCAATTTGTTTAGGTTAATATTTAAAATGGTTCTAAAGTCAAATAAGTTTTACCTTTTTAATGAATTCTATGCATTAAGGTAAAAAAAAACTTTCATAAGCTGTTTTTATCTCCCCCACCATAACTAAATACATACCTGCCATGTATTGATCCAGCACTGTGCTCGTCTGCAGGTCTTCTCTCCCCTCTCTGTCAGGCTTGGTTGAAAGCAATAGGATAGGAGCCATTGGCTCCTGCTGCTGTCAGTCAAATCCAGAGAGTGGGGGGGGCGGCCTAGGTGCGAGCTTGCATGTGTGCCACCATAGGAAGCGGCAGAGGAGAATCCAAGGGTACGCCAGAAGAGGAGGTTCGTGGCTGCTCTGTGCAATACCCTTGCACAGAGCAGGTACGTATAACATAATTTTTTATTTTATTAACCACCTTCGGACCGCCTGCCATCGATATATGTCGGTCCTTTGACGTTCAATACCGTTGTTATGGCAGCAGATAGCTGGCATAACCCCCGTATTTTCTTCAACGTTCTGTTAACATAAAAGTGGTCTCAGTGAGATCACTTTTAACGGCGGCGGGAGAGGGGCCCACCCCGTCTCGTTTGTCTCCGCCGCTTACTGGAGCCCTGTCGGTCGCAGCGGAGATGATTCGATCCTTTCCCCTGCTTGGCACTTAGTCGAGTGAGGGAATAATGGCCCCTACTCGACTCTGTGCCATTGGATGATGGCAGCGACTTCAAACATCTCTTTTGCCCAACAGCCTTAAAGGGACTTTTTTTATATTTATTTTATTGCTTTTAAGTGTATATGTGAGATCTGAGGTCTTTTTGACCCCAGATCTCAGATTAAAGAGGCCCTGTCATTTTTTTTTCTATTACAAGGGATGTTTACATTCCTTGTAATAGAAATAAAAGTGATCCAAATTTAAAAGTAAAAAAAATAAGATGTCTTAAACCCCCCCTGTTCCTCCGAGCTCGCGAGCAGAATCAAACGCATACTTAAGTCACGTCCATATGAAAACCGTGTTCAAACCACACATGTGAGGTATCACCATGATCGTTGGAGCAAGAGCAATAATTCTAGGACCTCCTCTGTAACTTACAACTGGTAACGTCGCCTATAGAGATTTTTAAGTGCCAAAGTTTGTCGCCATTTCACGAGCAGGTGCAATTTTGAAGCGTGACATATTGGGTATCACAATATAGAAAAAAAATTGTGCTCACGTTTACTGTATTCTTATTTTGTATTTAAAAAGGTGTATTTCTTCACAAAAAATTGTGTTTGTAAGACCGCTGTGCAAATACGGTGTGGCATAAAGTATTGCAACGACCGCCATTTTATTCTCTAGGGTGTCAGAAAAAAAAAATCTATATAATGTTTGGGGGTTCGAAGTCATTTTCTAGCAAAAAAATTATTTTAGTTTGTAAACAACCAGTGTCAAAAATAGGCCTGGTCCTTAAGTGGTTAAAAAAAGAATAATAATCTTACATCCACTTGTACCCAAGTACATGTTTGGCTATTTCTACTAGAGAAACTTTCAGCCATTAAAGTAGAATTTCAGGCTTTAACTAAGCTTAAAACGACTCCCATACTAACTACCCTGTAGAAGAAAGATGATCCTACATACCTAGTCTCAGGGAGCTCCGGTCCAATCGCATAATTGGTTCCCAGCAGCAGCTTCAGGGAAGAGAAGGGACAGTCAACAACGGATGCCCAATAGTAAGCCTTTGGGTTATGTCCCTGCCCAGACATTTTCATCCATTGCAAACCCTCTCCTCTTCTCTGATGCCAGCTGTGAGATCAAGTGACAGGACTGGATTGCCCTGACAGTAGGTAATTATAAGCATCTTCCTTCTACAGGGTAGTTGGAATAGGAGCTAGAAAAGTTTGGGAGCAGTTTTAGGCTAAGCTAGTTAGAGGCTGGAATTCCACTTTAAGGCCTCATGCCCACTGACGTTTTTACAGCTGCGTTTTTTACAGCTTAAAAACGCCTGTCCATGTTATTGTAAATATTTTTTATTTATTTTTTTTGAAAAAAAAAAAAAAAAAAAAACAACCTCGGAGCTGAAAACGCGACCGCGCAATAGTGCGCGTTTTTGCGCGTTTTTTGCACGTTTTTTGACGCTCGCGTTTTTTTCTGCCTAATTCTGCCGCTGAGGAACGCACTGGTCCTGGGTTTTTTTTACAGCTTAAAAACGTCTATGCTATTTGCAGCTCAAAAACGTCTAGGTGGGCATGAAGCTATAGACTAACATGGACAGGCGTTTTTAAGCTGTAAAAAACGCTCAAAAACGCGGCTGTAAAAACGTCCGTGGGCATGAGGCCTAAAGAGGACCTGTACTGTGGAAGATAAAGCAGATCAATGTTGTTTCCCCACTGAGCTCGGCCGGTACACACAACGCCTGCAAGTTTTCCAAATTTGAACTTGCACGTATGCATGTCCTGCCAGCGTCTAACATTTGCAGGCAGCTTTAGGTAGGCTTTTCTGCTTGCAATGCAACCAATTTGAGCATCACTTGTGATAGTTGGGCATTGTGGTACAGCAAACAAGTGATAATGAGGCTTTTATAAGAAAGAAGTGTTTTTTTTACTTTCAAAGTATTTTATTTTCCAAGAAGTAATAAACATGTTACATACAATAAGTTATACACAAGAAATTAAAATACAAATCAGTATTAATCAGTGTTTTCCCGGAGAGAAATTATAGAAGGATAAAAAGGGAATAATTTGTATATTAATTACAGATATAATATAGAAGATAAAGAAATAATGAACATTAGGCCTGTAAAAATTTGATTAGGATATCTTAAAAATGAATGTAACATATAATTTATACCAATAGGCCTCAGTGAAATTGTCCCCTGGAGGAACGGGAGCCCCTGACCCTCCACGGCACCCCAAAAGGGATCTTGCTGTGCCCGAAGGGAGGACTACCACACTCCCACAAGGACTCCAATAAAGTCCATCCTAGCCTCTCTTTGAAAAATTTAAAGAAATAAATCTAAAAGTTAAAACATTGTATCTAATAGAACTGAATGATACATCTTCTAAGTTATTACGTATTGGTTTAGAAATAAAAAAAGTATTATTCCGTAAATAGGGTCTTTTAACACTTCTCCGGGAGACTTTTTTAAATAATGATAAAAAAATAAATAAAGAAAAATAAGAAGAGAGAGAAAAAAAAAAGGGGTAGAGAGAAAGAAAGAGAGATAGGAAAGTAGTAGAAAGAACATGCCTAGTTCAGTAAAGTCAGGGCAAAGGATAGTGTAAAAACATCCTAATTAATTGGAACTCCAATGTAGTTAGCCCATGGACCCCATATTTTTCCAAACTTTGCAGTGGTGTTATTTAGAATACTGGCCATTTTTTCATGAGTCATTATCCAAGACACTTTTCGAATAACATCAGAAAGGAAAGGTCTAGGTTGTTTTCAAGCTTTGGCAATAGTAATTTTGGCCCCTGTGAGTATAAAATGAATAAGAATTTGGGAAAATTTAGGAATATGGGACACACTGGCGTTTAGAAGAGCAACACACCAACACCTAGGAACCTGGCATTTAGTTACCTTGAAGATCAAAATAAATACTTTTTTCCAAAGGGAGCGAATCCTGAGGCATTCCCACCATATATGGGCCATTGATCCAGAAAGTCTGCATCCTCTAAAGCAGAAAGGATCCTAGGTAGGGTATATGGCAGCCAATTTAGTGGGGGTAAGATACCACCTAGTTAACACCTTAATATTAGCTTCTGTTAAACATATGTTTAGAATACCTTTAAAGGACTTTGAGTAAGCCCTGTGCCAGGTCTCCAGGTCCCAGCTGAACTGAAAGTCTGTTTCCCAGGCTGTCATTTAGGAGGATTTTGCCATTGAGTGAGAGAGGGACGTATAGACTACTGATATGCCTCCCCTTGGTTAGAAGTGTTTTTTATGGTGGAAGTATAATCGTGTGCTCTTTTCCAAGAGCTCATTCACACTTGAACATACACAATATGGCCTACACATGTTAAAATATGTAGACCGCCTTCAAATGATTGAGTTTTTTTTTTTTTTGGAAAATTATTTTTTATTAAAGTTTTCAGCATACATACAACAGCAGGCCACAGATGTGGCTAACAACCACCGGCTATAACACAGTTACCGGTGGACAGTTACAAATAAGAAAACAGAAAAAAAAGACAATACCGAAATTTAAATCCCCCCCCCCTCCGCAGCATAACTTTTGCCTAGACGTAAACAGTCAATACTGGACCTGATGGCACAGTGCCTGAACTTTCCGATGCCCTGGGCCATGATACCGGATAAAGTCAGGAGTATGGTTCAGCACCCCCCCCCCCCCAATCGCAGTAGTGGGAATTGTTGGGAAGAAAACAATTCCCCCTCCCAGAGCAATCAGCTCCCCCATTATGAGATAACTGATAGACCCCCAGTACCTCAATTATATTAACCTCCCTTTATAGTATACCATAACACACATCAATGGCTATGGTTTACCTGGCGGTAATCCGATACTGTATCCACAGAAGCCATCCAGCCCCCCCAGACCTTGTCAAATTTTGTCAGCGCCCCTCTGCTCAAATAGGTAGCTTTATAAAATGGTACAGCCTTATTAACCAATGCTTTCCAGGATTTCAAGGTTGGAGCTGAGAAGCTTTTCCATGAAAGGATAATCTGCTTTTTAGCATAGAACTGTGTACAGTCCCAAAATACATGCATAAAGTTTGCTAAGGGTGGGGAGCACCTCCAGCATAAAGATTATTGATTCCCAAACATTTTAGCAAGTCTGGCTGGAGTCAGGTAGATCCTGTGCATGAATTTATTGTGAATTAGTCTGTCTCTAGAGACTAGGTTCTGAAATGCAGTTCCCCAGACATCATCCCCGTCGTCTCTGTCCAACCCCGGGGTTACAGCTTCCCAGGCCCATCTGCAAGGTTCCAACAATTTGGTCGTTTCCTGGAAGAGGTCTTTATATAAGCTGGAGGCCGGTTTAGATAATGAGTCGCTGCGTGTCAGTAATTTTAGGTCACTGGGCTCAAGGTCAAGAGGCCCTCCGCCAAACTGGGCTTGAAAAGCATGTCTTAGTTGAATGTATCTAAAGTGTGTATTTGGAAGGTCATAACGTGATTTCAGTGCATCAAATGTCATCAGCGTACCATTCGTTACAATGTGGTGTAGAATCTTAATTCCGAACTTAGCCCACACTATCGGGTCTGGGTAATCAAAGAAGTGTGGTAAATTGGGATTTCTCCACAGGGGAAGATTTGGGGAACACTTGCCATGACCAGAGGGCCCCAGTCCCTGAACCATGGACCATGCCCTCATCACTGAGCTCATGGAGGGCGTCAGAGGGTAAGAGGCCCTTAGTCCCCTATAGACCAGGTGAGACAGCGCCTCGTATGAGCCCACACAAGCAGCCTCCAGTGACACTGCAGCATCGTCAGGAGGAGTAGTCAACCAACAGTGTGCCACAGTCAATTGGCCAGCTAGAAAATATTTGTGGAAGTTTGGTACTGCGAGGCCCCCCTCCCCCACGGCTGCTGAAGGAAGGCTAGTTCTTCCCTGCCAAATGATTGAGTTTTTGGTGTGTCCGGGGAAGGGTGTTGTTAAAGGGGAGTACCAGCCTTTTTTTATGTTTATTAAAAGTCAGCAGCTACAAAAGTGTAGCTGCTGGCTTTTAATAAACAGACATTTGCCTGTTCCACTGTCCAGCGACGCAGCCAAATGGAGCTTCGCTCCTCTCCCCCCTCTCTCCGCCGGCGCCTCCATTCTAACTGTGGACACCCGGCCGTGAAAGCTTTCGGCTTCACGGATGGGCACTCACTGCGCATGTGCGAGCGGCGCTGCACAATCTGAGTGGACAGGCAACCGCCTGGGACCTGTCACGTGTCCCAGGTGATCGCCTACAGGGAGGGGCCGCCTTAGGCGATATGACGAGTCGCCTAAGTGGTCCCTGGGCGGAAGGAGGAAGTGGGACAGGAAGTCCCACTCCTACTGAAGCCCCCACTCCCCCCCCAAAAAAAAATTACATACCAAATATGGCATGTAAGGGGGCGAGGAGTGGTTTAAGTGGAAGTTCCACTTTTGGGTGGAACTCCGCTTTAATGATACAGCTTAAAGACATTTAGACAATTGTGCGCTTCCTGGCTTGCAATAACCGTTTGGAGGAAGCACTATGTTGTATGACTGTGCCCTTTTTTTTTTTACAAAGCAAGCTTCATAGAGACACGGCTTGGTGAGGTTGAGTGATCTTCTTATTCTTACCTCAACCTTTTGGCTGAATGGTCTGAATTCCTACAGACACTATCCAAAAGGTGGAAGGGTGAAGGTTGTTATAGCTGCAAACAGGGGAGAACATGTTGAACAAACTTGTATAGGTGTGATAGTCAGGTGTCCAAAAATGTTTAGCAATATGCAACAATGTGTTTTGAGATTATTGCAATGTGTTTTTGAATGTACAGTGCATATGGAAAGTATTCACAGCGCTTCACTTTTTCCACATTTTGTTATGTTGCAGCCTTATTCCAAAATGGATTAAATTAATTATTTTCAATATAAATCCTACAAACAATACCCCATAATAAAAATGTGAAAAAGTTTAAAATCTTTGCCAATTTATTAAACATAAAAAAAAAAAATCACATGTACATAAGTATTCACAGCCTTTGCTCAATACTTTGTTGAAGCACCTTTGGCACCAATTACAGCCTCAAGTCTTTTTGAGTATGATGCTACAACTTGGCTTGGCACACCTATTTTTGGGCAGTTTCTTCAATTCTTCTAGGCAGGACCTCTCAAGCTCCTTCAGGTTGAATGGAGAGCATCGGTGCACAGCTATTTTTCCAAGTCATCTTCCAGGACGGCTTACAGAGAGATAGGCTCCTCCCACCTAGAACAGGAAACACATGATCCACATCATAAAAGTCTTACTCATGCATTAGCCCCTCAGTATTTGTGTTTCCTCAGGCTAGACAGGCACTATCCAAGGGATGTTTGTTATTTTTTTGGGCCTTCGTGCCAGGCGGCAGGGCCCCCCCCCCCCCCCGACGTCCATACCCAGTCAACGGGTAGTTCCCCTGGGGTATGAGTCAGTTTGGGGCCACCCAGGAGACCCGAAACAGGGGTCATGGGTGATGGTATGGGACCCCACCTCCCAAGTCGGGTGTATCCTCAGCGAGGTTACCTGTGAGGGTGGAGGAGGTGATCCAGTGGGTCCAGCCGCGGCACAGCAGGGTATCCTCCTGGCGGAGGCTCGGGCAGCCGTAGAGCCGGTATCCTTCCCGGGCAGATGGATCTACAGAGGGGAGTCTCTAGCTCCAGGACAGCATGGAGCTGGGCGCACAGCTAGTGTGTCACTTCCGGCGCAGAAAACAGGAAGTGACACGACAGGAAGTCCCGCGGCGGCCATCTTGGTACACCCATTTGGAAGCCTAGTTGAAAATAACAGGCGTGCTGTGCCGTGGGGCGGCGTCGGATCCACAGCGCCGCTCCGGACCTCCACTCCTCTCATATTTAAGGGACCCGGACCTAAAGATGGCGCCGCGCAACATGGAAGGACCCAGAGACGCAGATCTGGAGGCGCCATCGGTCGCATCGGGCCCTAAGGTAAGAAAATAAGGGGCAGACCGCTTCTTTCCTTTTCTTACCCTCCTGTGGGGGCGGCACAGGGGGAGTCTGTTTATTCCAGAGACCGTTTGTTTCTCTTATGCTGATGGTGGCAGACGTCACATATTCTAGCATAGGCTCTGGTGGTGGGTACTTCTCATAATTCTTAGACTAGAATAAGAGAGTCCACGTGGTGTTTCTGGTTTGGGTGTTTACTTCAGTGTAAGTAATATGCAGGCGCTTGTCATTTACTGTATTACAGGACAGGACCCACGAGCCCAGAGATAAAACAGAAACACCTAGAAAAAGATGCCCAATATGTACCAGGAAGTTGCAAATTGGGTGGAAAAAGAATGCTTGTCAGGACTGCATAGACAGACTTATCAAGGGAGAAACAGGCCCTGTTCTCAAAGGCTTTATGGACTCATTAAAGTCAGGGATGAAACAGACGTTTCAGTCCTTTTAAGCCCACACAGCAAGAGACACTTGCTGAACCCAGCCCAGGTACTTCAGGCACCAGTACTACCGTGAGGCCAGAAGTTAGGGCCCAGGTACGGGCAGTCCACCAGCATCGAGTCCTGGAGGACGGGGAGGACAACTCAGGCTCAGCCTCAGACCCTGAGGAGATAGACCCGAGCGAGGAAGGGCCAGAAAAGATGCAAAAATTCCTTTTTCCTTCAGAGGAGACAGAGGAGCTCCTGAAAGCAATCTACGACACCCTGGAACTGGAGTCCCCAGAGAACCAGGAGTTGTCAGTGCATGACCTCCTATATGAAAGCCTTCAGCCTAGACAGGGCAGAACCTTTCCGGTGCATGGATCCTTAAGGGAGACCATACTTCATAAATGGAGGAAGCCGGAGAAAGCAGTATTCTTCCCTAAAAATTTAAAGAGAAGGTTCCCATTTAAGGAAGAGGATACAAAGCTGTGGGATAGATGTCCCAGACTGGACGCTTCCATAGCCAAGGTCTCTAGAGCTTCAGAACTTTCCTTTTGAGGATACAGGTATCCTGAAGGACCCAATGGACAGGAAGGCGGAGGGCTATTTAAAAAAGGCGTGGGAAGCTTGCTCCGCCAACTTTAGACCCGCACTAGCCACCACATGCGTGGCGCGTACACTTGACTTATGGCTTAAACAGCTCCGCACTCTTCTGGAGTCAGACACTCCTAGGGAAGAGATTCTGGATGCTTTACCCACGCTAAGTAAGGCAGTGGCCTATATAGCGGATGCATCCACGGAGTCGGTCACATTCTCGTCCAGATCCACAGCCTTGGTTAATGAAGCCAGGAGGGCTATCTGGCTGAAGACCTGGGGAGGAGACTCTGTCTCAAAGACAAGACTCTGTTCCCTCCCGTTTGATGGAGATCTGCTCTTTGGAAAGGAGCTGGAATCCGTCCTAGAGAGGTCGGCCGATTTAAAAAGAAAGGGTTCCCTTTTCCCAAGAGGCAACAACAACAACAACAAAAGAGGAGTTTTCGTCCCTTTCAGGTGTCAAGTGAAAGGAACTCTCACCGGGGGGATAGGAGACGGAATAACAGAGCCCAAGACCAGAAAGGGGGTTGGCAATACAGGAGGGGAAGGGGCAGAGGAGGTTTCCTCTTTAGACCCTCCCAGCCTAAGAACACTTCCCAGTGACTCAGTCGGGCCTGTGGGGGGGAGATTGGGGTCATTCCTTCCACAGTGGCAGACCATCTCCAGCAGCCGTTTTATCCTAGATCTGATCGCATCAGGGTACAGGATAGAACTTTTAGGCTGCCCCCCTCAAAAAATTTTCATAACAAGTCTCCCAAGAGACGCGGAAAAAGCCACAGCTATGTCTTCCCTCCTGCAGAGTATGCTAGAAGAGAAGGTGATAAGCTTCATCCCCCCATCTCTAAGGAAAGAGGGATTCTACTCTCAAGTTTTTCTGATAAAGAAATCATCAGGAAAATTTCGACTGATTCTAAATCTGAGACAAGTAAACATGTACGTAAAGTACAGACGTTTCAAGATGGAATCAATCTACTCCACCAGAGAGCTGTTAACCCCTGGGGTCTTCATGGTCTCATTGGACCTAAGGGACGCCTATCTTCACGTCCCTATTCGAGAGGAGTCCCAACAATTTCTCAGATTTGCAGTAAGAAAAGGGTTCAGAACCCTCTATTTTCAATTCAATGCTCTGCCCTTCGGACTAGCGTCAGCTCCACGCATTTTTACGAAGATACTGGCAGAAGCGCTAGGGACTCTGAGATCAGAGGGAATTCAGATTATCCCCTATCTGGACGACCTACTGATTTTTGCAGACTCAGCAGACGAAGTCAGACGGAACCTGAGCAGAACTACCAGACACCTTCAGCAACTAGGGTGGCTGGTAAATCAGGAGAAGTCACAATTAGTACCTACTCAGAGCATTGTATACCTAGGATACCTGATAGACTCAAGGAAGTCCAAGATATTCCTGACAAAGGAAAAGGTAGAGACAATTTTGACAGAGGTGAGGAACCTCTGCACTTGTTCAAGGACCTCAATTCAGAGTATAATGAGGGTCCTTGGGTTAATGACAGCGGCCATCCCAGGAGTCCAGTGTGCTCAGTTCCATACTCGAGCGCTTCAGGCATTCATACTTTCTCTCTGGGATGGACAAACAAATTCACTTCAGAGACAGACGGAAATTCCGCAGGAAGTAAAGCTCTCAATAGAATGGTGGTTGATCCCTGCAAACCTCTCGGCTGGCCGACTCTGGTCCCAACACTGTCCTCTGGCAGTCACCACGGACGCCAGCGGGCAGGGCTGGGGGGCCCATTCAGGCACTCTGATAGCCCAGGGGCTCTGGAACCGGCAGGAAGCCGGCCTCTCCTCCAATGCGAGGGAGATGAAGGCGGTTCTAAAGGCCCTAGTAGCCTTTTGCCTAAGGGGAAGACATGTGCAGGTCCTTTCGGACAACATTACCACGGTTTGTTACCTCAACAAGCAAGGGGGTACGAGAGTCCCGGGTCTGATGAGGATAGCAAGAGAGATCCTTCAATGGGCAGAAGAAAACCTGTTATCCCTATCTTCCATTCACCTAAAAGGGGAATTAAATTCTCTGGCAGATGCCCTAAGCAGAGAGACGCTGTCTTCGACAGAATGGTGCTTGAATCGAACAGTGTTCGAAGAAATAGTGCAGAAGTGGGGAGACCCACAGATAGACCTTTTTGCTACAAGACACAACAGGCAGGTGAAACGGTTCTATTCCCTACAGAGAGATCTTCTCAGTCGGGGCCTAGATGCCCTATCCCAGTCTTGGGAGGCAGATCTGGTGTACGCATTTCCACCGTTTGCCCTCATTCCGAGGATTATCCGGAAGATAAGAGGGTCCAACACAAAGGTCATCCTGATCGCGCCATTTTGGCCGAGGAGGTCTTGGTTCTCAGGTCTTCTAAGACTCAGCATTGCAGAACCTTGGAGACTACCTTACAGGTCGGACCTCTTATACCAGGGAGAAGCGAATCATCCAGAACTGAGCTCTCTTTCTCTGACGGCTTGGCTTCTGAAAGGGAGCTGTTAGAGCTGAGAGGGTTATCGGCCAAGGTAATCGATACCATTCTTAGCAGCCGAAAGCCGTCCACTAACTCAATTTATAATAAAATTTGGAAGAGATTTGGGGACTGGCGCAGGCTCAACAACAGAGTGTCAGGTGCCATGGTCCTGGCGGTTCTAGATTTCCTCCAAGCCGGAGCAGATCTAAACCTTGCAGTTAGTACTCTTAAGGTTCAGGTGGCCGCCCTGTCCAACTTTTTAAATCAAAGACTGTCAGAAGAACCACTGATCAAAAGATTTCTTGTGTCCATCAGCCGGAAATGAGTCCCCAAAGCAAGGAGGTTCCCTCCCTGGGACTTATCAACAGTATTACAGGGTCTCGGTAGGGCACCATTTGAACCTATAGATGAACTACCCATAAAACTGTTAACCCTGAAGACAGTAGTTTTGGTGGCCCTAGTCTCGGCTAGAAGAGTCAGTGAGATCCAGGCACTTTCAGTGATCGAGCCTTTCTGCACCATTTTACAAGACAAAATTATCCTCTCGCTGGACCCAGCTTTTCTCCCCAAGGTATCGTCTAACTTCCATAGGTCAGAAGAAATCGTGATACCATCATTCTGCGGAAATCCAAAGAATGATAAGGAAGCAGGATTTAATAAAATAGACGTCAGGAGATGCCTGATTGCCTACATAGAGCACACCAAGGAGTGGCGACGCTCCACCAGCTTGTTTGTTTTATTCGCAGGTCCTAACAAGGGGAAAGAGGCATCCAAAGGTACCATCGCCAGGTGGATGAAGTCGGCCATTGCGGAGGCATACAAGGCAGTCTCCCGCACACCTCCATTAGGTATAAATGCTCACTCCACAAGAGCGGTTTCTACTTCTTGGGCTGAAAGGGCAGGAGCATCTCCCCTCCAGATCTGCAAGGCCGCAACCTGGTCCAGTTTCCAGACTTTTGTGAAGCATTACAGACTGGACCTGCTTGCCAGCCAGGACCAGTCTTTCGGCAGGAAAGTGCTGCAGGCTGTGGTCCCGCCCTGATCAGGTAGTACTATATTGTCCTCTCTGTAAGCCGTCCTGGAAGATGACTTGGAAAAACAGTGTTATTACCTGTTAACTACTTTTTCCAGGAATCTTCCAGGACGGCGTCAGTTCCCTCCCTTTTTATGAGGTGAGTAGCAATGTAAAGCATATATAAGGATAGAGCTACGCTGATCCAGGTTTAATGATTCTGAGGCCTTCGGTTATTTGTTAAATACTGAGGGGCTAATGCATGAGTAAGACTTTTATGATGTGGATCATGTGTTTCCTGTTCTAGGTGGGAGGAGCCTATCTCTCTGTAAGCCGTCCTGGAAGATTCCTGGAAAAAGTAGTTAACAGGTAATAACACTGTTTTCAGATCTCTCCAGAGATGCTCAATCGGGTTCAAGTCTGGGCTTTTGCTGGGCCACTCGAGGACATTCACAGAGTTGACCTGTAGCCACTCCTTTGTTATCTTGGCTGTGTGCTTAAGGTCATTGTCCTGTTGGAAGATGAACCTTCGTCTGAGGTCCAGAGTGCTCTGGAGCAGGTTTTCATCAAGGATGTCTCTGTACAATGCTGCATTCATCTTTCCCTCGATCCTGACTAGTCTCCCAGTTCCTGCCTCTGAAAAACATCCCCACAACATGAACACATAGGATAACATGGTGGAGAGTTTGACTGTAGAAAAAAAACATCCGAAGCCAAAAACCGCAGCTGTAAAAACGTCCAGTGTGCATGAGGCCAAAGTATGTAATGGTAACGTTTTTCTTTTGGTAGTTTGTAGATTTAAAAATTCCAAAAACAAAGTCAAATACCATATCTGTTTCGCTGTCCTGATTCAAATTAACCTACAGGATGTACCCAGCTTTGTTGCTTTTTGTTTTCATGGTCCTAATTTTATTCATTCTGCTTTAGCAGTTTCTAATGTAAGTTACTTTAAAGCGTACCATGACTACATTTTAAACAGAGTAAATTGACAGATGGTGTTATATTCCAATACTACTCTAAAACTAGAGACATAAAATTATGTAAATGACAACTTCAGGCCTACCTCCCATGGCTTACTATTGGTTAGTAAGTGAAATGGGGGATCCCAAGCCAAGCTAGTGTTGCATAATGGAGCTCCCCGGGTTTTTGTGCAAATGTCACCTGTACCGTTCGGTTTTACCCTGTTAACTGTGTTTTTAATATTAAGCTTCTTCTTTTTTCTTTTATTTATGCAGGAGACGTCTGATCTCTCAGCGGTCTTCACTAGAAACACTTGAAGACATTGAAGAAAATGCTCCCTTGCGGAGGTAATTAAAAAAAATTAAATAAATCTATTGTATTGGTATTATAATACAGGTATTTGCACCCACTTCTGGGCATTGATATCCACAGAATGCGACCCCCCCCCCCCCCCCCCCGCTGTGTTCTGGGAAACACACAGTTCCTGGAACACAGCGGGGTCCAGTGAAGACGCGCGGCGCGACATGCGCAGTAGGGAACTGGGCAGTGAAGCCGCAGCGCTTCACTTCCTGATTCCCTCACCGAAGATGGCGGCGGGGGCAGCAGAGAGACGAACGATCGTTTGTCTTCTAATGCCGACATCGCAGGCACCCTGGACAGGTAAGTGTCCATTTATTAAAAGTCAGCAGCTGCAGTATTTGTAGCTGCTGGCTTTTAATAAAAAAAATTTAAGGTGGACCTCCGCTTTAATCAGCGCCTTTTGTGAGATGTTTTACATTGGCTACTTATTTAATTAGCTGCAGTTTGAAAGGTCTGCAGTCATGTCACTGCACTTTATTTTAAAATAATTTTGTCTTTTTAACAAGTGCATTGAATAAAAGGAAAACGCTCCACCATGACAAACTATTACATTGTAGGGGAAAGACCTCCTAATTGTTGTCTTGTGTAATTTGTTCTGTGCACTTCTGCTCTCTGTGAAAAGTGGGAAGACGGCAGTCATTTGTTTGATCTTTCCTTCCTGTCTTTGTGCAGACATGCCAAGAAAGGTCTCACTTTGGGTTTTAATTGCCTTATTTTTCAGATGTCGGACTCTGTCCGGTTCACCCAGACCAAAGAGCTTCAAGAAAGTCCATTTTATTAAGAGCATGAGGCAGCACGACACAAAGAATGGCAGGTAACACAACAAATAAGCACTTCCACTGTTTGTCAAGACATACTACAACTTCTTTTTATTTGTATTTATTTTTTTGCCTGCAGATACTTTTCTGTCCTTTTATTGTATGGGCTTCCTTAGTTTATGAAAATTACAAAATATCACAGTAAGCAAACCATGCCTGACAGCAGAAATAAGACCATTTGAGAAATTTTCCCTCGGTATTAAAATTAAGATTTAAAATATTGTTGTGTTCATCAGATTGCAGCTTGTAATGTCATGAATTTCATTCCAGTTGCAAAAATATTGCCTTTTTATTGAATCGTTGACTTCTACATACACATTTACTTTTACTCTGTGAAGGCAGTGGCATGCTTGTTTTAAATGCAATTCTGCCAAAACACTTGGCATGTATTTGTATGCAAATCCGTACTCAAGAGGTTTTAGAAGCTAGCAAGTAATTTAGCCCACCAAACTCTAAAGCAGGGTATACACCGAATTTTGATGTGTGTGTGTGTGTGTATTCCTCTCTGTTCAAGAGAAATGGGTCTAATGACCAATTTCCACTGAGTGGTCCTGCCATAAAACCAGCATTCGATCAACCAATGACTGCGCACAGATCACTGTATTATGGGGGGGCGAGGAGTCCCCACTGTCAGAATACAATAGCGTAGCAGGGGGAGATTTCCACATCCACATAGTTTGTGTTGATGCAGAAATCAGAGGTTTTTTTTGTTTAACCTGCTGTTTGAGTGGAAAAAAAAAAACTCTGTATTCCGTGCCTAACTGAAGTACCATATTACTTTTGGGCGCTCTGAACCTTTAACTAAGTCTTTCCATTTTCTTTAAATTGGCACCTTGTCAGGTATCAAATTTTTATTCCAAACATTACTAAGGCAGCCCATAAAAGATTCATTTTCTTTTTGGTTCAACTGACTCAATTTCCCCATCCACAAATTTGAATTTGAATCCTACCTCTGTGCCTTTGTATTCTGACAGCTAGGAAGACTTCCCCTCCTTCAGAATACATTGATCATCACTGCTGGCGCTGATCGAGCGGAAAGTTGAGCAGTAGATCGACTTTTGTGACACCACCCTGCCTATATGTAGATCGAAATGCGCCCAGTCCCTGCTGAACCGGCCACATTTTGATCCATTTATGGCCAGCTTAAATATCCCACAATGAGTGCAGTGGAATATGGACAGTAGAGAAGATGCACAGCAGGCTTTCACAAATATAATTACAATTTAATTTATTGTGTGATGTTCTTTACAGAATAGTCCTCATAAGTGGGAGAAGATCATTCTGTAGCATATTTTCAGTGCTGCCGTATCGAGACTGTGCTCATGTTGGGTAAGTAAAATTCTAAAGTGTTAACATAATTTTAATCTCTTTATAACAAAGTTTAAATATAATTTACTCACTAGTAATGAAAATAGCTTTGTTAGAAAACTTTTTTTTTTTTTTTCACAAGAAGTTAGAAAACTATTTTTAATTGTAAATGTAAAACAAATTCTGTAAAACTGTGTAATGTAATGCATGAAAGTCTTCAACTGCAAGGTACGTTTTGAGGTCACCACTGATATTCATTTTTACATAATTAGGACATTTTGCCCACAATTTAAAGGATAAGTTCAGCTGTAACATGTTGCACCCATATTCAGTACTGAAATCAGGTGCATTGTTTGAGAGGATCAGGCCATTTATGGACATCCTGACCAAAGGTGACTTTGGTCTCTCCAGGTGGTCTGTGTAATTCAGAGCCGCTGATAGGGCAGTACAACCGGCCCTGCTGTACCGGTGCCTGTGTTACATGAGCTCAACTGGGGGCCCGGGCAGCTTTTAAAGATAATTTCTGCTAAATAAATATAACTTTCAATCACACACACGTACCAACTTGCTTACCAGGGTGTATAAATATATTTTTCTGGGCCCATCAGGTCAACAGATGGGCCCAGGAGGTGATAGCAAAGGGGGGACTTTATTTACATTTTTGGAGTGTAGGCACGTTATCCATGCTGCTCAAGTTAAGTAGTTCTGGCCACGGCCGCCCACTGCCTACTATGCCTGGCGGAGTGATTCATTTGTACATCACTCTCTCTCAGTGAATGCTGTGAACTGAGTGAGAGGTGGCTGAAAGGGCTTGGCAGGGCTCTTCCAGGCAGCGGGTGGTGATGCACAGACAAGCGGCACACAGGGACACTGACAGACTTCTATAGAAGGAAGGTACAGCTCCCAGACTCCCCGGCTTTGTGCTTATAAATACCATCATTCTGATGATCACAGCACATACTTCATAGCTGTGGGTTAGTGTCACATGGCTGTTGGGTTCTGGGTTTGTTAACTTATGGCTGTAGTGAGTGTTAGACTTTACACAGTACAGCCATAATAAAGTCACCACCCAACAGCCATGTGACACTGACCCAGAGCCAAAAAGTATGTGCTGTGATCATCATAATGATGATGATCATAAGCATGAGATGCTAGTTTACACTTGTGTTTTGGGGGGCGCGCATAGGAACTTGCAGCTGAGCCATGTTTTTAGAAATGCAATGTAATTTCCTGTGAGCTGCACCAAAGAATCTCTTCTTCCTAGCTGTCTTCTGTAAACTACCAATTGCCCTGCCCTCCATGTAATGGAGATGAAGAAATACAACATGTTTGGGGTCCTTATCAGAACAACAGGATAGGGTGACAACCATGGCTCCCTCCATAAATAAGGGGAGGAGTGACGTAGCCACCCAGGAACAGGAAGTGTTATTTTGCAGGAATACCAGGTGAAAATAACACAAAAGAAGCTTGGGAAAAAAGAAAACAAACGCAGCTAACACACAAAGCACTGGTAAGTATTAACCTGCCATATATTACATTTACATTTTTGGTTTAGGTACAGTCTAAGTTTAGGATGATGTTCACTTGTGTAGGTTGCTGTTTTATGCCTCTACTGGCTTTTTTTTCAGGGTTTGTATTGTACCAAGAAATGTACAGATTTGCCTATTGCCTTGTAAAAACTGTAGACATAAAAGAATGTTGTGACTATGGACTTGATAGTCAGCCAAAGACACGACCCCATTTCAGAATGCCAAGACTAAATGTTTCACATTTGCAATTACTTCTTGTTTGCACAGTTATAATTGAAAAAATATTAAATAAGGTATAGAAAGCTGTTCCCCTAATTTATGGTTAAAAAAAAGTGGAGTTCTACCTTTAATGATTTCTGGGGAAATCAAAAATCCACCCATGCACTCCAAGAGTTGAATGTACATTTATGTTTAGAGTACCTGCCGGCGTTTCTGCGCAACATAAGAACGTTCATATCGGCAGTTCCGCCGCTTGATCGTTCTTATAGGCGACGGGAGGGGACGTTTCCCCCCCCCTCCTGCCGCCATCCGGTGCTTCTCCGGGCTCTCCCGTGCCATCGGGGGCCCGGAGAACGAATCGGCCGGTGCCAGATGAGGACCATAGAGATTTCCGGACCGTCGGAGGCCCGGGCGCGACGTTATGACGTCACGCCCGGGTACCCGGAAGTAAACAAAGCCGCAATCGGCATTAGATCAGTGAATTTTTCACAATCTCATGCTATCCAACCTGGAGGAGAGATGTGGGGTCTTATTGACCCCGCATCTCTCCATAAAGAGGACCTGTCACTAGCAATTCATATTACAAGGGATGTTTACATTCCTTGTAATAGGAATAAAAGTGATCCAAAAAAAAAAGTAAAATAAAGTGTAAAAAAAAAAAAAAATAAGTAAAAAAAAAAATGTAATAAAAAATAATAATAATTAAAACGCCCCCTAAAGAATGAAGATGTACATGTAAAACTTTTATATAGGAGGATTTGTTTTCTGAGGCTGTTCACTTCACTGGGTATATGTGAGAGTTTACATCCACTTTAAAGTAAAATATTCTACCAATCTGTCCGAGTTTTACCTGCTGTGACTTTCCACTAGCTTTTATTTTTAGCAGCTTTATGTGGGTTGCAAAAAAAAGAAAGAAAAGACAACTGACTCAATAGCCTGTCAATTTTCCTCGATAAACAAACTGCTTCTGACTCACAGATTGTCAGAGTGCAGGCGCAGCCTTTACAATGTACGGTTACCATGACAACCGGGAGATATTCATATGTAAGGAAAAAGCTGGCAAATTTTGTTGGTCTTTTTGAAGGGAGTGCGCTTCCAACCTGCTGGCTTCAAAATAGCAAAATAATTCTTAAAGTGAATCTGCCCCCAAGCCAGTAGCATTTGGACAGAGCAGCTAACCTAAGCGACATGTTTCTGCCACGTCTCTCCGTTAACAGACATATTAAATACTACAGTATAAGAATATATTTGTTATGTGTAAGTTTGAATAACGTTCTTCTTTAAGGGCCAGTTCACACCACATGCAATCCAGTGCGTTTTTTTTCTGCATCAAAAATGCATGGAAAGTAGATAATATGGTTTCCAATGGCAAAGTTCACACCAGTCCAGAGAAAAAGTAGAATATGCTGCATTTTTCCTGCACTGGACTGTACTGGAACGCATTAAAACGCATCAAAAACGCACTGGAAAACATTAAACGCACCAGACCCCAGTACAGTGAGAACATTTTTTTTTAGAAAAAAGATTAAAAAAAGCATCTGGAAGGCATCCGGAAACGCATCAAAAGCTCATGTGCATGCAAAAATGCATCCTGAACGGATCTGGAGTTTGTTTTTGTGGTGGGAACCATCCCTAACCCCTTGATGCCTGAAGGTAAAACAAATCTTGAAGCAGAACTAATCTCCAAGAAATACCACCCTTATCAGTACAGCAATGCAGGATTTATCCCTTGCCAGCCACTATCATCTTCTCCTCCTTGGCTATTTCCGAGTGCCCAGGTTTCGACCTCTTTTACCAAAAACACTGACACCAAATACATTTTTATTCTACCTTAAATATATTGTCCCCCAGGGCCGGTAAAGGGGATCATGTGCTGGAGAGGCGGCTGACCCGGGCACTGTGGTATCATGTAAGATAGGAGATGTTTCTTGTAGTTAGTGACCAGGTTTGCACACATCTCAGGAGCGAGGAAGAAAAATTCGGACTTTCACCCTAAGAACACAATTCCTACAATCAATCATGGAGGTGGAAACATGATGCTTTGGGGCTGTTTCTCTGCTAAAGGTATAGGCGGACTTTGCCGCATTAAGGGGCCAATGGACGGGGCCATGTTTTGTAAAATCTTGAATGAGAACCTTCTTCCCTCAGGCAGAACACTGAAGATGGGTCATGGATGGGCCTTCCAGCATGAAAATGGCCCAAAACATACGGCCAAGGCAACCAAGGAGTGGCTCAAGAAGAAGCACATTACGGTCATGGAGTGGCCTAGTCAGTCTCCAGACCTTAACCCTATAGAAAATTTATGGAGGGAGCTGAAACTTCGAGTTGCCAAGAAACCTTAATTATTTCCCTTCCACAGGCGGAGGTCTCAGCGGGGGGCATCGATAGTTTAAAAAAACTATTAGATAAGAACCTGAACGACCACAACATACAGGGATATACAATTTAATACTGGCATGTAATCACACACATAGGTTGGACTTGATGGACTTGTGTCTTTTTTCAACCTTACTTACTATGTAACTATAACTATTTAGAGAAGATCAGTAAAGAAGAGTGGACCAAAATCCCTCCTGAAATGTGTGTAAACCTGGTCACCAACTACAAGAAACATCTGACCTCTGTGTTTGCCAACATGGGTTTCTCCACCAAGTACTAAGTCATGTTTTGCTTGGGGATCAAATACTTCTTTTACTCACTGAACTGCAACTTCATTTATAGCATTTGTTTTATGTGGGTTTTTTGGGGGATTTTTGGTTGATTCTGTCTCTATCATTTAAAATACACCGATGATAAAAATTATAGACCCTTAATTTCTTTGTAAGTGGGCAAACTTACAAAATCTACAGGGGATCAAATAATTATTTTCCCCACTGTATAGGACTGCTAGAACTGTGTGTATGGCCTCTGTCCTCCACATGTGCTTTTTTTTTTTCATGAAGTTTATATGTTCATTAAAAATAATTTCTGTGTTAAACATCTGGATAGCATATTTACCCAAATCTGTCTTGAAATTGTGTGTTAAAGGCTGTCAGTCTTAACATTGAGTACCTGCTTGCAGAATGATAAAGCATGTGGATGACCTTAATGGTTGGCTCTTTGCTCAGGTTGAATTTCTTAATTGTAGTGTAGTCTGCAGGGGTTCTAGTTGTGCTGTCCGGCTGACATCCAGGGTCACGCTACTGGATGAACCGAATTAGTGATTGTAATAAAGCCTGCATGCTTACTATGCATGAAGGTATCCTTCAATATGCAGCTCTCCCTCCAGACCCCCCCCCCAATACTTACCTGAGCTCGATCCCAATTCGATCCAAATTCTGCAATGTACACAAGAGCAGCTGTTGTCTCAGCTTTCTGCCTCCTCATTGGCCTTTGGCTCCCACTGCTGTCAATCACAGGCAGTAAGGAGGGAGGAAGGGCAGGGCTGAGCCTTGTTCTTCGTGTCTTATGGACACACCCAGTGAAGCTCGGGAGCGAGCACACACGAGTACCCCCATAGTAACCAGCTTGCTATGAGGGCACTCGGCAGGGGGGAAGAGCCCAGAGTGCCGGCAGGGCCCAGAGAAGAGGGGGATCGGGGCTGCACAGAGCAGGCAAGTATAATATGTTATTTTAAGGGGGGGGGGGAAGCCTTTATTCACTTTAAAGATCATTTAGCAGTGAAAATAGTTTACATACTGTATATGTGAACTATTTTACGGCGTGGTGGTCGGGCCGTCTCCCACCAGGGTGTCGTATTATGAAATAGCCTCCCTGTCGAGCTCCAGGAGGCCCCTAATATCCCGGTCTTCCATGGATTACTGAAGACTTGGCTTTTCACGCAAGCCTTTCCTGCGTAGCCGCTCTCTTCCACCCTTTCTGCCGCTCTGTGCTGCTTTTGGTTCCTGGGTCCTCTTTTCCCAGGAACTCTGCTATGCGCGTTGGGACCCTTCGGGGTAAGACCGCGCTTCATTAAGATACCTCTCAACTCAACTCAACTCATGTATTTCTACTGTATTTAGCTGTTATGCAGGACTTCAGCTTTCATTTCACCAAAACTTTCCTCAGTTAAATAAGTATAAAAAAGTCTAATTCTGGATGGTCATATTTCATTGGTTGTCTTTAAAGTTACTTTGTCATCGTCATCCACATAGCATGCTTAAAATATCCTTTAACTGTAGGTGCCGACTAATTATACTGTATATGTTCCCTTTATCTAACCAAACCGGTCTCTGTTTTTTTAAGCTTTGCTATTTTTGGAATCCATCAGCACTCCTTGGAGGTTTTCTCAGCTCAACACATGCAGAGGCACCCCACACTCTCAGTTCTGATGTCTCCAGTAGCTCAGATCTAGCAAGTATATTAATAAGATATCCTGGGAAGTCTGTCTCTGCTGTGACAGCCATAGAGTAGCTAGCTGTACAGTGGTTCTGGAGTCAAAAATCCCTAAGACTCAGTTATGGACCTAATGCCTTCTGCAACCCTTGATGTAAATTTTAGATTGGACGACTTGGCACCTTTTTATACATGTGTATGTTCCACTTATTGAGACCTGCAGACTCCTGCCTTCTGTTTTACTTCTTGCTTTGCTGCAGACAATCCAATTCTAGTTGTGGCTAGAGGAAGCTCTTTGGAATCAGTATATTGTGTGCTTATTTAGAATAAGAGCTCCCTCCTATATATTATTTTTTTGGAGCTCATAGGCACAATGACATCTGTCTTGAGGGGAAAAACATGGGGGCTGACATTAAAATATACTTCTTTCATATTAGGATAGTACTCCAATTTAAAGCGGAGTTCCACTTAAAACTGGAACTTCTGCTTATCTGTCTCCTACCCCCCACCAGTGCCACATTTGGCACCTTTCAGGGGGAGAGGGGGCAGCGGGTACCTGTTTTTGACTGGTCCCACTTCCGGAGACAGCGCCGCAGTGCCGTCCCTCTGAAGTTCGGCCCTCCTCCTTCCTCCGCCGCCTGGCCAATTAGAAAGCGATTTGTGCATGCGCAGTAGGGAACTGGCACCCAAGAGACGATCCGAAAATCGTCTGGGATGCCGACATCGTGGTAACCCTGGACAGGTAAGTGTCCTAATATCAAAAGTCAGCAGCTACAGTATTTGTAGCTGCTGACTTTAAATTTTTCGTGGGGGGGGTCAGAACACCTCTTTAATGACCACCTCAACACAAGGCACTCTCACCCCCTTCCAGCCCAGGCCAAATTTTAGCTTTCAGATCTGTCGTATTTACATTGACAACAATTTTGCGGTCATTCAACACTGTACCCATATGACATTTTTTTTATTTATTTTTTTAAACCGATAGAGATTTCTTTTGGTGGTATTTAATCACTACTGGGTTTTTAAAAAAAGACCGACAATTTTGAGAAAAAAGTTTGTTTTTTTCGTATTTTCTGTTATAAAACTGCAAATAAGTAATTTTTCTTCACTGATGAGGCGGTGCTGATGTGCGCTGATGAGGCCACACTGTTAGGTGGTGCTCATGAGGCGGCATGGTTAGGTAGCGCTGATAATCAGGGCACTGATGATCAGTGTAAACAATGTACTGAGATCCTTGCCGGTTATCGGCTCTCCTATCCTCACGCACATGCAGATACGTAAGGAAAGGACTGACAACTGGTAAGTCACTGTACATGTGATCAGCTGTGATTGGACACAGCTGATCACATAGTAAAGGTACGCTACGATTGGCCCTTAACCCAGATCTTTGATCAGCTGTGTCCAGAGGACACAGTGGTCACAGAGTGCCCCTCGTGCGTACCTCCCAGAATGTCCGCCCATAAGTAGCTGACCACCCTGTAGCCGTCTTTCGTCTATAGCGCTGTCAACAAGTGGTTAAAGGAATCTTAAACCCCAAACCAAAAATGTATTCTATTGCAGCTTAACAATCATTAGATGTGGTGGCTGCATTCGCTTTTTTTTTGTCTTTTTCCCCTATGTTTTTACCTGGTGATCTGGCTAGTAACACACCTCCAGGATTGATGAGACCCAACTCTGGAGGAATGAGAAAAAGAGGCACAGCAGCATTGTCAGTCGGGGGGGGGGGGGGGGGGTGATGGTAGTGTTTAAATCTATTAGTAGTTTTAAATACACTAAACAAATTGAAACCAAACTCCACACTTTATAATCAGTTACAGCAAATATTTTTTTCTTCCTTTTGGGATAAAGGTTTTACATGAATAAATAAAAGCTGATAAATGTAATCATCCCTGTAAAGGCTCGGTTTCCACTGGCGCGACTTGTCATGCGACTTGGGACTGCAAAGTCGCGTGACAAGTCGTACCCCATGATTTCCCATGAGTACCGTTCATATCTGTGCGACTTTAAGTCGCAGTGACTTCAAAGTAGTCCCTGCACTACTTTGGTCCCACTTTGATGCGACTTGAGGCCCATAGACCTCAAGAATACACAGACATTGCTTCAAGTTGCATCAAAACTGTGGCAAAATCGTGCAACTTTCAGGTCGCAATAGTGGAAACCTAGCCCTAGTGTTAAGTGGTTTTGTTTCATCTCTACAACTGATGCATTCTGCCAGAGAGCCTGTGCTTTTAAATAATAGACTTGCTGGCTACCAGGATCACCATATGAAAAAAGAAGAAAGAAAGAAAGTCTAAAAAGGGAAGCTAATGCAGCTATCCTATCTAAGAATTGGTAATCTGCCATATAAAAAATATTTGCTTTTGGGTTTAATACTGCTTTAAATTTGAAAAACATAATAAAGGTAGTATATCAAACAAAAAACAGTAGTAATCTGTGTCAGTAATATACTAAAACAGCGCTGATGTTGGTAGGAATCGGCCAACACCACCTTGAAAGTGAATAACAGTTTTTTGGCAGATAAAGTGCAGAAGTGTCAAAAAGTGTCCATAGATGATCTTGGATAGAAACAGCGTGCACCTTCACCGAAAAATCCAGGTCCACCCAGTGGGAACACACTCCCCCTCAGGGGTTTAAACTCACCAGAGCAAGATCAAAACCAAGCCTTGACACAGGGAGGATAAGTCAGAACCATAAGCGAACTGCACTCAACATCAGCCAGGGGGATAACAGATCAGTGGAGGCTCCCTGTGTAAACTTTGCATTAGGTAACTGTAAGGCTTCTCGTAACCTTTTGTTATTCTGAAGAAATCACAGTATGTTCCCTGTACCCATGTCAACAGATTTCTTTCTTCATTTCTTCAGGTGGACCTGGATTTTTCGGTGAAGGTGCACGCTGTTTCTATCCAAGATCATCTATGGACACTGTTTGACACTTCTGCACTTTATCTGCCAAAAAACTGTTATTCACTTTCAAGGTGGTGTTGGCTACCCGATTCCTACCAACATCAGCGCTGTTTTAGTATATTACTGACACAGATTACTACTGTTTTTTGTTTGATATACTACCTTTATTATGCTATTATTTATGGTAATAAGGTTTGAACAAATTCTAAGATACATATTTTTCCACTCTGAACGGCGGTCAGAGGAGACCTGCAATGCTGCACAGTGCTGGTTGGTGGTCTGAGGGATGGCCTGTAATCCACAGTGCCCTGGATGCCACTGCCAGTGGTCATAGGAGGCCTGTAATGCTGCACAGTGCTGGCTGGTGGTCTGAGGGATGGCCTGTAATCCACAGTGCCTTGGATGCCACTGCCAGTGGTCAGAGGAGGCCTGTATTGCACAGTTGCACACACAGTGCTCAATCTGGATGGACGGTGGTCTGAGGGGAGACCTCAGGCCTCCTGTGCTGTAAATGTAATACACAACTGTACACACTCAGTCTCCTCTGGATGCCTGGTGGCGCAGACGTCTCAGGACTCGGTAGGCCTCAGCCAGGCTGGCCTGTAATGCACAGTGCTGCTCTCTCACTCTCGGGTCTCTGGCAGTCGTCACGGTGCGCTTGCTTGCTGGGACCGGATTTCGGAAGCAGGCGGAGAAAAACCGCAGTGAAAAACCGAAAGTTAGTTCACAAGGGTAAACGTCCCTGACTCGGATTTTGTCCCGTTTTTGTTCGTTGACGAAAGCGGATTTGATTTTCGTCATAGTTTTCGTCAGTGGACGAAAATGTGCTGTACTTTTCGTTTTGCTTTCGTCACTGTAAAAATGCAGCTGACCATTTTGTCAACGAAAACTTTTTCGTCAAAGTTTTTTACGCTGGTTAACACAGTTAACACTGGTGATGAGGGCTAGAACCTCTGTGATTAACGCATGTCACCCTAATTCTTGTGTGGGCATCACGGGGACAGGAAGTGTGGTCGAATCTCCCCTATGAGGTTACAGACTGATATAAAAACCTTACAGAAGTGTTAACTCTTCCTGACTGTTTTGGCCTGATTTAGGTTTTCGATTTTCCTCTGCCTGAGGCTTATGACCCGACGAGGGAATTGTCCTTGTTATGAGCAATGACTTGCTGGAAGTTTGTAGGTGTGTGATGATTGGAGGCAAGGTGCTGTGGCGTTTTGAACCTCTCCTGTTCTGTAGTACCCAATCTTCTTCTGTATTGTTCTTTTTTGCAAGCTGGAGCAAAATGATCTGTTTTGTTCAGTTCACTAAATATTTAATAATGGTGCCTTAATTATTCATAACTGTTTGCTGGATGTTATAACTTTAACAGCGAGTGTCTGGCAAGCCTGCTGTGTGTTTTAGGTTTTGCCTGGCTGTCTGAAAATGTGAAGAAATAATATTTTTTCTTGTGTATGGCGAACAAATGCTATTACAGAGAATTTTGCAGGCACACATTCCTAAACATAAAAGTAATGAGATCTATCGCAGCATATTCAAGGTCATATGAATTCATACGGAGCCTGCTTCCTTCAAAGGCAGTGTTTGTAAGTCAGATGCTCCGTCACTGTAAGATTAATGACCGCGAGTACTCTTGTGAATCAAAATGTGTTTATGAACCCAGAGCCCAGTTATCATCGCATTCATACTTCACTGAAACCTATGTGATGAAAAATTGTACATCACTGTCCCGTATATTATAAGAGTATGCCAAGTGAGAATCTTGTTCTCCTCTTTATTAAGACTAAGTTCAGTCTGTTTGATGAGGTTCCTTTTAATTACCGGTAGTTAATTCCAAGCTTTTTTTGGCCCCATTTACACGGGCTACTTGATCGGACCCTCTTTTCATCCCCATGGAGCGGCAAATGTCAGCGGTGACATGTCTGCTGAAATCCGCCGCTATCTGATCTGATCCTGTCCGCAAAATCTGGTCTTATTTTTCATCCGTCTGGTGGATAAGATTGGATATGATCGGATAAAAACGGACAGGCGGTTTGTTTTCATTCAATCTCCCCATAGAGGAGAGTGGGACTGGGTCTGTCTCCACTCTGCACAGTGGTGGAGACAGACCTGCCACCCCCCCCCCCCCCCGAGCAAGCCGAGTCCTTCAAATGTGGCCCGTGTGAAAGGGCCCTTTAACTGACTCAACAGCATTAACAAGTGTAGTAAGCATTTTGACAGTTATAACTCACTTCTCCGGTTCTTTTACATCCATTAATCCATTTTTATTCAATGGCATGTAAAACGGTAGCTTAAAGCATTATGGTTGCATATTTAAAACCTTGGTCACAATACAAATCAACCATAATTTTCTCATAGCCATTTTATGACTCGGGTGCCACGTACTAGTCCTATTACAGGAACTACATATTTACATCACTGTACCTCAGAAGCAATATATATCAAAGGGTTTCCTAGGAACCCAAGGGTTCCCCGAAAAGTTGCTAGTTTTGCCTCTCAAATAGGTTCCCACTGACACGAGAATAAAAAAATAAAATAAAAAAACCTTTAGTTTACCCTAATGAGCCCTAATAATCACTTATTTGCCTTCACCCCTTAAAGTGTTGCCAAACCCAGGACTCTGCATTCACTATTTCTTTTTCGTACATCACGGGACACAGAGCGACTTAGTCATTACTAATGGGTTATATAGATTACCTTCAGGTGTTGGCACTGGCCAATTCCAAACCGGAAGTACCCTCCCCTATATAAGCCCCTCCCACCCGGGAGCACCTCAGTTTTTTGCCAGTGTCTAAGGTGTTGGCCAAAGAGTAACATGTGTTTTCACTGGGCTTGCGTACAGGTTCTTTTGGGCCTTAGTAAGCTGTTCCGGATCCCACCAAAAAAGCTTCATAGCTAAACGGTCGGTACCCGGGCCTTGCAGCAGAAGAGCAAGGTTTTGCCTGTAATGCTTCTCTTAGGAGGGCTGGACCCTGGGATCCAGAGCTCTGGTCATACCCACGACCAAGATGTTGTCTGTGCAGGGTGCTATACAGGTCCAGGGGAGTGGAATCCTTGGGAACCCGGTCCCTGAAGGTTTAATTACAATGCCTGCCGTGATGGGTGAAGTTTGGGCTTCTGTGGACCAAACAAAGTCCTGCGGCGGGGATCAGGTAAGTGGGGGCCCCCAGGAACTTGGTTCTATTGGGGGACCCCCAAGCCTAATTTGTCTTTCTGTCTGTTACCTAACGGTATTCCCGCTATTATCTGTGTATGTCTGTAACTACTGAAAATGTAAAATTTTAATAGTAGTCAAGAAAAAAAAAAAAAAAAGGGACCGCGGTACCTGTGTTAAACCACTAGAGGCCGCTGTAGTCCATTTTTCTTGTCATGTGGATCTTTGGTTTTCTCAAGTCAAAAGATCCAGGCAGTTGGTAAGTTTCTCTGTGGGAATCCACTTCCTCTGCCCTGTTGCTGCGCTCATCCACCGCACAGGCCCTCCGGCAAAAAGGGCCCTGGCTCCTAGTCCCCTGTTTGATTTCGAAAAGGGCGCCAATGGCGCACGGGCACGCGCGCGGGCGCGTGCACGCGCCTCCTATGGAAAAAAAGGGGGGGGGCGGGTGGATGACGCTCGATGCGCGCCGCGGTGCTTCTGCGCATGTGCGGGCGTCCCAGCATAGTTAAAAGACACAGTACAAGTGTCAGCTGGATGCAAACAGAGCTAGCAACAAAAACAGTGGCACACAGAGGCGGTTGATGCAGGCATCCCCATAGAAAGGCACTTTAGTGGACACCAGCTGGTATATAGCAGCACCTGTGTTAGACTATTACCAGCAAAATTGGTGTATGACGACAGGAATACCTCAGCTTTGTGCTTAAAGGATATGTCGTCCAGACGCTCCGGAAATAGATCTTCCAGGAAGCCAAAGGGGTCTCCATCGGGCTCTGAGGATATTGGGCATGCTTGTACTGCACCAATCTCCCCTGAGAATTCAGAGGTCAGTAGCCGTAGAAACCCCGCAGGAATGCCTGGTGCTGCGGCTGTCCCCAGTCCACCTGCTCCTGTATATATAACAGAGGAGGTTTTATCCTCAACTCTGGGAGGATTGGAAGAGAGATTAACAGCATTGATCGCTGCTTCCCTGTCTCAGGAAAAGCGTGTCCGATCTCCGTCTCCTCCTTCAGAGTGCCTGTTAGTGGAGGAACAGCCCCACACAGAGATCGACCTACCTGAAGGGGATCAGGATGAGGTTGATTCAGTTATGGAGGAATCAACAGTGGAAGAACCTTTCTCAGCATCTCAGGCTGAAAGATTATGGGTTCAGTCTCTGACTAATATGGTCCGATCAGCATTTAAAATGCCTCTGGCGGAACCACCATCCACTACAGTTTCCTCGCTGGGGTCGCTAAAAGCTCCCCAGGCTGTCTGTTCCTTCCCAATCCACCCTTTATTAGAAGGGCTTATTTACCAGGATTGGGAGCATCCTGATAAAATATTTGCTCCCCCCAAGAGATTTCCGGTGATCTATCCCATGGAGGATAAGTTCATAAAAAAATGGAGGGTCCCTACAGTGGACGCAGCCATCTCTTCTGTTAACAAATCACTGACTTGTCCAGTAGATAATGTTCCAATGTTCAAAGACCCAATAGATAAAAAATTGGAGTCTTTACTAAGATCTGCTTTCTCTACAGCAAGCATGGTGACACAACCTGCGGTAGCAGCGATTGGAGTCTGCCAAGCAGTGAAAGATCAGTTGAAACAAGTCTTAAGGGACTTACCAGATCAGCAAGCTCTTGCCCTAGCTGACCTGCCTAGAGCCTTGTGTTTTGCGGTGGACGCCATAAAGGATACAATCCAACAGGCCTCCCGCTTTACGCTGTCTATAGTACATATGCGTAGGCTTCTGTGGCTCAAAAACTGGTCTGCTGAAGCTCCCTGTAAAAAACTGCTGGTTAGCTTCCCATTTCATGGAGAACGCTTATTTGGAGAAGATCTGGACAAATATATCCAGAAAATTTCTGCCGGTAAAAGTTCACTCTTACCGGTTAAGAACAAGGGTAGAAGTCCTTCTTTTAAGAGGCCTACTTCTCCAGTCCCTGGCACATCGGCTGTGAAACAGTTCCGACGGCCTCCGCGGTCAAATCCAGGGGGCAGAAATCAGGGACAATCACAGGGTATCAAGAAACCCTGGGTCAAGAGAGGTACAAAACCTCCCCCTAAGTCATGAAGGGTTGCCCCCACTCAGTCGGGTGAGGGGAAGACTTCAGTTGTTCACAGAGACCTGGCGGGACACCATCAGAGATGGGTGATCTCCGCAGTAAGTCTGGGATACAGGCTGGAGTTAAAAGACATTCCTCCTGCCCATTTTATAAGGTCAAACGTGCCAAGCGATCCCCAGAAGAGTGGATCCCTCCTTCTGGCACTAGAGCAACTATTGCCCCAAGGGTAATCATGAAGGTTCCCTTGAAAGAAAACGGGTTCGGGTTTTACTCGAACCTTGTCACAGTCCCCAAACCAAATGGGGACATGAGGCCCACATTAAATATAAAAGGGCTAAACAAGTTCCTACATATCAGGACTTTTTCGGATGGAGTCGATCCGATCGGTGGCCACCGCCCTACAAGGGCAGGAATGGTTAGCCTCGATCGACATAAGGGATGCTTATTTGCATATTCCCATCTGTCCGGCCCACCAGAAATTTCTACGCCTTGCAGTAGAAGGGCGCCATTTTCAGTTCAGAGCCTTACCTTTCGGTCTGGCCACGGCACCACGAGTGTTCACAAAAATTCTGGCCCTACGATTGGCCAAACTAGGAACACAAGGTGTAACGATAATGGCATATCTAGACGACTTGTTGCTGATAGACCACTCAGTGAAAAAAACTAGAAGTGGTCGTTCACAAGATAATCAAGTATCTGGAATCTCACGGTTGCATTATCAACCGAGACAAGTCAGCCCTAAAACCAGTCAAAAGCCTGGAATACTTGGGGGCTAAGACTGGATTCAAATCAGAGAAAGATTTTCTTACCTCCAGAGAAGGTGTCGTCTTTGAAAGATTTGACCCACTTAGTGGGTACAAAAAAGAAAAATCATCCATACGCCTGTGTATAAGGCTGCTGGGAAAAATGGTGGCTTCATTCGAAGCGGTACCCTACGGTCAATTCCATTCAAGGAACTTGCAGAGGGCTATACTGTCAGCCTGGAACAAAAAAGTTCAGGCCTTAGACTTACCAATGTCCCTGTCCCCTTCCGTTCGCAAGAGCCTCCATTGGTGGTTGGTGCCCCAGAATCTGGGAAGGGAAACCCTTCAGTCCGGTTTCTTGGAAGGTGGTCACTACAGTTGCCAGCCTCATAGGCTGGGGGGCAGTACTGGAGCAATGGTCTCTCCAGGGCAAGTGGCCAGAAGCAGAGAAGGCCCTGCCCACCAATCTCTTAGAGATACGAGCAGCCCGGTATGCCCTAGTAGCATGGACATCCAAACTCCAAGGGTCACCTGTCAGAATTCAATCAGACAATGCCACAGCAGTGGCATATATCAATCTCCAGGGTGGCACCAGGAGTCGTGCAGCCCAGAGGGAAGCGAATTGCATCCTGGAATGGGCAGAAAGGTATGTCACAGCCATATCCGCGGTTTTCATCCCAGGAGTGAAAAATTGGAGAGCGGACTTTTTAAGTCGCCAGCAATTATGCCCGGGGGAATGGTCTCTTCACCCCGAGGTTTTCCAGGCAATATGCCAGCGGTGGGGAACACCGGATATAGATCTGCTAGCATCCAGATTCAACGCAAAGGTGGACAGATTTGTGTCTCGCACAAAGGATCCCCTAGCTTGCGGTTCGGATGCCCTAGTGTTCCCTTGGGATCAGTTCAAGCTGATATATGCATTCCCACCGCGATTAATCCGCAGAATCAGGGTAGAAAAGAAACCAGTGATTCTGGTGGCTCCAGCGTGGCCCCGAAGGGCATGGTACGCGGAGATTGTAAAAATGTCAGTGGGAAGTCCTTGGACCCTCCCACATCGTCCGGACCTGCTTTCGCAAGGACCGATATACTACCCTTCCTTACCAGCCCTAGGTTTGACGGCCTGGCTATAGAAGCCCACATTCTAAAAAAGAGAGGGCTCTCTAATCCTGTGGTATCTACCATGATCAATGCCAGGAAGCCGGTATCCAGGCAGATCTATTATAGGATCTAGAAGGCGTACATCACGTGGGGTGAGGCCAGGAAATGGCATCCACGTAAGTACGTAATAGGTAGGATTCTGGACTTCCTACAGTGGGCTGTACATAGGAAGCTTGCCTTGAGTACTATCAAGGGTCAGACGGCCTTGTCAATATTTTTTTCAAAGGCCCTTGGCTTTGCATTCATTAGTCAAAGCTTTCATACAAGGAGTGATGCGTATTAGCCCTCCGGTTAGTATTCCCATATGTCCATGGGACTTAAACCTGGTTCTGTCGGTTCTACAGAAACAACCATTTGAACCATTTCGGCACATTTTCTTGGTTCTTTTCACCAGGAAATTGATTTTCTTAGTAGCCATTTGTTCGGCTAAAAGAGTATCGGAACTAGCCGCCTTGTCCTGTAAGGAGCCATATCTGGTTGTCCATAAGGACAGAGTAGTATTACGTCCTCATCCAGCCTTCTTCCTAAGGTGGTATCGAGGTTTCATTTGAACCAAGATGTGGTTCTTCCTTCTTTTTTCCCCAAACCTAGCTCGGTAGAGGAAAAGTTATTACATTCTTTGGATGTAGTAAGAGCAGTTAAAGCTTATCTGAAAGCCACTGCTCAGATTCGCAGAACGGATTCTTTGTTTGTTCTGCCGGAAGGCCCCAGAAAGGGTCAGGCAGCATCAAAATCTACTTTAGCCAAGTGGATTCGACAGGTCATAATACAAGCCTATGGCTTGAGAAAGAGACCGCCTCCGTTCAAAGTTAGGGCGCACTCCACAAGAGCAGTTGGAACTTCATGGGCAGTGCATCACCAGGCCTCCCTGGCTCAAGTATGTAAGGCCGCAACATGGTCTTCGGTACACACGTTTACTAGATTCTACCAGGTAGACGTTAGAAGTCAGGAGGATGTCGCCTTTGGGCGCAGTGTGTTGCAGGACGCAAAAGATCCTCATGCCTGATGGCGCCCAGCTTATGTATCCCTCCCCTCATTTGGCATTGCTTTGGGACGTCCCATTAGTAATGACTAAGTCGCTCTGTGTCCCGTGATGTACGAAAAAGAAAAAGGGATTTTTATAACAGCTTACCTGTAAAATCCTTTTCTTGGAGTACATCACGGGACACAGAGCTCCCACCCCTCTTTTTGGGACACTTATTGCTTGGCTACAAAACTGAGGTGCTCCCGGGTGGGAGGGGCTTATATAGGGGAGGGTACTTCCGGTTTGGAATTGGCCAGTGCCAACACCTGAAGGTAATCTATATAACCCATTAGTAATGACTAAGTCGCTCTGTGTCCCGTGATGTACTCCAAGAAAAGGATTTTACAGGTAAGCTGTTATAAAAATCCCTTTATCTGGTCTCCCACAGTACACAGAACATGGAAATGCAATTAATTTAGTAAATATAAACTGCTAAATATCTTTTCTCATCAGCAGTATATAGCAGTCTTGTGACTTCTATGAGTGTCCGAGCACTGGTTAAAGCTTGTAGGAGGAAGTTTCATTCTCCTCTGACGGTCCTATGAGGCTGCATGGCTGTATGAGGCCCTGTGCTGATCACATGCACCCTCCCAAAAAAAAAACCTTTCTAGCAATACACAACAAACTGAGCATGTGCAGAGTACCTCCCAGGGCTCTGTTCTATTAGCAGATGGATTGGGGACTGGAAGAAGGGGAGGATCAGAGAAGACTGGATCAAACAGCCTTTTTACACAATGCGCAGGATTAACCCCTTAGATCCCACAGTGAGCATAACAAGCATGCTTTACTGCATATACACACTGATTTTGCTGTTGTGGGTTTAGTAACACTTTAAAGTGATTGTAAAGGCTTGTTTTTTTCCATATAAAAATAACAAACATGTTATGCTTACCTGCTCTGTTTCAGTGGTTTTGCACAAAGCAGCACGGATCGTCCTCTTTTCGGGTGCCTCTTCGGTGCTCCTGGCCCCTCCTTCCTGTTCAGTGCCCCCACAGCAAGCGGCTTGCTATGGGGGCACCCGAGCTGAATCACAGCTCCCTGTGTCCACTCAGACACGGAGCCCGACTCAGCCCTGCCCCCTCTCTCCCCTGATTGGCTAGCTGACTTTGATTGACAGCGGAAGCCAGTGGCGCCACTGCTGTGTCTCAACCAATCAATAAGGCGTATCTCGGACAGCTGAGACACTCGTGGACATCGCGGAACAGAGAGGGACCTTAGGTAAGTGTTAGGGGGGCTGAGGGGGGCTGCCGCACACAGAAGGATTTTTTATGTTAATGCATAGAAAACATTAAGATAAAAAACCTTCTGCCTTTACAACCCCTTTTAACTATTATATTCTTGCTTTTTTTATCCCTCTAACTCTGGGTTTTTCAACTAGGGTTCCTCCAGTGGTTACTAGGAGTTCCAGGACCAATGAGCAATTTCTGCCTCTCAAATAATTTCCCACTGACACCTTTGATCTTTTTAGCTATCTGTAAGGGGGTAATTCTTCCCAATGACCACAAATGTAAGGCACATTCTTTCCACTGATCATCTCACTAATGTATCACGAGTTGTAGATATAATCATTTTTAGTAGGGGTTCCCTGAGACCGGAAAGTTATTTTAAGGGTTCCTCTGTGTTGAAAAGGTTGAGAGAGGCTGAATGTAGCATGATTCCGGGCAATGGCTGCTTCCATCAGAGCCAAAGCAAAAAGTGTTCTGCTTTGTAACAAACAGATTTCTATGAGAATTTCTTTTAGACGTCTCAATTATTTTACAATTTTGCACTTTCCTGATCTCTAAAATCTCAACCAGGTATACTCAATCATGTACATCCTTTAGCCTAGTCAATCCACTTATTTGCAAGTCCTGAGAATATGAATGAACCACCAAAATGGAGGAGGTTGGGAAATATGATATATTGGGTTTTATATTCTAATGCTGCCTCCGTACTCAATACAGGAAAAGAAAAAGAAAAGAGCATATAAACAGGAAAGTCACTTAAAATAAAAACTGCAAAAATTCCCAAGAATGTGTGCTCAAACATGTTCTACTTTCCCTTTTTAATTGTCATCAGCCAAAGTAAATGGTGATTCTTTCGATTTCAGAGTTTTTCTGGGGAGGTCAAGGGTATGACTATCCTGCAGGAGGTTCAATCTGTCTGACCACCAAGGACATTCCATTCCTATATGGTTTGCTATCGATTCCTATTACTATTTCTGATGAAACCTACACTTTTGATTGCACTCACCAAGTTTCCATAGCACACCCTAGGCCTGGAAACCATGTATCTTTTTTTTTTTTTTTTTTTGTCTGTTTCCATGTGAAACTTAAACAAAAAACTAGTTTCTTTTCTTTATCTTGATTTTTTCAGCTATAGCATAAAGGCCACCAGTTCTGCACCAAAATGACACAGGCCTAAGATCCTTCTGTCTTGAAAATGTAATCTTCCTGACATATTAAAGAGTCTGATTCAGATGTGTAGTGACAATCGTTGTGTAAATTACCATTAAATGCAGTTCCACAGTGTTAAATGTTTTTGTATTTATGTCACACACAGGGACACAAAACTGGAAGGAACAAGGCAGCGTCATTCCTCTGGTGGCATGAATACACGTGAAATGATACTTGGCCTGGAAGGAGTTGAACTTGGTGCTGATGGGAAGGTGAGAATGTAAGCACTGCTTGTAAGACAATTAGATAGTGGTTAGACCTCACCTGTCACTGTGTAGTGTGTTTTCTGCCCTGTGTATAACCACCATTACACTGGTATAAAAACCATTCCTACTGCTGATATATACCGTATATACTTGAGTATAAGCCAAGTTTTTCAGCACATTTTTTTTTGTGCTGAAAATGCCCCCCTAGGCTTATACTCGAGTCACCTTTTTGTGTCTGATCTTCCGGATTTTGGGGACCCGGTACCGGCTGGCCGTAGGTCCCCAGGACCCCAAACTTGGCACACATATAGCCCCACTTGTCCTCTACAAGTATGCAAAGTGTATTGTCCAGGGGACCTACTGCCCGGGGAGTACCGATTTTTCAAACCCGGGCACCCCTTCTATAGACTTCCATGTTAAACTTTAATTTCTCCTGTGAATTTGGGGACCTGGTACCAGCCGGTCATAGGACCCCTGGACCCGCAGCTTGGCACACATGTAGCCCCATTTCTCCTCTACAAGTGTGCAAAGTTTGTTGTCTGGGAGACCTACGGCCGGGGAGCACTGATTTTTCAAATCCGGGCACCCCTTCCATAGACTCCCATGTTAAACATCAGTCTAGTCATGGGCACAGTGAGGCATGGGCACAGTGAGCCATGCACATGGGCACAGTGAGCCATGCACATGGACACAGTGAGGCATGCACATGGACACCCTAGGCTTATACTCAAGTCAATAAGTTTTCCCAGTTTTTTGTGGTAAAATTAGGTGCCTCTGCTTATATTCGGGTCGGCTTATACTCGAGTATATACGGTAATACTAAATTCTTAGTTCAGATTGATACCAATATGCTCCCTTCAGAGCAATATGCACGTAATTGCTATTTAAAAACTGCATTTTAATATGTTTAATATTTTTATACAACAAAAGAACTGCATTTACTGAGCTCTGAAAGGATGGGTAGTTAAAATATTAATATTGTTTTTGAATTTTAAATGCTGCTTTTTAAAATATTAACAGAAATGGGCCTAATGCCCCATACACACGATCGTTTTTCTTGCCATTTTTTTTCTTGCCGTTTTTCACGTCGTTTTTTTTCATGTTTCCTCTCAAGCCTGTCTTGCGTACACACGATCATTTAAAAAAACGATCAAGCAAAGCGCAGTGACGTACAACACGTACGACGGCACTATAAAGGGGAAGTTCCGTTCGAATGGCGCCACCCTTCATGTTAGTAAAGTTTGTTGAGCGACGATTCGCTCTTTTCAGTCTCATGCTTTTCAGTCCGTGACTGCGTGACGAATGTGCTATCTCCATTACGAACGCTAGTTTTACCAGAACGAGCGCTCCTGTTTCATACTTGATTCTGAGCATGCGCGTTTTTTTTCACGTCGTTAAAGCATACACACTATCGTTTTTCACGTCGTTAAAAAAAACGACATGAAAAACGACGTGAAAAAATAGAGCATGTTCGAAATTTTTAATGGCCGTTTTTCACGTCTGGAGCCTACACACGATCATTTTTAATGGCCATTTTTTTTAATGGCATTTTTAACGGCATGAAAAACGATCGTGTGTATGGGGCATTAGATCATAAACAGATGTGAATGACACGATCCAGCCTGGAGAAAAAAAATAAAAATAAAAAATAAATATATATATATATATATATGTACAGATGATCAGGTCTGAAAACCATAAAACAATATTTAATCCCTCACGGTGGCCCTAGAAATCAGGGAGTTACAGTACATAACTTGTGTTGTCATTTAGGTTTGATGTGCCAGGTATAGAGGGCATATGAGGCAGAATATAAAAGTAAGTGTACAGCCGGCATTGCAGAAAGCCTGTTCCATTGCAGCCTGGTAAGTAGCATACAGTGTTGCCATTTGGACTAGCTCAGCTTAAAGCTATTCTATAGGAAAGAAAGGGGGGGAGAATCATGTCATTCTCACCTGCTCTGTGCACTGGTTATGCACAGAGTAGCCCTAAATTCTCCTCTTTTTGGGTCCAGGCTCCCCCCTCCCTTGCCGAGTGCCCCCAGTAGCAAACCACCTGCTATGGGGACATCGGGCAGGTTCGCTCCTGAGTCACGCTCTGTGTGTCCATTCACACACAAAGTGCTACTTGGCCCCACTCCCTGCCCTCTCCTCATTGGCTCACTGACTCCCACTACTGTGTGAGCCAATGAGGAGAGAGAGACCCGGGATAGTCACTGCTCTTATGCATATCGCTGGATCAAGATGGAGCTCAAGTAAGTATAAGTGGGAAATGGGGGTTGGAGAAGAGCTGGTTTCTTGCTTTAATGCAGAGAATCTATTGGGGTAAAAAAACCTTGAGCCTTTAGAACCACTTTAAAAAAGTCTAATTAAGTTACAAGAGCTGTGTGTGCAAAATATAAAGGTGTTACAATGATGGCACTGAACTCATTATGTTGGCTCAGAAATTATGAAAGGGGACACACAGATGACAGTTTTCAGGAAGCCTGTTCGTTCATGTGTTTACAATTATTTAATTGCAAGAAAAGTCAATTGAGTCCCCAGTATACTTCCTTTTTACTTATGGTTTAAAATGAAGGCAGTTTCCAACTTGCCAAATAAATTTTTTTCTCTTACTATTTAAAAACTAGATTTAAAAAGTTAACTTTTTGTTACATTACTTTGTATTGAAATTTGGAGATGGCATGTCATACATAATCTAAAATGCATGACGCTTGTTCCTGAGGTTATCCAAGTACCGGAGCATTGGTCAGTATTCTGCAGGGTTTGAAGATTATAGTTTTTTCATTCAAAGGCCCCTTTCACACTAAGGCGTATTTCAGGCGTTTTAGCACTAAAAATAGCGCACAAATAACGCCTGAAATAATCCTGCCCCAGTATGCTCAATGTGAAAGCCCGAGGGCTTTCACACTGAGGCGATGCGCTGCTGGGAGGAAAAAAAATCTCCTGCAAGCCGCATCTTTGGAGCGGTGAAGGAGTGGGGTGTATACCGCTCCTTTACCGCTCCTTCCCATTGAAATCAGTGGGACACCGCGGTAATACCACCTGCACCTTGCGGTCAGTATTAACCCTTTTTTGGCCGCTAGGGCCCGAATATCGCAGTAAATACGACGGTATAGCGGCACTAAAAATCGCGCCGCTATACCGCCACCGTACCTGCCCGCCCCAGTGTGAAAGGGGCCTTAGTCACCCTTATTTACCTGTTTAACTGTCTGGTTTCCCTCAGTGTGGGCCATCAGATTCAGGCTCCAGCTGTCAGTAAATGTTTTCTATGGGAAAAATGTTTTAGCCCGGTCAGTTGCATCCCACCAGCATCAGAATGGCCATATAGACTGCAATCTGATTGTACAGTCTGTGTAGAAATTTCTTTAGCAGTACATATAAAGGCAATTATACAAACAGGTTGTAATGTGTGACCAGATTCAGGACCTGCATGTGCTTCAAACAATGAGCACTACGCAGACATGTCTGCAGTATATCTATTTTAAAAATTGCGCAAAGAACATGTTTCTTTGTTTTTATTAAATAAAATTGTGCAAAAACAAGAATATGGACTGATATTGTAGGTCTTATTCCTCCATAAAGGATCATTCTGATCGTCTAGAATGTGTTAAACTCATTGCTTCATTTTAATGCCTACTTTCTGCTGCCACTGTAAAATAGTATCTAGTGTAATGAAATGATTCCTCGGATAGCTACATTTGATAGGTGGTCATTATCCGGTGTGATGCCATTTTCATCTTGCCCATTTATTCTATTTGCTTTGGAATCCACACTAACCAATTATTAGAATATATTGTAAGGGGCTTGATAAGCAACAATTGGTTGTAGATTTTCCCTAATTAACAGAAGGCCATTTTCTACTGGTGTTAGGAGCCAATCATGTGCCCTTATTGTAGCAATGCATGACTGGTCTGTTAGACAATGAATGTGTCAGGGCTGGTGGAAGAAATTACAGCAACTGTGCTGAATGTTTTATGTCCACTGATCAGCTACTGGCAATCTTTTCTCTTCTCTAGACTGTATCATATACACAGTTTTTGTACCCCACCAATGCCTTGGGAGGACGCAGAAATACAATAGACTCCACTTGCTCCTTCTCTCAGTTTCGTAATGCAAGTCACCGCAACCTGACCCTGGGAAGAGCCAACAGTGTACAGGGGAGCATCGATACAGGTGACATTATCATTTTACAGATGTTGCTTACATGGCTGTGGTGTTTTATGTGAATGAGGTGGGGGATTCAGTTTCCATGCATGTGTAAGTTATATACCTTATCCTTAGTGATGCACTGTATTTAATACTCTGGTGGAAAGTGCAGTAGCCACGGAAAACCAATAAGAGATCAAATGTCATCTGTTCAGTATTACCTGGTTACCAAGCTGATGTCTCCTCCTGTCTGCTTCTTGCGCAATTTCTTATGAAAAGCTCTGTAGGTTGCTGCCTGGTAAGCTTTTGGGTGCCAAAGAACATAACTGCAAAAGAGAAAAAGAAATGGTCACTGCACTAAAACATCTTTAGGTATGAATGTTTTAAGGTATTTGGGATGGGTACTAGTTAATCTACCGTGAGGGGAAAAAAGTATTTGATCCCCTACTGATTTTGTACGTTTGCCCACTGACAAAGAAATTCTGAGTCTATAATTTTAATGGTAGGTTTATTTTAACAGTGAGAGACAGAATAACAACAAAAATATCCAGAAAAACACATTTAAAAAAAAAGTTATACATTAATTTGCATTTTAATGAGTGAAATAAATATTTGACCCCTTCTCAAAACAGGACTTAGTACTTGGTGGCAAAACCTTTGTTGGCAATCACAGAGGTCAGACGTTTCTTGTAGTTGGCCACCAGGTTTGCATACATCTGAGGAGTGATTTTGTCCCACTCCACTTTGCAGATCCTCTCCAAGTCTGACGTTTGGTAACTCGTAGCTTCAGCTCCCTCCACATATTTTCTATGTGGAGGGAGCTGATTAACGCGGGATTAGGGTCTGGAGACGGGCTAGGCCACTCCAGGACCATAATGTGCTTCCTTTTGAGCCACTCCTTTGTTGCCTTGGCCGTGTGTTTTGGGTCATTGTCATGCTGGAATACTCATCCACGACCCATTTTCAATGCCCTGACTGAGGGAAGGAGGTTCTCCCCCAAGATTTGAAGGTGCATGGCCCTGTTTATTGTCACTTTGATGCAGTGAAGTTGTCCTGTCCCCTTGGCAGAAAAACACCCCCAAAGCATAATGTTTCCAGCTCCATGTTTGATAGTGGGGATGGTGTTCTTGGGGTCATAGGCAGCATTTCTCCTCCTCCAAACACGGCGAGTTGATTTGATGCCAAGGAGCTCAATTTTGGTCTCATCTGACCACAACACTTTCACCCAGTTCTCCTCTGAATCATTCAGATGTTCATTATCAAACTTCAGACGGGCTGTACATGTGCTTTGTTGAGCAGGGGGACCTTGTGGGCACTGTAGGATTTCAGTCCTTCATGGTGTAGTGTGTCACCAAATGTTTTCTTGGGGACTATGGTCCCAGCTGCCTTGAGATCATTGATATGATTCTCCCGTGTAGTTTTGAGCTGATTCCTCACTGTTCTCATGATCATTGAAACTCTACGAGGTGAGATCTTGCATGGAGCCCCAGACTAAGGGAGATTGTCAGTTATTTTGTGTTTCTTCCATTTGCGAATAATCACACCAACTGTTGTCACCCTCTCACCAAGCTGCTTGGCGATGGTCTTGTAGCCCATTCCAGCCTTGTATAGGTCTACAATCTTGTCCCTGACGTTCTTGGACAACTCTTTGGTCTTGGCCAGGGTGAAGAGATTGGAATCTGATTTGCTTCTGTGGATAGGTGTCCTTATACAGATAACAAACTGAGCTTGGGAGCACTCCCTTTAACCACTTCTGCCCCGGAAGGATTTGCCCCCTTAATGACAAGGCCATGTTTTGCAATACGGCACTGCGTCGCTTTAACTAACAATTGCGCGGTTGTACGGCGCTGTACCCAAACAAAATTGATGTTCTTTTTTTCCCCACAAAAAGAGCTTTCTTTTGGTGGTATTTGATCACCTGTTTGTTTTTTAGTTTTTGCGCTTTAAACAAAAAAAGAGCGACAATTTAGAAAAAACACTTTTTAACTTTCTGCTAAAATAAATATCCCAAAAAAAAAAAAAAATTCTTCATCAGTTTTGGCCGATATGTATTCTACATATTTGGTAAAGAAAATCGCAATAAGTGTATATTTATTTGCACAAAAATTTTAGCGTCTGCATAATAGGGAATAGATTTATGTAATTTTTATAAAAAATATATATATATATATATATATATATATATATATATATATACATATACATATATATATATATTTCTTTTTCGTACATCACGGGACACAGAGCGACTTAGTCATTACTAATGGGTTATATAGATTACCTTCAGGTGCTGGCACTGGCCAATTCCAAACCAGAAGTACCCTCCCCTATATAAGCCCCTCCCATCCGGGAGCACCTCAGTTTTTTGCCAGTGTCTAAGGTGTTGGCCAAAGAGTAACATGTGTTTTCACTGGGCTTGCGTACAGGTTCTTTTGGGCCTTAGTAAGCTGTTCCGGATCCCACCAAAAAAGCTTCATAGCTAAACGGTCGGTACCCGGGCCTTGCAGCAGAAGAGCAAGGTTTTGCCTGTAATGCCTCTCTTAGGAGGGCTGGACCCTGGGATCCAGAGCTCTGGTCATACCCACGACCAAGATGTTGTCTGTGCAGGGTGCTATACAGGTCCAGGGGAGTGGAATCCTTGGGAACCCGGTCCCTGAAGGTTTAATTACAATGCCTGCCGTGATGGGTGAAGTTTGGGCTTCTGTGGACCAAACAAAGTCCTGCGGCGGGGATCAGGTAAGTGGGGGCCCCCAGGAACTTGGTTCTATTGGGGGACCCCCAAGCCTAATTTGTCTTTCTGTCTGTTACCTAACGGTATTCCCGCTATTATCTGTGTATGTCTGTAACTACTGAAAATGTAAAATTTTAATAGTAGTCAAGAAAAAAAAAAAAAAAAAGGGACCGCGGTACCTGTGTTAAACCACTAGAGGCCGCTGTAGTCCATTTTTCTTGTCATGTGGATCTTTGGTTTTCTCAAGTCAAAAGATCCAGGCAGTTGGTAAGTTTCTCTGTGGGAATCCACTTCCTCTGCCCTGTTGCTGCGCTCATCCACCGCACAGGCCCTCCGGCAAAAAGGGCCCTGGCTCCTAGTCCCTGTTTGATTTCGAAAAGGGCGCAAATGGCGCACGGGCGCGCGGGCGCGTGCACGTGCCTCCTATGAAAAAAAGGGGCGGGGCGGGTGGATGACGCTCGATGCGCGCCACGGCGCTTCTGCGCATGTGCGGGCGTCCCAGCATGGTTAAAAGACACAGTACAAGTGTCAGCTGCATGCAAACAGAGCTAGCAACAAACAGTGGCACACAGAGGCGGTTGATGCAGGCATCCCCATAGAAAGGCACTTTAGTGGACACCAGCTGGTATATAGCAGCACCTGTGTTAGACTATTACCAGCAAAATTGGTGTATGACGACGGGAATACCTCAGCTTTGTGCTTAAAGGATATGTCGTCCAGACGCTCCGGAAATAGATCTTCCAGGAAGCCAAAGGGGTCTCCATCGGGCTCTGAGGATATTGGGCATGCTTGTACTGCACCAATCTCCCCTGAGAATTCAGAGGTCAGTAGCCGTAGAAACCCCGCAGGAATGCCTGGTGCTGCGGCTGTCCCCAGTCCACCTGCTCCTGTATATATAACAGAGGAGGTTTTATCCTCAACTCTGGGAGGATTGGAAGAGAGATTAACAGCATTGATCGCTGCTTCCCTGTCTCAGGAAAAGCGCGTCCGATCTCCGTCTCCTCCTTCAGAGTGCCTGTTAGTGGAGGAACAGCCCCACACAGAGATCGACCTACCTGAAGGGGATCAGGATGAGGTTGATTCAGTTATGGAGGAATCAACAGTGGAAGAACCTTTCTCAGCTTCTCAGGCTGAAAGATTATGGGTTCAGTCTCTGACTAATATGGTCCGATCAGCATTTAAAATGCCTCTGGCGGAACCACCATCCACTACGGTTTCCTCGCTGGGGTCGCTAAAAGCTCCCCAGGCTGTCTGTCCCTTCCCAATCCACCCTTTATTAGAAGGGCTTATTTACCAGGATTGGGAGCATCCTGATAAAATATTTGCTCCCCCCAAGAGATTTCCGGTGATCTATCCCATGGAGGATAAGTTCATAAGAAAATGGAGGGTCCCTACAGTGGACGCAGCCATCTCTTCTGTTAACAAATCACTGACATGTCCAGTAGATAATGTTCCAATGTTCAAAGACCCAATAGATAAAAAATTGGAGTCTTTACTAAAATCTGCTTTCTCTACAGCAAGTTTGGTGACACAACCTGCGGTAGCAGCGATTGGAGTCTGCCAAGCAGTGAAAGATCAGTTGAAACAAGTCTTAAGGGACTTACCAGATCAGCAGGCTCTTGCCCTAGCTGACCTGCCTAGAGCCTTGTGTTTTGCGGTGGACGCCATAAAGGATACAATCCAACAGGCCTCCCGCTTTACGCTGTCTATAGTACATATGCGTAGGCTTCTGTGGCTCAAAAACTGGTCTGCTGAAGCTCCCTGTAAAAAACTGCTGGTTAGCTTCCCATTTCATGGAGAACGCTTATTTGGAGAAGATCTGGACAAATATATCCAGAAAATTTCTGCCGGTAAAAGTTCACTCTTACCGGTTAAGAACAAGGGTAGAAGTCCTTCTTTTAAGAGGCCTACTTCTCCAGTCCCAGGCACATCGGCTGTGAAGCAGTTCCGACGGCCTCCGCGGTCAAATTCAGGGGGCAGAAATCAGGGACAATCACAGGGTAACAAGAAGAGGTACAAAACCTCCCCCCAAGGCATGAAGCGTTGCCCCCACTCAATCGGGTGGGGGGAAGACTTCAGTTGTTCACAGAGACCTGGCGGGACACCATCAGAGACAGATGGGTGCTCTCCGCAGTAAGTCTGGGATACAAGCTGGAGTTAAAAGGCACTCCTCCTGCCCAATTTATGAGGTCAAACGTGCCAAGAGATCCCCAAAAGAGAGGATCCCTCCTTCTGGCACTAGAACAACTATTGCTCCAAGGTGTAATCATGAAGGTTCCCCTGGAAGAAAGCGGATTCGGGTTTTACTCGAACCTTTTCACAGTCCCCAAACCAAATGGGGACGTGAGGCCCATATTAAATCTAAAAGGGCTAAACAAGTTCCTAAATATCAGGACTTTTCGGATGGAGTCGATCCGATCGGTGGCCACCGCCCTACAAGGGCAGGAATGGCTAGCCTCGATCGACATAAAGGATGCTTATCTGCATATTCCCATCTTTCCGGCCCACCAGAAATTTCTACGCTTTGCAGTAGAAGGGCGCCATTTTCAGTTCAGAGCCTTACCTTTCGGTCTGGCCACAGCACCACGAGTGTTCACAAAAATTCTGGCCCCATTATTGGCCAATCTAAGAACACAGGGTGTAACGATAATGGCATATCTAGACGACCTGCTACTGATAGACCACTCAGTGGAAAAGCTGGAAGTAGCTATTCACAAGACAATCGAGTATCTGGAATATCACGGTTGGATTATCAACCGGGACAAGTCAGCTCTAAGACCAGTCAAAAGTCTGGAATACTTAGGGCTAAGGCTGGATTCAAATCAGAGAAAGATTTTCTTACCTCCAGAGAAGGTGTCGTCTTTAAAAGATTTGACCCACTTAGTGGGTACAAAAAGAAAACCATCCATACGCCTCTGCATGAGGCTGCTGGGAAAGATGGTGGCTTCATTCGAAGCGGTACCCTACGGTCAATTCCATTCAAGGAATTTGCAAAGGGCCATACTGTCAGCCTGGAACAAAAATGTTCAGGCTTTAGACTTACCAATGTCCCTGTCCCCTTCCGTTCGCAAGAGCCTCCATTGGTGGTTGGTGCCCCAGAATCTGGAAAGAGGGAAACCCTTCAGTCCGGTTTCTTGGAAGGTGGTCACTACAGATGCCAGCCTCATAGGCTGGGGGGCAGTACTGGAGCAATGGTCTCTCCAGGGCAAGTGGTCAGAAGCAGAAAAGGCCCTGCCCATCAATCTCTTAGAGATACGAGCAGCCCGGTATGCCCTAGTAGCATGGACATCCAAACTCCAAGGGTCCCCTGTCAGAATTCAATCAGACAATGCCACGGCAGTGGCATATATCAATCACCAGGGGGGCACCAAGAGTAGTGCAGCCCAGAGGGAAGCAAATTGCATCCTGGAGTGGGCAGAAAAATATGTCCCAGCCATATCCGCGGTTTTCATCCCAGGAGTGGAAAATTGGAGAGCGGACTTTCTAAGTCGCCAACAATTATGCCCGGGGGAATGGTCTCTTCACCCCGAGGTTTTCCAGGCAATATGCCAGCGGTGGGGAACACCGGATGTAGATCTGCTAGCATCCAGATTCAACGCAAAGGTGGACAGATTTGTGTCTCGCACAAGGGATCCCCTAGCTTGCGGCTCGGATGCCCTAGTGTTCCCTTGGGATCAGTTCAAGCTGATATATGCATTCCCACCGCCACAATTGTTACCGCGATTACTCCGCAGAATCAGGGTAGAAAAGAAACCAGTGATTCTGGTGGCTCCAGCGTGGCCCCGAAGGGCATGGTACGCGGAGATTGTAAAAATGTCAGTGAGGAGTCCTTGGACCCTCCCACATCGTCCGGACCTGCTGTCGCAGGGACCGATATACCACCCTTCCTTACCAGCCCTAGGTTTGACGGCCTGGCTATTGAAGCCCACATTCTGAAAAAGAGAGGGCTCTCTAATTCTGTGGTATCTACCATGATCAATGCCAGGAAACCGGTATCCAGGCAGATCTATTATAGGATCTGGAAAGCATACATTACGTGGTGTGAGGCCAAGAAATGGCATCCACGTAAGTACGTGATAGGGAGGATTTTGGACTTCCTACAGTGGGCTGTAGATAGGAAGCTTGCCTTGAGTACTATCAAGGGTCAGATTTCGGCCTTGTCAATATTTTTTCAAAGGCCCTTGGCTTCGCATTCACTAGTCAAAGCCTTTATACAAGCAGTGATGCGTATTAGCCCTCCGGTTAGTATTCCCATATGTCCTTGGGACCTAAACCTGGTTCTGTCGGTTCTACAGAAACAACCGTTTGAACCATTACAACACATTTCCTTGGTTCTTCTCACCAGGAAATTGATTTTCTTAGTAGCCGTTTGTTCGGCTAAAAGAGTATCGGAATTAGCCGCCTTGTCCTGTAAGGAGCCATATCTGGTTGTCCATAAGGACAGAGTAGTATTACGTCCTCATCCAGCCTTTCTTGCTAAGGTGGTATCGAGGTTTCATTTGAACCAAGATGTGGTTCTTCCTTCTTTTTTCCCCAAACCTAGCTCGGTAGAGGAAAAGTTATTACATTCTTTGGATGTAGTAAGAGCAGTTAAAGCTTATCTAAAAGCCACTGCTCAGATTCGCAGAACGGATTCTTTATTTGTTCTGCCGGAAGGCCCCAGAAAGGGTCAGGCAGCATCAAAATCTACTTTAGCCAAGTGGATTCGACAGGTCATAATACAAGCCTATGGCTTGAGAAAGAGACCGCCTCCGTTCAAAGTTAGGGCGCACTCCACAAGAGCAGTTGGAACTTCATGGGCAGTGCATCACCAGGCCTCCCTGGCTCAAGTATGTAAGGCCGCAACATGGTCTTCGGTACACACGTTTACTAGGTTCTACCAGGTAGACGTTAGAAGTCAGGAGGATGTCGCCTTTGGGCGCAGTGTGTTGCAGGCCGCAAAAGATCCTCATGCCTGATGGCGCCCAGCTTATGTATCCCTCCCCTCATTTGGCATTGCTTTGGGACGTCCCATTAGTAATGACTAAGTCGCTCTGTGTCCCGTGATGTACGAAAAAGAAAAAGGGATTTTTATAACAGCTTACCTGTAAAATCCTTTTCTTGGAGTACATCACGGGACACAGAGCTCCCACCCCTCTTTTTGGGACACTTATTGCTTGGCTACAAAACTGAGGTGCTCCCGGGTGGGAGGGGCTTATATAGGGGAGGGTACTTCCGGTTTGGAATTGGCCAGTGCCAACACCTGAAGGTAATCTATATAACCCATTAGTAATGAGTAAGTCGCTCTGTGTCCCGTGATGTACTCCAAGAAAAGGATTTTACAGGTAAGCTGTTATAAAAATCCCTTTTTTTCTTGTCGTGATTCACAACATTTTTTTCCGCGGCAGTTTTCCCATAGGGAAACACTGCCAGGGAGCCTACACACTGTCGTTTTTCTCAACCAAGAGAAAAAATTTCAGGAAAACCGTTCGTGTGTAGGGGTCCAAGCCGTTCCTCGTTTTTCCGTCTATTTTCTCGACGGTGTTTTCACCGTCGAGAAAATCGATCGTGTGTTTGCGGCATAAGAGGGAATGAGAGGACAGATTCCCCATCAGACCATCTTGAATGCAGTTCAGCCCAAAGACCTGAAGCTTCCCCTATTGTGAGGAAGTTCAGCGCCAGGAAGAGGACCAGGCATTCTGCAAAGATTTCTACACCAAACAGCAGCCTACATGATGTGGTTCATTATAGAAGTGGTGTGACTGCAGCTATAGGGGAAAAGATTTTTTACTAAAGCTTTACACGTAAAATTCCGATATTGTGCTAAAACCTTTATAGAGACACTGGGGTTTATTTGCTAAAATGAGAGTGCAGAATCTGGATGGTAGCCAATCAGCTTCTAACATCAGCTTTACAATGCATTTCAAGGGTTGAAAAGCACCAACTGTGTGTAGAAGGGAAGCCTAGAAAAGGGGAGAGGTTTGTCACATCCTAAATATAAGGGTAGTGAGTACAGACGAAGATCAGATGCAAAGTAAAAGTTGCATTTGGGATGCGGATGTTTTGAGTTGGGATGGTTGTGTATTTTGTTTTTGGGGTTGATTTACTAAAACTGAAGATTGCAAAATCTGGTGCAGCTCTGCATGGTAGCCAATTAGCTTCTTACTCCAGCTTGTTCTATTAAGCTTTAACAAAAAAAAAACCTGGAAGCCGATTGGTTTCTATGCAGAGCTGCACCAGATTTTGCACCCTCCAGTTTTGGTAAATAAACCCCACTGTTATCTTGCCATAAAGGGCAAGGCGACTGTGTATTTGAATGAGCACTATGGCCCCTATATACTTATGTTAAGAATAGAAATAGATGCGCAAGCCAATAGTTATGCAAACAAAGGTGCAATGTATGTGTCCTATTTATGTAAACAAAACCTATAATAAGGTTAACGTGGAAACACAAATCGAAATCAATAAAAAAGAAAAGCAGTGTCCATATCAAATCAGCTGCAAGAGCTTCGCTGGGATCAAAGAGACAGGTGTAAAACTCTTCATCATATGCTTCCACAGGGCAGACGATAAATGGTAGGTATACATTACCGGATCTGTTGGATCTCTATCATGGAGATCATATGAGCTCAACACAGGAGGGATCACTCAGGTAACAGCAGCCGATCGCGCACATTCGTCGCGATCCTCTCCTCCGCTGGCAGTCTGAAGACTGCAAAAGATCTCCTTCAGGGTCTTTGTAAGGGTAGGATCGCTCAAAAAGCATGTTGTAGAAGCGTGTTTAAAAGAGGAAAGAAAGATGCTTCATGGTGCAGTAGGTTATTTAAAACAAGTTCCCTTTATTCCAAGTGCTGGGTAACTGACATCCTAAAGCTTGTAGCAGAAAAGTTTTCAAACGAAACAACAAACAACCAGCCTTTATTGAAGGGGACCAGTATTTTATCCATGACGGGTGTACTTTAAACATTTACATAACTAGTAAGATAATTTTATTGTTTCCTATATTTGAATTAGGAAGTGACATAGGAGACTTTACAGAATATGATCCAAATCTCCTGGATGATCCTCAGTGGCCATGTGGCAAGCACAAGCGGGTTCTAATATTCCCTTCTTATATGGTAAGTCTTATCCCTTATCTGCTCTGTTTGCTGTTTTAGTAAGAATATAATTGATAAGTATATTGTACTTAATGTCACACACTGCTGTACAACTGCAGGCTGTCAATTTGTGGGTAATACTTTGTAGGGTCAAGATAGAATATGGTTGTTGTCATGTCAAACCCATTTTAGTCACTGAAAAGTGTTAGAGAGACAGAAAGGTAACCCCCTCATTAAAATCTTAGCGGTAGAAGTTTCTGTAAGCTTCTATTTTGGAAATGGGGGTTCCCATTCTCACCATGGGGCATTGTAGTAATTTGATAAATGGAATATTCGTAATATTGCAAGAGCCCAGTTGTGACTGCCTCTCTTTATAGAAAGCCTACACTGAAAGAGAAAACCCATTGCTGAGCTCTGTAGAAAATGCTAGTATCCGGTCTCATGAAGCCTTCTATTGAAGTCTTTGGATCAGCATGATAGCCATAAAACTAGCATTCTCAAAAAGCGAGGTCAACAATGGCATACTCCATGGGGGTTATTTACTAAAACTGGAATTGTAGTTCCTGAACATCTGGAGGGCCAAAGTTTAGAGACCCCTGCTCTAAGCCAAGTTTCCTTTTAATACAATTCTCATATATACTACAATGTATGCCCAGCTTCATGTGTTTGCTAGCTGCAAGGAAGTATTTCAACATGTAACTTCAGGCCAGTACAGCTGCTTTTTTAATAACGTACAAAAGGAAATGGAGACATATGGGGGTTGATTTACTAACACTGGAGAGTGCAAAATCTGGTGCAGCTCTGTATAGAACCCAATCGCGTTCCAGGTTTTTTTGTCAAAGCTTAATTGAACAAGCTGACATTAGAAGTTAATTGGCTAGCATGCAGAGCTGCCCCAGATTTTGCACTCTCCAGTTTTAGTAAATCAACCCCCGTATGTCTCCATTTCCTTTTGTACGTTATAAAAAAAGCAGCTGTACTGGCCTGAAGTTACATGTTGAAATACTTCCTTGCAGCTAGCAAACACCTGAAGCTGGGCATGCATCGTAGTATATATGAGAATTGTATTAAAAGGAAACTGATGGTTTAGAGCAGGGGTCTCTAAACTATGGCCCTCCAGTTGTTCAAGAACTACAATTTTCATCATGCCTAGTCTCATTTCTGTGAATGTCAGACTTTTACAATGCCTCATGGGACGTGTAGTTCCGCAACAGCTGGAGGGTTGTAGTTTGGAGATCCCTGGTTTAGAGTTTAGGGGCTGCCATTGCAGACCTCTCCTGAAAATACTAGTTGCTTGGCTGTCCTACTGATGCCTTGGTTTCATAACTTTGAGTCGCTAACAAGTTTAGAGATCAGAAATTCTGACTCATGTGCCGCATGCTTTTTCATCGTTTGTGAAGCCAGGCTACCAGCATTTTTCAGTGCAGTGGCAGCTCCCACATTTCTTTTATGAAAGGTCTACTTGAACAACTAGTGATCACCCCATGAAAGCCAACTGAAATGGGTCGATCACAAAATATGCTGTGGAGGTCTGCTGATGCCCATAAACATGGGTATGTATGCCCATTTCAGCCATAACTGGGTGCATCAATCTGTGATCATCTTTAGGACCTTTTGTTGACGGGCTTTGGGCTTGTGTCGATAGCCTCAGTTTCACAACTGTTTGAGACACTTCTGGGATCATTTAGAAAGTCATTGGCAGGTACATTTGACCTGCAGGTAACATCTTTTTGACTTGCATTTGATATGCTTCAGCTGGATTTTGCACTCCTGTAGACTTCTTTGGGAATGCAAAACCCGTTTAATGCGTTCAAAAGCCTGTCGATACAGGCCCTTAATTTGTGGGTGCTTCTAGGGATAGATTAACCTAAGCATCTTCTTTACATTTCAGACCACTATAATAGAGTATGTGAAACCATCTGACCTCAAGAGAGATATGAATGAGACTTTCAAAGAGAAATTTCCTTATATCAAGCTTACTCTTAGCAAAATAAGAAGGTATGTCACATTTTCCTCCTATGCAAGAATCCACCGATGACAAATTAGCAAAAACTCGAACATAAGAATTCCTAATTTTTAAATGTGAGATTTAAAATTAAAAAAGTCACCTGACTGAAAGTTAAGATTCTTATGTAAAGCTTTGCAAATTGTTTTTCTCCACAATATTTATTTTATTAAATAAATAAAAAAAATAAAGCATGGAATGTGCCAGTTGTGCATCAGTTATGTCCTGGCCACACACTGCAGGCTTTGTCCTAGTAATATATTCCAGTACAGTATCTTTGGTTCTTTGTATTAATACGAGCACCTACTACACTGCCAATTGCAGTCAGTGGAACTGGCAAATCTCTCTGTAACCACAATACATTGTTCCCCCCTAGGCATACAAGTAGGGGACATTGGTCTTTAATTACATACATAATTACATGCTATAAAGATGCAGGTGACGTTAATACAAAGGGATCTATGCACTAGTTTGCTTCCTGAATGATGCCATAGAACTCAGTATGGTTTAGATAAAAAGCATTTTCTTTGATCGCCCAACACAGAACCCAGGACTGGCCAAAGTATTGAAAACTTAATGTTTTAAAAAAATAAAAGTATTTACAGGTGTATCTATGTAGCCAGTGCTAAAAAAAGAAAAAAATTAAAAATTAAAGTCAGCGTCTAAGTTTTTAAGTCCTTACTAATTCGAAGTCATAGAAATATTAACTGGGGCATTTGGAAATTGTATACATCGCTGAAAGCTGAAAATTGTCCTGGGCAGGAAGGGGCGAAAGTGCCCTGTATTGAAGTGGTTAACAATGAAATTTTGCAATTCAGGTATTGAATTGCCTCGTGGCTTCATTTTCATGCCACGCATATATGCACGTTTGTGATCCTTCTTCAGAATGGTTATTCAGAATAGTCAATATGAAATCTGTTGTTTAAGCTTATGCTCTTATTTAGCCCTAAGCTGAAATTCCTATAGTAACTCTCTTGGAAAGATCAGTAGTTTAAACCTTTGCAGATTCATCCACGTTGACATTTCAGTAGCAGTCCATGAGCAATATGCTTTTCTTTCATGTTTGTAGCCTGAAGCGGGATATTCGCAAGCTGGCGCAGGAGGATTGTGGCTATGAAGAGCCTACTGTGGCCATGGCGTTTGTATATTTTGAAAAGCTTGCATTGAAGGGGAAGTTGAACAAACAAAACAGAAAGCTTTGTGCTGGAGCCTGCATCCTGTTAGCAGCCAAAGTTGGGAGCGATCTCCGAAAACATGAAGTCAAACACCTCATTGATGTAAGTACATGTGCCTTATTGCTGCAGAGCCACCAGAATACAATTATTTAGATAAAACCACTTGGAGCGATAACATACCAATATATGGCCACAGGCAGGGAGGCATATAACCATAAAAGGCCATGCCCTTTATTATTGGTTTAATAAATATGCCAGAATTAAAATAAATAGAACATCTCAAGAATAACATTACTCAAAACAGCTTAGCCACCACGACTCAAGCTCTAACAGAAATCTTTGTAAACCTAAAATTCCCTTATGCAAAATGCAACTTTATATTTTAAACATGCATTGACCTAGCCACTAAAAACTCAGGCTGAATAAATTTGATTTCTTCAGCTGCCCCCTCTTAATTAAAAGGTGATACCACTACACGATAAAGACCGCGACATACAGTAAAACAGGGCGAGGAGCACTACAGCTATGCCTTTTGAGGCGAATGAGCCCGCTGCCACAGAACCCTCCTTAAGTAGGCAAATTTAGGGTTCTGGAACTTTCTAAAGAAGGTCAGCTGACCTTCCCCAGAAGTCACATGACCTCAGGCCACTATACCCTACAGAAGGCTCCCCCCGTGCCACAGGCTTGCGGGGGGGTGTAGGGAAGCCTTGAAACTGCCTCTTGCCGTAGTCCAATGAGAAAATGGGGGGGGGGGCACTAGAAACCTTTCTTCTTTCCTTTCATTCTACACAGAAATACAAGTTTCTAAGAATTCTTTATTTACTGTTTGCCGAGTGATATTCTACATTCAGAGGAGCATACAAATGTAAATGATCTGGAAGTGTAACTTGCAAGAAAAATTCCCAGAAAACATTTCCATTCTGAAGAGTAGGGAAGAATTATCACCTCAGTCAGATTTCATAGCGGTTTGTTTCCCTGATGGGAAAGCTCTACCCTTATTATTTGTGCTTGTCATCAGAAGTGTAAGTGAGGAGGAATACATCATTTTCACCCACATATACTGATCAGCCATAACTTTATGACTACTGACAGGTTAAGTGAATAACATTGGTTATCCCACTACAATGGCATCTAAAAGTTGGGGATACATTAGACAGCAAGCAAACATGTCGCCCTGAAGTTGATATATTGAAATCAGAAAACATGGGCATTGCAGTTTGTTGTGTATGGGACCACGTAACCACAGTGGACAGGGTGCCAACACTGACCTGTGTCCACAGCCAAAAGCTCCTACATTGGGCTCATGAGCATCAGAACTAGATCACGGAGCAATGAAGGTGGTCTGGTCTGATGAATTCAGTAATGGTTTGAGGAACACAACAGCAAGTTTGATGTATTAACTTGGCCTCCAAATTATCTAGATCTCAATCCAATTTAAGCATCTGTGAGATGTGCTGGAAAAGCAAGTCCAATCCATGGAGGCCCTGCCTCGCAATCTACGGGTATTAAAGGATCTGCTACTTGACAATTTGGTGCCAGATACTACAGCATACCTTCAGAGGTCTATTAGAGTCCATGCCGGGGTGGGTTATGGTGGGTGGTCATAATGTTATGGTAACCATGTGAGTATATGTATTGATCTATAATATAAGTACTTGATTGTGTTTTGTGATTTTCCTGCTCAGAATTAAACAAAAGAAAAAAGAATATACATGGCTAAAGTTCGCTGTTGGCTGAAAATGGGTCATGGGAGTGCAGAATGAACTTTGGCTGTAGATTTGGCAATACTTCTCCTTTTAAAATGAACGTGAGATTTGCCCATGCAGAATAAAGCTATAGGTTAAAATAACCACCTCTTCCTCATTAGCTTATACTTTGCTTCCCTTAACTCATCCACTGGAAGCAACAAACAAAGCCCTGTGTCAGCTCAAATCTAAGTTTACAAAGAGCTGAGAACTCTCTCCACCCTCATGGGACAATTCTGTTTTCCTGGGTTCCCAATTACTAATCACCCCTGCTTGGCAAAATCAATTCAGTGTGTGCTAACAAGCACTAAAGGCATACGAAAATGCCCTACAATAATATAGACGGGAGACCACTTTAGCTTGCTTTATGGGCACTTAAATGTACCTTGCCCTTTTATGACCAGAGGTTATTGATGTGTGGATGATAAGACCAAATTTAGTAGCATCAGAATGTGTTGGTTAACGTGACAAATACTCTGACCAAAATGCTTGCCTAAATAATTTTACCTTCTCAGTCCTTAGTGGAGTCCTGGAGCCATGAACATAGATTAACCACTTTCCGCCCGGCCTATAGCAGAATGACGGTCGGGCGGTGGTTCAGTTATCCTGACTGGACGTCATATGACGTCCAGCAGGATAACAGCCGCTGCACGCTCGCAGGGGCACGCATCGTGGTGCGGTGTGTCGGTCTGACACACCGATCTCTGTAAAAAGCCTCAGACGGAGGCTTTTTACCACGTGATCAGCCGTGTCCAATCATGGCTGATCACGATGTAAACAGGATGAGCCGTTGATCGGTTCTTCCTCACTCGCGTCTGACAGATGCGAGTGGAGGAGAGCCGATCGGCTGCTCTCCTGACGGGGGGTCTGTGTTGATTATTTATCAGTGCAACCCCCCCTCGGATGCCTGCCAAGGACCACCAGGGAAGGCCACCACACTGTAAAACCAGGTATACCAACTAGACCACCAGGGAAATGCCAATCTGTGCCTAGGCAGCTGTCACCCAGTGGCAAACAAAAATGCCTACCAGTGCCAGTGCCACCAGTGATGCCTATCAGTGCCAGTCATCAGTGCTGCCTATCATTGCCCAGAAGTGCTGTCTATCAGTGCCACCCATAAGTACCCATCAGTGCAGCCTTTCAGTGCCCATTAGTGTCGCCTATTAGTGCCCACCAGTGCCATCTATGAGTGCCCATCAGTGCTGCATATCAGTGTCACCCATCAGTGCCATCTCATTGGTGCCACCTCATCAGTGCAGCTTATCAGTGCTCATCAGTGAAGGAAGAAACTTGCGTATTTACAAAATATTATAACAGAAACAAAGAAAAACATAATTTCTTGTTCATACATCACGGGACACAGAGCAGCATAGTCATTACTATGTGGGTTATATAGAATTACCTTCAGGTGCTGGCACTGGCAACTTCCAAAACAGGAAGTACCCTCCCCTATATAAGCCCCTCCCATCCGGGAGTACCTCAGTTTTTTGCCAGTGTCTAAGGTGTTGGCCAAGGTTAACATGTATTCATCTGGGCTTGTGTACAGGTTCTCTGGGCCTTAGCAAGCTATTCCGGATCCGACCAAAAAAAGCTTCATAGCTAAAGGGTCGGTACCCGGGCCTTGCAGAGAAGAGCAGGGTTTTGCCTGTAATGCCTCTCTTGGGAGGGCTGGACCCTGGGATCCAGAGCTCTGGTCATACCCAAAACCAAGAGGCTATCTGTGCAGGGTGCTATACAGGTCCAGGGGAGTGGAATCCTTGGGAACCCGGTCCCTGAAGGTCTAGTACAATGCCTGCCGTGAGAGGTGAAGTTTGGGCTTCTGTGGACCAAACAAAGTCCTGCGGCGGGGAAAAGGTAAGTGGGGGCCCCTCAGGAACTTGGTTCTATTGAGGGGACCCCCAAGCCTAATATGTCTTTCTGCCTGTTACCTAAAGGGTATTCCCGCTAATAGCTGTATATGCCTAAGAAATCCTAGAAATGTTTTTTCATAAGGGAAGTTTTAAAAAAACTGTAAACCTGGAAATGTTTTTTCATAAAGGAGGTTTTAAAAAAAAAAAAAGACAAAAGTGCGGTACCTGTGTTTGTCCACTAGAGGCCGCTGTGGAACGTCTTTTTTCTTGGGACTATTCCTTCCATGGTGAAAGTCCAGGCAGATGAGTGAGCTCTCTATCAGGGAAGCTGCATTCCTCTGTCATGCTGCCAAGTAGTTTCCTTCCATCCCCGAGTCCTGGTGAAACAGGGACCCTGGCTCCTCTCCCTACATGGCGCCAAGAGCGCACACGTGCACACATGCTTTCTTTTTATAAGGTTTAGCTTCAAAAAAGGGGGCGGAGCCTGGCGGATGACGCGCTCTGTGCGCCCAGCGCTTCTGCGCATGTGCGGGCGTCCCAGCAAGATAAAAGGACTCAGTCCACGCTGCTTGCTATGGACACAGAGCATGAAAAGGAGCTGGTAGCATGGTATAGGGGCTTACAGCGGGCGGTTGATACAGGCATCCCCAGAAAGACGCATTAGTAGACACCCACTGATGTACATAGCAGCAAATTGCATTAGACAATTTCAGTAAGGGGTGTATTGCGGCTGGAATACCTCAGCTTTGAACTAAGGAATATGCCGCCTAAAAAACTCCGAGATATACCTCTCAGGAAGTGTAGGGGGTCTCCATCGGGCTCTGAGGATCTGGAGCAGTCATCTGCACCCTCCTCCCCTGAGAAATCAGAGGTTAATACCCATAAGGAACCCCCGGGAATGCCAGGTACTGCGGCTGTCCTCAGTCCACCTGCTCCTGCATATATAACAGAGGAGGTTTTTTCCTCAACTCTGGAGGGATTGGAGCAGAGATTGGCTGCATTGATCGCTTCTTCTCTACAGGAAAGAGAGCGCGCCAGATCTCCATCACCTCCATTAGAGTGCCTGTTGGCAGAGCAACAGTCCCAGGAAGGGACCGACCTACCTGAAGGGGATCAGGAGGAGGTTAGCTCTGTTTTTGAGGAATCGACAGTAGATGAACCATTTTCAGCATCACAGACTGAAAGATTGTGGGTCCAGACCCTAACTGACATGGTTCGATCTGCATTTAAAATGCCTCTTGTTGAACCATCAACTACTGCTGTCTCCTCATTGGGGTCGCTAAAAGCTCCCCAGGTTAATTGCTCCTTTCCAATACATCCATTATTGGAAGGACTTATATACCAGGATTGGGAACATCCTGATAAACTATTTGTTCCGCCTAAAAGGTTTCCGGTGATCTATCCCATGGAGGAAAAGTTCACCCAGAGATGGAATGTTCCTACGGTGGACGCAGCCATTTCTTCTGTGAACAAATCACTGACATGTCCAGTAGATAATGTTCAAATGTTCAAAGATCCAGTGGATAAAAAATTGGAATCTTTATTAAAATCTGCTTTTTCCACAGCAGGGGCTGTTACACAGCCAGCAGTGGCAGCTATTGGAGTCTGCCAAGCTTTAAAGGATCAAATGAAAATGGTCCTGAGGGATTTGCCAGACCAACAGGCCCAGGCTCTGGCTGATCTGCCTAGAGCATTATGCTTTGCGGTTGACGCCATCAAGGATTCTATCCATCAGGCCTCCCGCCTCACGCTGTCTTTGGTACATATGCGTAGGCTTCTGTGGCTCAAAAACTGGTCTGCTGAAGCTCCCTGTAAGAAGCTCTTAGTTAGCTTCCCATTTCACGGGGAACGCCTTTTTGGCGAAGACCTGGATAAGTATATCCAGAAGATTTCCAGTGGTAAAAGTACTCTCTTACCGAGTAAGAGGAGGTCTAGGGGTCCATCTTTTAAGAGGACTACCTCTCCTATCCCTGCGACGTCTGCTACTAAGCAGTTCCGACGGCCTCCTCGGTCAAACTCAGGAGGTAAAAATCAGGGACAGCCACAGGGTAATAAAAAGCCCTGGATCCGAAGAGGTACTAAACCAGCCTCCAAGTCAAGCCTATGAAGGGCTGCCCCCACTCAAACGGGTGGGGGGAAGACTTCAGTTGTTCGCAGAGACCTGGCGGGAGACGATCAAAGACAGATGGGTGCTCTCCGCAGTAACTCTGGGATACAAGTTGGAGTTAAAAGAGTCTCCTCCGTCCCATTTTATGTGGTCAGGCATGCCAAGAGACCCTCTGAAAAGACGGTCTCTCCTATTGGCGTTAGAACAACTATTGCTCCAAGGAGTAATTATGGAGGTTCCTATGGAAGAGTGGGGGTTGGGTTTCTACTCAAACCTTTTCACAGTCCCGAAGCCAAACGGGGACATAAGACCCATATTGGACCTAAAGAGTCTAAACAAATTTCTAAACGTCCGGTCTTTCCGGATGGAGTCGATCCGATCGGTCACCGCTGCCCTACAAGGGGAGGAATGGTTAGCCTCGATCGACATCAAAGATGCTTACTTGCATGTTCCCATCTTTCCAGGTCATCAAAAATTCCTACGCTTTGCAGTAGAAGGGCGCCATTTTCAGTTCAGAGCCTTACCATTCGGTCTGGCCACAGCACCACGAGTGTTCACAAAAATTCTGGCCCCACTGTTGGCCGATCTAAGAACACGGGGTGTAACGATAATGGCATACCTAGACGACCTGTTGTTGATGGACCACTCAGTTGCCAAGCTAGAAGTGGTAATTGTCGATACAATCAAGTATCTAGAATCTCACGGTTGGATCATCAACCTGGACAAGTCAGCCCTACAGCCAGTGAAAAACCTGGTATATCTAGGGCTACGGCTGGATTCAGACCAGAGGAAGATTTTCTTACCTCTAGACAAGGTATCCTCTTTGAGGGGCTTGGTCCGTCTGCTTTGTGCAAAAAGACAGCCGTCCATACGCCTGTGCATGAGGCTGCTAGGAAAGATGGTAGCATCATTCGAAGCTGTGCCATACGCCCAATTCCACTCAAGGAATTTACAAAGGGCCATATTGTCAGCCTGGAACGGAAAAGTTCAGGCTCTAGACTTCCCGATGGCTTTGTCCCCTTCCGTTCGGAAGAGTCTCTGCTGGTGGTTGATCCCCCAGAATCTCCAGAAGGGAAAACCCTTCAGCCCGATATCTTGGAAGGTGGTCACTACAGATGCCAGCCTTACAGGCTGGGGGGCAGTACTGGAGCAATGGTCTCTCCAGGGCAGATGGTCAAATGTAGTAAAAACCCTGCCCATCAATCTCTTAGAGATACGAGCAGCCCGGTACGCCCTAGTAGCCTGGACATCCAGACTCCAAGGGTCCCCTGTCAGAATTCAATCAGACAATGCCACAGCAGTGGCATATATCAATCATCAGGGAGGCACCAGGAGTCGTGCAGCCCAGAGGGAAGTAAGTCACATCCTGGAATGGGCAGAAAAGCATGTCCCATGTATATCAGCTGTCTTCATTCCAGGGGTGGAGAATTGGAAGGCGGACTTTCTGAGTCGCCAACAGTTATGCCCAGGGGAATGGTCCCTTCATCCCGAGGTCTTCCGAGCAATATGTCAGCGGTGGGGAACACCGGATGTAGATCTGCTAGCATCCAGATTCAACGCAAAGGTGGACAGATTTGTCTCCCGGACAAGGGATCCCCTCGCTTGCGGCTCGGATGCTCTGGTGTTCCCTTGGGATCAGTTCAGACTGATATATGCATTCCCTCCGCTACAATTGTTGCCTCGACTCCTTCGCAGAGTCAGGTTGGAGAAGAAGCCGGTGATCCTGGTGGCTCCAGCGTGGCCCCGAAGGGCCTGGTACGCGGAGATCATCAAAATGTCTGTGGGGAGTCCTTGGACCCTTCCACGTCGTCCGGACCTGCTTTCGCAAGGACCGATATACCACCCTTCCTTACTAACTCTAAGTTTAACGGCCTGGCTATTGAGTCCCACATCCTAAAGAAGAGAGGTCTCTCTAACTCTGTGGTATCAACTATAATCAATGCCAGGAAGCCTGTATCCAGGCAGATCTACTATAGAGTTTGGAAGGCGTACATCACTTGGTGCGAGGCCAGAAAATGGCATCCACGTAAGTACGTTATAGGCAGAATTCTGGACTTCCTGCAGTGGGCTGTAGACAGGAAGTTTGCCTTAAGTACTATCAAGGGCCAGGTTTCGGCCTTGTCAATACTATTTCAAAGGCCCCTGGCTATGCATTCACTTGTCAAATCCTTTATGCAAGGTGTGACTCGTGTTATTCCACCGATTAAGGCTCCCATATGCCCATGGGATCTAAATTTGGTTCTGTCGGTTCTGCAGAAGCAGCCATTTGAACCTTTGCGGCACATTTCCTTGGTTCTACTCACCAGGAAATTGATATTTTTAGTAGCCATATGCTCGGCTAGAAGAGTGTCGGAATTAGCCGCCATGTCCTGTAAAGAGCCATATCTGGTTATCCATAAGGACAGAGTAGTATTACGTCCTCACCCAGCCTTTCTTCCTAAGGTGGTATCGAGGTTTCACTTGAACCAGGATGTGGTTCTTCCTTCTTTTTTCCCCAAACCTAGCTCGGTAGAGGAAAAGTTATTGCATTCTTTGGATGTAGTAAGAGCAGTTAAAGCTTATCTAAAAGCCACTGCTCAGATTCGTAGAACGGATTCTCTGTTTGTTCTGCCGGAAGGCCCCAGAAAGGGTCAGGCAGCATCAAAATCTACTTTAGCCAAGTGGATTCGACAGGTCATAATACAAGCCTATGGCTTGAAAAGTAGACCGCCTCCGTTCAAAGTTAGGGCGCACTCCACGAGAGCAGTTGGAACTTCATGGGCAGTGCATCACCAGGCCTCCCTGGCGCAAATTTGTAAGGCCGCAACATGGTCTTCAGTACACACGTTTACTAGGTTCTACCAGGTGGACGTGAGAAGTCAGGAGGATGTCGCCTTTGGGCGCAGTGTGTTGCAGGCCGCAAAAGATCCTCATGCCTGATGGCGCCCAGCTTATGTATGGTATATCCCCCCCCTCATGTGGCATTGCTTTGGGACGTCCCACATAGTAATGACTATGCTGCTCTGTGTCCCGTGATGTATGAACAAGAAAGTAGGATTTTTAAAACAGCTTACCTGTAAAATCCTTTTCTTGGAGTACATCACGGGACACAGAGCTCCCACCCCTCTTTTGGGGACACGTATTGCTTTGCTACAAAACTGAGGTACTCCCGGATGGGAGGGGCTTATATAGGGGAGGGTACTTCCTGTTTTGGAAGTTGCCAGTGCCAGCACCTGAAGGTAATTCTATATAACCCACATAGTAATGACTATGCTGCTCTGTGTCCCGTGATGTACTCCAAGAAAAGGATTTTACAGGTAAGCTGTTTTAAAAATCCTACTTTCCTTTTCGTACATCACGGGACACAGAGCGACTTAGTCATTACTAATGGGTTATATAGATTACCTTCAGGTGTTGGCACTGGCCAATTCCAAACCGGAAGTACCCTCCCCTATATAAGCCCCTCCCATCCGGGAGCACCTCAGTTTTTTGCCAGTGTCTAAGGTGTTGGCCAAAGAGTAACATGTGTTTTCACTGGGCTTGCGTACAGGTTCTTTTGGGCCTTAGTAAGCTGTTCCGGATCCCACCAAAAAAGCTTCATAGCTAAACGGTCGGTACCCGGGCCTTGCAGCAGAAGAGCAAGGTTTTGCCTGTAATGCCTCTCTTAGGAGGGCTGGACCCTGGGATCCAGAGCTCTGGTCATACCCACGACCAAGATGTTGTCTGTGCAGGGTGCTATACAGGTCCAGGGGAGTGGAATCCTTGGGAACCCGGTCCCTGAAGGTTTAATTACAATGCCTGCCGTGATAGGTGAAGTTTGGACTTCTGTGGACCAAACAAAGTCCTGTGGCGGGGATCAGGTAAGTGGGGGCCCCCAGGAACTTGGTTCTATTGGGGGACCCCCAAGCCTAATTTGTCTTTCTGTCTGTTACCTAACGGTATTCCCGCTAAATATCTGTGTTTGCCTGTAACTACTGAAAATGTAAAATTTTAATAGTAGTCAAGAAAAAAAAAAAAAAAAAAGGGACCGCGGTACCTGTGTTAAACCACTAGAGGCCGCTGTAGTCCATTTTTCTTGTCATGTGGATCTTTGGTTTTCTCAAGTCAAAAGATCCAGGCAGTTGGTAAGTTTCTCTGTGGGAATCCACTTCCTCTGCCCTGTTGCTGCGCTCATCCACCGCACAGGCCCTCCGGCAAAAAGGGCCCTGGCTCCTAGTCCCTGTTTGATTTAGAAAAGGGCGCCAATGGCGCACGGGCGCGCGCGCGCGGGCGTGTGCACGCGCCTCCTATGAAAAAAAAGGGGCGGGTGGATGACGCTCGATGCGCGCCACGGCGCTTCTGCGCATGTGCAGGCGTCCCAGCATGGTTAAAAGACACAGTACAAGTGTCAGCTGGATGCAAACAGAGCTAGCAACAAACAGTGGCACACAGAGGCGGTTGATGCAGGCATCCCCATAGAAAGGCACTTTAGTGGACACCAGCTGGTATATAGCAGCAACTGTGTTAGACTATTACCAGCAAAAATTGGTGTATGACGACGGGAATACCTCAGCTTTGTGCTTAAAGGATATGTCGTCCAGACGCTCCGGAAATAAGTCTTCCAGGAAGCCAAAGGGGTCTCCATCGGGCTCTGAGGATATTGGGCATGCTTGTACTGCACCAATCTCCCCTGAGAATTCAGAGGTCAGTAGCCGTAGGAACCCCGCAGGAGTGCCTGGTGCTGCGGCTGTCCCCAGTCCACCTGCTCCTGTATATATAACAGAGGAGGTTTTATCCTCAACTCTGGGAGGATTGGAAGAGAGATTAACAGCATTGATCGCTGCTTCCCTGTCACAGGAAAAGCGCGTCCGATCTCCGTCTCCTCCTTCAGAGTGCCTGTTAGTGGAGGAACAGCCCCACACAGAGATCGACCTACCTGAAGGGGATCAGGATGAGGTTGATTCAGTTATGGAGGAATCAACAGTGGAAGAACCTTTCTCAGCATCTCAGGCTGAAAGATTATGGGTTCAGTCTCTGACTAACATGGTCCGATCAGCATTTAAAATGCCTCTGGCGGAACCACCATCCACTACGGTTTCCTCGCTGGGGTCGCTAAAAGCTCCCCAGGCTGTCTGTTCCTTCCCAATCCACCCTTTATTAGAAGGGCTTATTTACCAGGATTGGGAGCATCCTGATAAAATATTTGCTCCCCCCAAGAGATTTCCGGTGATCTATCCCATGGAGGATAAGTTCATAAAAAAATGGAGGGTCCCTACAGTGGACGCAGCCATCTCTTCTGTTAACAAATCACTGACATGTCCAGTAGATAATGTTCCAATGTTCAAAGACCCAATAGATAAAAAATTGGAGTCTTTACTAAAATCTGCTTTCTCTACAGCAAGCATGGTGACACAACCTGCGGTAGCAGCGATTGGAGTCTGCCAAGCAGTGAAAGATCAGTTGAAACAAGTCTTAAGGGACTTACCAGATCAGCAGGCTCTTGCCCTAGCTGACCTGCCTAGAGCCTTGTGTTTTGTGGTGGACGCCATAAAGGATACAATCCAACAGGCCTCCCGCTTTACGCTGTCTATAGTACATATGCGTAGGCTTCTGTGGCTCAAAAACTGGTCTGCTGAAGCTCCCTGTAAAAAATTGCTGGTTAGCTTCCCATTTCATGGAGAATGCTTATTTGGAGAAGATCTGGACAAATATATCCAGAAAATTTCTGCCGGTAAAAGTTCACTCTTACCGGTTAAGAACAAGGGTAGAAGTCCTTCTTTTAAGAGGCCTACTTCTCCAGTCCCGGGCACATCAGCTGTGAAGCAGTCCCGACGGCCTCCGCGGTCAAATTCAGGGGGCAGAAATCAGGGACAATCACAGGGTAACAAGAAGCCCTGGATCAAGAGAGGTACAAAACCTCCCCCCAAGGCATGAAGCGTTGCCCCCACTCAATCGGGTGGGGGGAAGACTTCAGTTGTTCACAGAGACCTGGCGGGACACCATCAGAGACAGATGGGTGCTCTCCGCAGTAAGTCTGGGATACAAGCTGGAGTTAAAAGGCACTCCTCCTGCCCAATTTATGAGGTCAAACGTGCCAAGAGATCCCCAGAAGAGAGGATCCCTCCTTCTGGCACTAGAACAACTATTGCTCCAAGGTGTAATCATGAAGGTTCCCCTGGAAGAAAGCGGATTCGGGTTTTACTCGAACCTTTTCACAGTCCCCAAACCAAATGGGGACGTGAGGCCCATATTAAATCTAAAAGGGCTAAACAAGTTCCTAAATATCAGGACTTTTCGGATGGAGTCGATCCGATCGGTGGCCACCGCCCTACAAGGGCAGGAATGGTTAGCCTCGATCGACATAAAGGATGCTTATCTGCATATTCCCATCTTTCCGGCCCACCAGAAATTTCTACGCTTTGCAGTAGAAGGGCGCCATTTTCAGTTCAGAGCCTTACCTTTCGGTCTGGCCACAGCACCACGAGTGTTCACAAAAATTCTGGCCCCATTATTGGCCAATCTAAGAACACAGGGTGTAGCGATAATGGCATATCTAGACGACCTGCTACTAATAGACCACTCAGTGGAAAAGCTGGAAGTAGCTATTCACAAGACAATCAAGTATCTGGAATATCACGGTTGGATTATCAACCGGGACAAGTCAGCTCTAAGACCAGTCAAAAGTCTGGAATACTTAGGGCTAAGGCTGGATTCAAATCAGAGAAAGATTTTCTTACCTCCAGAGAAGGTGTCGTCTTTAAAAGATTTGACCCACTTAGTGGGTACAAAAAGAAAACCATCCATACGCCTCTGCATGAGGCTGCTGGGAAAAATGGTGGCTTCATTCGAAGCGGTACCCTACGGTCAATTCCATTCAAGGAATTTGCAAAGGGCCATACTGTCAGCCTGGAACAAAAAAGTTCAGGCTTTAGACTTACCAATGTCCCTGTCCCCTTCCGTTCGCAAGAGCCTCCATTGGTGGTTGGTGCCCCAGAATCTGGAAAAAGGGAAACCCTTCAGTCCGGTTTCTTGGAAGGTAGTCACTACAGATGCCAGCCTCATAGGCTGGGGGCAGTACTGGAGCAATGGTCTCTCCAGGGCAAGTGGTCAGAAGCAGAAAAGGCCCTGCCCATCAATCTCTTAGAGATACGAGCAGCCCGGTATGCCCTAGTAGCATGGACATCCAAACTCCAAGGGTCCCCTGTCAGAATTCAATCAGACAATGCCACAGCAGTGGCATATATCAATCACCAGGGTGGCACCAGGAGTCGTGCAGCCCAGAGGGAAGCAAATTGCATCCTGGAGTGGGCAGAAAAATATGTCCCAGCCATATCCGGGGTTTTCATCCCAGGAGTGGAAAATTGGAGAGCGGACTTTTTAAGTCGCCAACAATTATGCCCGGGGGAATGGTCTCTTCACCCCGAGGTTTTTCAGGCAATATGCCAGCGGTGGGGAACACCGGATGTAGATCTGCTAGCATCCAGATTCAACGCAAAGGTGGACAGATTTGTGTCTCGCACAAGGGATCCTCTAGCTTGCGGCTCGGATGCCCTAGTGTTCCCTTGGGATCAGTTCAAGCTGATAATAGGATTTTTATAACAGCTTACCTGTAAAATCCTTTTCTTGGAGTACATCACGGGACACAGAGCGACATAGTCATTACTAATGGGTTATATAGATACCGTCAGGTGCTGGCACTGGCAACTTCCAAAACCGGAAGTACCCTCCCCTATATAAGCCCCTCCCATCCGGGAGCACCTCAGTTTTGTAGCAAAGCAATAAGTGTCCCTAAAGAGGGGCGGGAGCTCTGTGTCCCGTGATGTACTCCAAGAAAAGGATTTTACAGGTAAGCTGTTATAAAAATCCTATTTTCTTTCTCGTACATCACGGGACACAGAGCGACATAGTCATTACTAATGGGATGTCCTAAAGCAATGCCAAATGAGGGGGGGGATACACCATATATAAGCTGAGCGCTATCAGACATGAGGATCTTTTGCGGCCTGCAACACACTGCGCCCAAAGGCGACATCCTCCTGACTTCTAACGTCCACCTGGTAGGACCTAGTAAACGTGTGTACCGAAGACCATGTTGCGGCCTTACAGATTTGAGCCAGGGAGGCCTGGTGATGCACTGCCCATGAAGTTCCAACTGCTCTCGTGGAGTGCGCTCTAACTTTGAACGGAGGCGGTCTCCTTCTCAAGCCATACGCTTGCATAATGACCTGTCGAATCCACTTGGCTAAAGTAGACTTTGACGCTGCCTGACCCTTTCTGGGGCCTTCCGGCAGAATAAACAAAGTATCCGTTCTGCGAATCTGAGCAGTGGCTTTTAGATAAGCTTTAACTGCTCTTACTACATCCAAAGAATGCAATAACTTTTCCTCTACCGAAGTAGGTTTGGGGAAAAAAGAAGGAAGAACCACATCTCGGTTCAAATGAAACCTCGATACCACCTTAGGAAGAAAGGCTGGATGAGGACGTAACACTACTCTGTCCTTATGGATAACCAGATATGGCTCCTTACAGGACATAGCTGCTAATTCCGATACTCTTTTAGCCGAACAAATGGCTACTAGAAAAATCAATTTCCTGGTGAGAAGCACCAAGGAAATATGCTGTAATGGTTCAAATGGTTGTTTCTGTAGAACCGACAGAACCAAGTTTAGATCCCATGGACATATGGGAATATTAACCGGAGGCCTAATACGCATCACTCCTTGTATAAAGGCTTTGACTAGTGAATGCGAAGCCAAGGGCCTTTGAAAAAATATTGACAAGGCCGAAATCTGACCATTGATAGTACTCAAGGCAAGCTTCCTATCTACAGCCCACTGTAGGAAGTCCAGAATCCTACCTATTACGTACTTATGTGGATGCCATTTCTTGGCCTCACACCACGCGATGTACGCCTTCCAGATTCTATAGTAGATCTGCCTGGATACCGGCTTCCTGGCATTGATCATGGTAGATACCACAGCATTAGAGAGCCCTCTCTTTTTTAGAATGTGGGCTTCAATAGCCAGGCCGTCAAACCTAGGGCTGGTAAGGAAGGGTGGTATATCGGTCCTTGCGAAAGCCGGACGACGTGGGAGAGTCCAAGGACTCCCCACTGAAATTTTACAATCTCCGCGTACCACGCTCTTCGGGGCCACGCTGGAGCCACCGGAATCACTGGTTTCTTTTCTACCCTGATTCTGCGGAGTAATCGAGGTAACCATTGTGGCGGTGTGAATGCATATATCAGCTTGAACTGATCCCCAGGGAACACTAGGGCATCCGAGCCGCAAGCTAGGGGATCCCTTGTCCGAGAGACAAACCTATCCCCCTTTGCGTTGAATCTGGATGCTAGAAGATCTACATCCGATGTTCCCCACCGCTGACATATTGTCCAGAAAACCTCGGGGTGAAGGGACCCTTCCTCTGGGCCTAATTGCTGGCGACTTAGAAAGTCCGCCTTCCAATTCTCCACTCCTGGAATGAATACCGCAGATATGGCTGGGACATATTTTTCCTGCCCATTTCAGGATGTAATTTACTTCCCTCTGGGCTGCACGACTCCTGGTGCCCCCCTGATGATTGATATATGCCACTGCTGTGGCATTGTCTGATTGAATTCTGACAGGGGACCCTTGGAGTTTGGATGTCCATGCTACTAGGGCATACCGGGCTGCTCGTATCTCTTAAGAGATTGATGGGCAGGGCCTTTTCTGCATCCGACCATCTGCCCTGGAGAGACTATTGCTCCAGTACTGCTCCCCAGCCTATAAGGCTGGCATCTGTAGTGACCACCTTCCAAGAAATCGGACTGAAGGATTTCCTTTTTTCCAGATTCTGGGGAACCCACCACCAACGGAGGCTCTTGCGAACGGAAGGGGACAAGGACATTGTAAGTCTAGGGCCTGAACTTTTTTGTTCCAGGCTGACAGTATGGCCCCTTGCAAATTCCTTGAATGGAATTGACCGTAGGGTACTGCTTCGAATGATGCCACCATTTTTCCCAGCAGCCTCATGCACAGGCATATGGACGGCTGTCTTTTTTGTACCCACTAAGTGGATCAAATCTTTCAAAGACAACACCTTTCCTCGAGGCAAGAATATTTTTCTCTGGCCTGAATCCAACCTTAGCCCCAAGTATTCCAGACTTTTGACTGGTTTTTAGGGCTGACTTGTCTCGGTTGATAATCCAACCGTGAGATTCCAGATACTTGATCGTCTTGTGAACGACCACGTCTAGTTTTTTCACTGAGTGGTCTATCAGCAACAAGTCATCCAGATATGCCATTATCATTACACCTTGTGTTCTTAGATTGGCCAATAAAGGGCCAGAATTTTTGTAAACACTCGTGGTGCTGTGGCCAAACCGAAGGGTAAGGCTCTGAACTGAAAATGGCGCCCTTCTACTGCAAAGCGTAGAAATTTTTGGTGGACTGGAAAGATGGGAATGTGCAAATAAGCATCTTTGATGTCGATCGTGGCTAACCAATCCTCCCCTTGTAGGGCAGTGGCCACCGATCGGATCGACTCCATCGGAAAGTCCTGATATACAGGAATTTGTATAGCCCTTTTAGAATTAATATGGGCCTCCCGACCGCGTTTGCTTCGGGACTGTAAAGAGGTTTGAGTAAAACTCGAACCCTCATTCTTCCAGGGGAACCTCCATAATTACTCCTTGGAGCAATAGTTGTTCTAGTGCCAACAGGAGGGACTCTCTCTTCCGGGGATCCCTTGGCACGTTTGACCTCAAAAATGGGAAGGAGGAGAGTCTTTTAACTCCAAACTGTATCCCAAACCTACTGCGGAGAGCACCTATCTGTCTTGATCGTGTCCCGCCAGGTCTCTTGCGAACAACTGGAGTCCTCCCCCCACCCGACTGAGTGGGGGCTTCAATGAATTTCACTTTGGGGGAGGTTTTGTACCTCCCCTGACCCAGGGTTTGTCATTACCCTGCTACTGTCCCTGTTTTTTTACCCCCGGGATTTGACCGAGGAGGCCGTCGGAACTGTTACACAGCCGATGCCCCAGGGACTGGAGAAGCAGGCCTCTTAAAGAGGGACCTCTAACTCTGCTTTTAACCGGTAAGAGCGTATTTTTACCGCTGGAAATTTTCTGGATATATTTGTCCAGGTTTTCCCTGAATAAGCGTTCACCATGAAATGGGACGCTAACCAGCCATTCTTTACAGGGAGCTTCAGCAGACCAGTTTTTGAGCCATAGGAGCCTACGCATATGTACTATAGACAGCGTAAGGCGGGAGGCCTGATGGACTGAATCCTCTATGGCGTCAACCGCAAAGCCTAAGGCTCTAGGTAGATCAGCTAGGGCAAAGCCTGCTGATCTGTCAAGTCCCTCAAGACCTGTTTCAACTGATCCTTCACTGCTTAGCAGACCCCAATAGCTGCTACTGCTGGTTGTATCACCAAGCAGATTTTCATAAGGACTCCAATCTTTTATCTATTGGGTTCTTGAACATTTGGACATTATCCACTGGACATGTCAGTGATTTATACATACAAGAGATGGCTGCGTCCACTGTAGGGACCTTCCATTTTTTTTTTTTTTTTCGATGAACTTATCCTCCATGGGATAGACCACCGGAAATCTCTTGGGGGAATAAATATTTTCTCAGGACGTTCCCAATCCTGGTAAATGAGCCCTTTCAGTAAAGGGTGAAGTGGAAAAGAACAAACAGTCTGGGGGCTTCTAGCGACCCCAACGAGGATACAGTAGTGGTTGATGGTTCCGCAAGGTGCATTTTTAAATGCTGATCGGACCATGTTAGTCAGAGACTGAACCCATAATCTTTCAGCTTAAGATGCTGAGAAAAGGTTCCCCCACTGTTGATTCCTCTATAACAGAATCAACCTCATCCTGATCCCCTTCAGGCAGGTCGATCCCTGTATGGGACTGTTGCTCTGCTAACAGGCACTCTGAAGGAGGAGACGGAGATCGGGCGTGCTTTCCCTGACAGGGAGGCAGCGATAAATGTTGACAATCTCTCTCTAATCCTCCCAGAGCTGAGGAAAAAACCTCCTCTGTTACATACACAGGAGCAGGTGAACTGAGGACAGCCACAGTACCAAGTACCCTGCGGGGTCTCTACGGTCACTTACCTCTGAACTTCAGGGGAGACTGGTGCAGCAGGAGTATGCCCAAGATCCTCCGAGCCCGATGAGACCCCCTTCGCTTCCTGGAAGATTCAGTTCCTGAGCTTCTGGACGGCATATTCCTAAGCCTAAAGCTGAGGTATTCCAGCCGTAATACACCACTTTTACTGAGAATAGTCTAGCACAATTGCTGCTATATCACAGTTGGTGTCTACTAATGTGCCTTTCTAGGGGATGCCTGTATCAACCGCTTGCTGTATGCCTTTAAATGTTGCCAGCTCTGTCTCTGTACTTCATAGCCAGCTCACTACAATATTGTGGTTTTTTTAAACTGCTGGGACGCCCGCACATGCGCAGAAGCGCTGCGGCGCGCACAGAGCGTCATCCCCCAGGCTCCGCCCCCTTTCCCGGCTCACCTCTATATATAGAGGCGCGTGCACGCGCACGCGCGCGGGCACGTGCGCCTTCGGCGCTAATTTCAAATATGGTAACAAGGGACAGGAGCCAGGGCCCCTCTTTGCCGCAGGCCGGGGGATGGACGAGCACTGCAACATGGCAGAGGAAGCAGTTTCCTATAAGAGAACTCACCATCTGCCTGGACTTTGCTCTGCTGAGAAGAAGCTAGTCCACATGACAAGAAAACATTCCACAGCGGCCTCTAGTGGACAAACACAGGTACCGCAGTCTAATATATTAAATATATATAAAAAAAAAAAAATTTATTTTTTTTCTTGACCACCATTAAAAATTATTACATTTTTTTAGTAGTTACAGGCATGCACAGAATTTTGCGGGAATACCATTAGGTAACAGACAGAAAGACAAATTAGGCTTGGGGGTCCCCCAATAGAACCAAGTTCCTGGGGGCCCCCACTTACCTGTTCCCCGCCGCAGGACTTTGTTTGGTCCACAAAAGCCCAAACTTCACCTATCACGGCAGGCATTGTAATCAAACCTTCAGGGACCGGGTTCCCAAGGATTCCACTCCCCTGGACCTGTATAGCACCCTGCACAGAAAACATCTTGGTCGTGGGTATGACCAGAGCTCTGGATCCCAGGGTCCAGCTCTCCTAAGAGAAGCATTACAGGCAAAACCTTGCTCTTCTCTGCAAGGCCCGGGTACCGACCGTTTAGCTATGAAGCTTTTTTGGTCGGATCCGGAATAGCTTACTGAGGCCCAAAAGAACCTGTACGCAAGCTCAGTGAAAAACACATGTTTCTTCTTGGCCAACACCTTAGACACTGGCAAAAAACTGAGGTGCTCCCGGATGGGAGGGGCTTATATAGGGGAGGGTACTTCCGGTTTTGGAAGTTGCCAGTGCCAGCACCTGACGGTATCTATATAACCCATTAGTAATGACTATGTCGCTCTGTGTCCCGTGATGTACGAGAAAGAAATATGCATTCCCACCGCCACAATTGTTACCGCGATTACTCCGCAGAATCAGGGTAGAAAAGAAACCAGTGATTCTGGTGGCTCCAGCGTGGCCCCGAAGGGCATGGTACGCGGAGATTGTAAAAATGTCAGTGAGGAGTCCTTGGACCCTCCCACATCGTCCGGACCTGCTGTCGCAGGGACCGATATACCACCCTTCCTTACCAGCCCTAGGTTTGACGGCCTGGCTATTGAAGCCCATATTCTGAAAAAGAGAGGGCTCTCTAATTCTGTGGTATCTACCATGATCGATGCCAGGAAGCCGGTATCCAGGCAGATCTATTATAGGATCTGGAAAGCGTACATTACGTGGTGTGAGGCCAAGAAATGGCATCCACGTAAGTACGTGATAGGGAGGATTTTGGACTTCCTACAGTGGGCTGTAGATAGGAAGCTGGCCTTGAGTACTATCAAGGGTCAGATTTCGGCCTTGTCAATATTTTTTTCAAAGGCCCTTGGCTTCGCATTCACTAGTCAAAGCTTTCATACAAGGAGTGATGCGTATTAGCCCTCCGGTTAGTATTCCCATATGTCCTTGGGACTTAAACCTGGTTCTGTCAGTTCTACAGAAACAACCGTTTGAACCATTGCAACACATTTCCTTGGTTCTTCTCACCAGGAAATTGATTTTCTTAGTAGCCGTTTGTTCGGCTAAAAGAGTATCGGAATTAGCCGCCTTGTCCTGTAAGGAGCCATATCTGGTTGTCCATAAGGACAGAGTAGTATTACGTCCTCATCCAGTTCTTCCTAAGGTGGTATCGAGGTTTCATTTGAACCAAGATGTGGTTCTTCCTTCTTTTTTCCCCAAACCTAGCTCGGTAGAGGAAAAGTTATTACATTCCTTGGATATAGTAAGAGCAGTTAAAGCTTATCTAAAAGCCACTGCTCAGATTCGCAGAACGGATACTTTGTTTATTCTGCCGGAAGGCCCTAAAAAGGGTCAGGCAGCATCAAAATCCACTTTAGCCAAGTGGATTCGACAGGTCATAATACAAGCCTATGGCTTGAGAAAGAGACCGCCTCCGTTCAAAGTTAGGGCGCACTCCACAAGAGCAGTTGGAACTTCATGGGCAGTGCATCACCAGGCCTCCCTGGCTCAAGTATGTAAGGCCGCAACATGGTCTTCGGTACACACGTTTACTAGATTCTACCAGGTAGACGTTAGAAGTCAGGAGGATGTCGCCTTTGGGCGCAGTGTGTTGCAGACCGCAAAAGATCCTCATGCCTGATGGCGCCCAGCTTATGTATCCCTCCCCTCATTTGGCATTGCTTTGGGACGTCCCATTAGTAATGACTAAGTCGCTCTGTGTCCCGTGATGTACGAAAAGGAAAAAGGGATTTTTATAACAGCTTACCTGTAAAATCCTTTTCTTGGAGTACATCACGGGACACAGAGCTCCCACCCCTCTTTTTGGGACACTTATTGCTTGGCTACAAAACTGAGGTGCTCCCGGATGGGAGGGGCTTATATAGGGGAGGGTACTTCCGGTTTGGAATTGGCCAGTGCCAACACCTGAAGGTAATCTATATAACCCATTAGTAATGACTATGTCGCTCTGTGTCCCGTGATGTACTCCAAGAAAAGGATTTTACAGGTAAGCTGTTATAAAAAATAGGATTTTTATAACAGCTTACCTGTAAAATCCTTTTCTTAGGAGTACATCACGGGACACAGAGCGACATAGTCATTACTAATGGGTTATATAGATACCGTCAGGTGCTGGCACTGGCAACTTCCAAAACCGGAAGTACCCTCCCCTATATAAGCCCCTCCCATCCGGGAGCACCTCAGTTTTGTAGCAAAGCAATAAGTGTCCCCAAAGAGGGGCGGGAGCTCTGTGTCCCGTGATGTACTCCTAAGAAAAGGATTTTACAGGTAAGCTGTTATAAAAATCCTATTTTCTTTCTCGTACATCACGGGACACAGAGCGACATAGTCATTACTAATGGGATGTCCTAAAGCAATGCCCAATGAGGGGGGGGATACACCATATATAAGCTGAGCGCTATCAGACATGAGGATCTTTTGCGGCCTGCAACACACTGCGCCCAAAGGCGACATCCTCCTGACTTCTAACGTCCACCTGGTAGAACCTAGTAAACGTGTGAACCGAAGACCATGTTGCGGCCTTACAGATTTGAGCCAGGGAGGCCTGGTGATGCACTGCCCATGAAGTTCCAACTGCTCTCGTGGAGTGCGCTCTAACTTTGAACGGAGGCGGTCTCCTTCTCAAGCCATAGGCTTGTATTATGACCTGTCGAATCCACTTGGCTAAAGTAGATTTTGACGCTGCCTGACCCTTTCTGGGGCCTTCCGGCAGAATAAACAAAGTATCCGTTCTGCGAATCTGAGCAGTGGCTTTTAGATAAGCTTTAACTGCTCTTACTACATCCAAAGAATGCAATAACTTTTCCTCTACCGAAGTAGGTTTGGGGAAAAAAGAAGGAAGAACCACATCTTGGTTCAAATGAAACCTCGGTACCACCCTAGGAAGAAAGGCTGGATGAGGACGTAATACTACTCTATTCTTATGGATAACCAGATATGGCTCCTTACAGGACATAGCTGCTAATTCCGACACTCTTTTAGCCGAACAATTGGCTACTAGAAAAATCAATTTCCTGGTGAGAAGCACCAAAGAAATATGCTGTAATGGTTCAAATGGTTGTTTCTGTAGAACCGACAGAACCAAGTTTAGATCCCATGGACATATGGGAATATTAACCGGAGGACTAATACGCATCACTCCTTGTATAAAGGCTTTGACTAGTGAATGCGAAGCCAAGGGCCTTTGAAAAAATATTGACAAGGCCGAAATCTGACCCTTGATAGTACTCAAGGCAAGCTTCCTATCTACAGCCCATTGTAGGAAGTCCAGAATCCTACCTATTACGTACTTATGTGGATGCCATTTCTTGGCCTCACACCACGCGATGTACGCCTTCCAGATTCTATATTAGATCTGCCTGGATACCGGCTTCCTGGCATTGATCATGGTAGATACCACAGGATTAGAGAGCCCTCTCTTTTTTAGAATGTGGGCTTCCATAGCCAGGCCGTCAAACCTAGGGCTGGTAAGGAAGGGTGGTATATCGGTCCTTGCGAAAGCAGGTCCGGACGACGTGGGAGAGTCCAAGGACTCCCCACTGAAATTTTACAATCTCCGCGTACCACGCTCTTCGGGGCCACGCTGGAGCCACCGGAATCACTGGTTTCTTTTCTACCCTGATTCTGCGGAGTAATCGAGGTAACCATTGTGGCGGTGTGAATGCATATATCAGCTTGAACTGATCCCAAGGGAACACTAGGGCATCCGAGCCGCAAGCTAGGGGATCCCTTGTCCGAGAGACAAACCTGTCCCCCTTTGCATTGAATCTGGATGCTAGAAGATCTACATCCGATGTTCCCCACCGCTGACATATTGTCCAGAAAACCTCGGGGTGAAGGGACCCTTCCTCTGGGCCTAATTGCTGGCGACTTAGAAAGTCCGCCTTCCAATTCTCCACTCCTGGAATGAATACCGCAGATATGGCTGGGACATATTTTTCTGCCCATTTCAGGATGTAATTTACTTCCCTCTGGGCTGCACGACTCCTGGTGCCCCCCTGATGATTGAATTCTGACAGGGGACCCTTGGAGTTTGGATGTCCATGCTACTAGGGCATACCGGGCTGCTCGTATCTCTAAGAGATTGATGGGCAGGGCCTTTTCTGCATCCGACCATCTGCCCTGGAGAGACTATTGCTCCAGTACTGCTCCCCAGCCTATAAGGCTGGCATCTGTAGTGACCACCTTCCAAGAAATCAGACTGAAGGATTTCCCTTTTTCCAGATTCTGGGGAACCAACCACCAACGGAGGCTCTTGCGAACGGAAGGGGACAAGGACATTGTAAGTCTAGGGCCTGAACTTTTTTGTTCCAGGCCGACAGTATGGCCCCTTGCAAATTCCTTGAATGGAATTGACCGTAGGGTACTGCTTCGAATGATGCCACCATTTTTCCCAGCAGCCTCATGCACAGGCATATGGACGGCTGTCTTTTTTGTACCGACTAAGTGGATCAAATCTTTCAAAGACAACACCTTTCCTCGAGGCAAGAATATTTTTCTCTGGCCTGAATCCAACCTTAGCCCCAAGTATTCCAGACTTTTGACTGGTTTTTAGGGCTGACTTGTCTCTGTTGATAATCCAACAGTGAGATTCCAGATACTTGATTGTCTTGTGAACGACCACGTCTAGTTTTTTCACTGAGTGGTCTATCAGAAACAAGTCATCTAGATATGCCATTATCATTACACCTTGTGTTCTTAGATTGGCCAATAAAGGGCCAGAATTTTTGTAAACACTCGTGGTGCTGTGGCCAAACCGAAGGGTAAGGCTCTGAACTGAAAATGGCGCCCTTCTACTGCAAAGCGTAGAAATTTTTGGTGGACTGGAAAGATGGGAATGTGCAAATAAGCATCTTTGATGTCGATCGCGGCTAACCAATCCTCCCCCTTGTAGGGCAGTGGCCACCGATCGGATCGACTCCATCGGAAAGTCCTGATATACAGGAATTTGTATAGCCCTTTTTAGAATTAATATGGGCCTCCCGTCCGCGTTTGCTTCGGGACTGTAAAGAGGTTTGAGTAAAACCCGAACCCTCATTCTTCCAGGGGAACCTCCATAATTACTCCTTGGAGCAATAGTTGTTCTAGTGCCAACAGGAGGGACTCTCTCTTCCGGGGATCCCTTGGCACGTTTGACCTCAAAAATGGGAAGGAGGAGAGTCTTTTAACTCCAAACTGTATCCCAAACATACTGCGGAGAGCACCTATCTGTCTTGATCGTGTCCCGCCAGGTCTCTTGCGAACAACTGGAGTCCTCCCCCCACCCGACTGAGTGGGGGCAACCCTTCAATGAATTTAACTTTGGGGGAGGTTTTGTACCTCCCCTGACCCAGGGTTTCTCATTACCCTGCTATTGTCCCTGTTTTTTTACCCCCGGGAATTGACCGAGGCGGCCGTCGGAACTGTTACACAGCCGATGCCCCAGGGACTGGAGAAGCAGGCCTCTTAAAGAGGGACCTCTAACTCTGTTTTTAACCGGCAAGAGCGTATTTTTACCGCTGGAAATTTTCTGGATATATTTGTCCAGGTTTTCCCTGAATAAGCGTTCACCATGAAATGGGAAGCTGACCAGGAATTTTTTACAGGGAGCTTCAGCAGACCAGTTTCTGAACCATAGAAGCCTACGCATATGTACTATAGACAGCGTAAGGCGGGAGGCCTGATGGACTGAATCCTTTATGGCGTCAACCGCAAAGCCTAAGGCTCTAGGTAGATCAGCTAGGGCAAAGCCTGCTGATCTGTCAAGTCCCTCAAGACCTGTTTCAACTGATCCTTCACTGCTTAGCAGACCCCAATAGCTGCTACTGCTGGTTGTGTCACCAAGCTTGCTGTAGAAAGAAGCAGACTTTCATAAGGACTCCAATCTTTTATCTATTGGGTTCTTGAACATTTGGACATTATCCACTGGCCATGTCAGTGATTTATACATACAAGAGATGGCTGCGTCCACTGTAGGGACCTTCCATTTTTTTTTTTTGATGAACTTATCCTCCATGGGATAGACCACCGGAAATCTCTTGGGGGAATAAATATTTTCTCAGGACGTTCCCAATCCTGGTAAATAAGCCCTTTCAGTAAAGGGTGAAGTGGAAAAGAACAGACAGTCTGGGGGCTTCTAGCGACCCCAACGAGGATACAGTAGTGGTTGATGGTTCCGCAAGGTGCATTTTTAAATGCTGATCGGACCATGTTAGTCAGAGACTGAACCCATAATCTTTCAGCTTGAGATGCTGAGAAAAAGGTTCCCCCACTGTTGACTCCTCTATAACAGAATCAACCTTATCCTGATCCCCTTCAGGCAGGTCGATCCCTGTATGGGACTGTTGCTCTGCTAACAGGCACTTTGAAGGAGGAGATGGAGATCGGGCGTGCTTTCCCTGACAGGGAGGCAGCGATCAATGTTGACAATCTCTCTCTAATCCTCCCCAAAGCTGAGGAAAAAACCTCCTCTGTTACATACACAGGAGCAGGTGAACTGAGGACAGCCACAGTACCAAGTACCCCTGCGGGGTCTCTACGGTCACTTACCTCTGAACTTCAGGGGAGACTGGTGCAGCAGAAGTATGCCCAAGATCCTCAGAGCCCGATGAGACCCCCTTCGCTTCCTGGAAGATTCAGTTCCGGAGCTTCTGGACGGCATATTCCTAAGCCTAAAGCTGAGGTATTCCAGCCGTAATACACCACTTTTACTGAGAATAGTCTAGCACAATTGCTGCTATATCACAGTTGGTGTCTACTAAAGTGCCTTTCTAGGGGATGCCTGCATCAACCACCTCTGTGTGCCTTTATCTGTTGCTAGCTCTGTCTGTGCATTCAATAGCCAGCTATAATGTGCTTTAAAACACGCTGGACGCCCGCACATGCGCAGTAGCGCCGCGGCGCACACCTGAGCGTCATCCACCCGCTCCGCCCCTTTTTCCAGATCGCCTCTATGAATAGAGGCGCGTGCACGCGCATGCGCGCGGGCACGTGCACCTTCGGCGCCTTTTTTGAAAACAACAAGGAGCTAGATGGGAGCCAGGGTCCCTTTGCCGCAGGGCCCGGGGATGGATGAGCGCAGCAACAGGGCAGAGGAGACAGCTTCCCAGGAGAGAACATACCAACTGCCTGGATTTGATTCTGGAAGAAAAAAATCCACATTACAAGAAAAAGAACCATAGCGGCCTCTAGTGTCTAACACAGGTACCGCGGTCTTACATTTTTTTTTTTTTTTCTTGCCTACTATTAAAATTTTTACATTTTCTCAGTAGTAACAGGCATACACAGAATATTAGCGGGAATACCGTTAGGTAACAGACAGAAAGACAAATTAGGCTTGGGGGTCCCCCAATAGAACCAAGTTCCTGGGGGCCCCCACTTACCTGTTCCCCGCCGCAGGACTTTGTTTGGTCCACAAAAGCCCAAACTTCACCTATCACGGCAGGCATTGTAATCAAACCTTCAGGGACCGGGTTCCCAAGGATTCCACTCCCCTGGACCTGTATAGCACCCTGCACAGAAAACATCTTGGTCGTGGGTATGACCAGAGCTCTGGATCCCAGGGTCCAGCTCTCCTAAGAGAAGCATTACAGGCAAAACCTTGCTCTTCTCTGCAAGGCCCGGGTACCGACCGTTTAGCTATGAAGCTTTTTTGGTCGGATCCGGAATAGCTTACTGAGGCCCAAAAGAACCTGTACGCAAGCTCAGTGAAAAACACATGTTTCTTCTTGGCCAACACCTTAGACACTGGCAAAAAACTGAGGTGCTCCCGGATGGGAGGGGCTTATATAGGGGAGGGTACTTCCGGTTTTGGAAGTTGCCAGTGCCAGCACCTGACGGTATCTATATAACCCATTAGTAATGACTATGTCGCTCTGTGTCCCGTGATGTACGAGAAAGAAATCCCTTTTTTTTTCCAAATTTTCTGTGCTTTTTTATTAGTTTAGCAAAAAATAAGAACCACAGCGGTGATCAAATACCACCAAAAGGAAGCTCTATTTGTGGGAACAAAATGATAAAAATTTAGTTTGGGTACAGTGTAGCATGACCGAGCCTTTAGGCTGCATTCACACCTGAGCGTAGCTATTCGGGCGTTTTTACCGTCGTTTTTACCATTGTTTTGTCGCGCGAATTTGCGCCCGTCGAAACGCTCGTTGTCGCGCTAGACGCTTGAATCGGGCGTTTCCATTACATTATATGAATCCTAAAACGCCCAATCTGCCCGATTCGCGCGACAAAAAAGGTTCCGGAACTTGTTTGAGCTTCAGGCGTTCGGCTTCAGACGTTTTTGAGTGGAGATGTGAACCATCTCCATAGAGAATAATGGATTTTTTCCCCTCTAGCGTTTTGTAGCTTCAGGCTTAGGGCTACAAAACGCTCAGGTGTGAATGCAGCCTTAAACAGCGACAGCGTGAAAGCTGAAAATTGGCTTGGGCAGGAAGGGTGGGAAGTGCCTGGTATTGCACTTCCCACCCTTCTCGAAGCATGGGGTATCTTGCTGAGGAACCTTAAGTGGGAAGTTGGTATTCCAGCTTGATCAATCAGGATGAAATATGATAGCGGCCACAGGATTCTGATGTATATCATCACCTAAATACCCATGCCATGTCTTTACCATACAATAACGGCTGTCTGATTTTCTCCTTCATAGAAACTGGAAGAGAAGTTTCGTTTGAACAGACGTGAGTTGATGGCATTTGAATTTCCTATCCTGGTTGCCTTGGAGTTTGCTCTTCACCTACCAGAGCATGAAGTTATGCCCCATTACAGACGTTTAATCCAAAGCTCCTAGCACAGGCTACATGCCTTTCTCTGGGACAGTGGAGGAGCTCACAGAGCCACAGCTGCTATTGGATATATATACAAATGATTGCATTGTTACCTGCACCTAGTGGAGACTGTCATATTGTGAACTGACACAGTACTACCCTCTTATCAGTAGATTGGTAGGGTGGGGAACAGCACACCTGCCTTACACTATCGAGCAGCAGGTAGTTTGCTAATCTTTGGATGTGTGGAGCCTCCTTCACCTTCAATGAGGGGTGTGCTGTTCTTGAGGCTTCACTGTGGTTAATATGTAGCATTTCCCGCCTCCAAATCTTAATTGGGAACCTGTTTAATGGACATTACCATTACCTCAGTTCCCAAAATGGCTATCTACACTTTGTGAAGGTGCATGTATTCTTTAACACCAATGTTCTCATTGGAGCAACTTGCTGGTATTTGTCTTTTTTACGTAGACTCTCTATTGTGAATAACTGTTGAGAGGAGAAATGACGCGTGGACCACAAGCTGGAACTTCCAGCACTTCTCTCCTCCAAGAACATTTTACTTTAAACTCACAAGTGGACTTTGTCATCTCTTTACCTTCAGGTCTGACATTTATCGTGAAGGACATTTCATTAAGGTGCCATGTCAGGTGTTAACCTTCACTGTGTCAAAAAAGAAATGTGCCAATGTATTTCTTACAAAGAAAGAACTTTTATGTGTCCTGCTATCTTGGAGGAACCCAAGAGACTGGCTTAAGCCTGGATGTAAAAACTGTGTGAAATGAATCGTAACCTCAACTGGCACTAGCCATGACACACATGGATTAACACTACAAATGGTTTCATTCCACCAGTATACTTTGTAAAGCCAGGACATTTTGGTGATCTTATTACTTCAGTGACAGCTTTACTATAAATTCACAGCATTTTCACCGATTGCACTTTTCCACTGTGGAGGAAACGCATTGAGTCGTACAGCTTGGTGTTAAGAATCTTCTGTGCTCTATGTTAGAGTGCATCTTAAGCACGTTTTCTTGTGCTACATGTTATAAAGCAGTGTTCTGAGAAAGCAACTGCCCATTATAATTTTCATCAACAATACATTCATCTCCGATACTGACTGATGTGTGATTCTATACAAATCAATGTAGCTTATCTAGCATCAGAAGAAAATGAATACAAAATGTGGTCTGCTGTAGGTTGTTTTATTTTTTTTAATCATCTTATTTTGCAGCATAATTTTATACTCGACAATTTTATTTTGTTGAATTCATTACTATCATGTGGGAGGAAATCTGTTTTTCTTTTCTAGGCAATTTAACTCTCCCTGTGCACACTGTTGTGCATTTGGGCATAGTTTTTAAAGACGTGGTTTACAAAGTACAGAAACAGTGGACCCAACCAAATAATTTTTTTATTGTGTTTTATTGGGAATAGTCAGAACGATGAAAGGTGATTGGTTGTTATGGATTACTGCACTTTGTACATTGCTCTTTGCCTTATTTAATAAGCCCAATTTTTCTTTAATGTATACAGGTCATAAAACCATTGCTTAGTTTATAATGTGAAAAAAAAAAAAAACATTGCTTAGCTAAAGAAGTCACTTATGCTAATTTATAGTGATTGCATTGTCACAATTATGGCTGTCTGTAGGCATCGGGTACATATTATATTATATATATTAATGCCACACTGCCAAAACCACCTAATTTTGACTTGAACGCTTCACTGGAACTACATATCCAGTGCATGGGATTTATGAGCGTGTCTAATGTTGACACTTGTTTCCACTAAGGTCAGTGGATATTCTTGAAATCAAGATTTCAATATTTTTTTTTTCTACTAGTTTTTCATTTCTTTGTTAAAATTTTAGTTCATATGGGCTAAATATGGGTAAAATTAGTATTCCCCACATGAGCCCCAGTGTTCACCCCTTTGGCTAGTTTAAATCGGACTACATGAATATTATGAATTTAGCTCCAGAAGTATGGAAATCGTACAGTGCCTTCAACTGATAGCATTTTAAGGCTGAAGTCTGTTTTCATTTACTTTATTCACTCACATTCAGATATTTAATTTTTAAATAAAGAGATACATATAGAAAATGTTGAAGTTGGATTACTTTAGTTTAATCGGAATAAAATGTATGTGATTTGTTTCTCTCCCCCCCCCCCCCCCCCACAGGCAGTAACAGCTGTAAAATGTTTTAAAAAACATTTCTACTTTAGTTATAGATGAATCTAGTGTAATATCAATCTTTAAAGTATATAGTGCACCCGGAAAGTATTCACAGCGTTTTTTCCACATTTTCTTATCTTACAGCCTAAGGCCCCTTTCACACTGGGGCGGGCAGGAGCGGTGGCGGTATAGCAGCGCGATTTTCAGCGCTGCTATACCGTCGTTCTTACTGCAGTATGCGGTCGCTAGGGGGGTGAATTTAACCCCCGCTAGCGGCCGAAAAAGGGTTAATACCGCCCACAAACCGCGGCTATTGCCGCGGTTTGCGGGCGGTATTACCGCGCTGTCCCATTGATTTCAATGGGAGACCGCGGTAAAGGAGCGGTGAACACACCGCTCCTTTACCGCTGTAAAGAAGCGGCTAGCAGGACTTTTGGAGCGGTCCTGCTAGCGCACCGCTTCAGTGTGAAAGCCTTCGGGCTTTCACATTGAAGGCTAAAGGGCATGATTTTTTCATGCGGTATAATAGCGCTAATATTAGCGCTAAACCGCATGAAAAACGCCCCAGTGTGAAAGGGGCCTTATTCTAAAATTGATTAAATTCATTATTTTCCGCAATGCCCTATAATGACAACGTGAAAAAAGTTTGTTTGAAATCCTTGCTTTGTTTATCAACAAAGTATTGAGTATTCACAGCCTTTGCTTAATACTTTGTTGAAGCACCTTTGGCACCAATTACAGCCTCAAGTCTTTTTGAGTATGATGCTACAAGCTTGGCACACCTATTTTTGGGCAGTTTCCCCCATTCTTTTTTTGCAGGACCTCTTAAGCTCAGGTTGGATGGGGAGCTTCGGTGCACAGCCATTTTCAGATCTCTCCAGAGATAGTCAATCGGGTTAAAGTCTGGGCTCTGGCTGAGCCACTCAAGGATTCACAGTGTTGTCCCATAGACACTCATTTTGTTATCTTGGCTGTGAACCGTCACCCCAGTCTGAGGTCCAGAGCGCTCTGGAGCAGGTTTTCATCAAGGATGTCTCTGTACATTGCTGCATTTATCTTTCCCTCCATCCTGACTAGTCTTTCAGTTCCTGCTGCTGAAAAACATCCCTAAAAGCATGATGCTGCCACCACCATGCTTCATTGTAGGGATGGTATTGGCCAGGTGATGAGCGGTGCCTGGTTTCCTCCAGACATGACACTTGCCATTCCGGCCAAAGAGTTCAATCTTGTTGCATCAGACCAGAGATCTATCATGGTCTGAGAGTCCTTCAGGTGCCTTTTGGCAAACTCCAGGTGGGCTGTCGTGTGCCTTTTAATGAGGAGTGGCTCCCGTCTGATTGGTTGTTCTTCTGGAAGGTTCTCCTCTCTCCACAGAAAAAAACTGGAGCTCTCTCAGAGTGACCTTCGGGTTCTTGGTCACCTCCCTGACTAAGGCCCTTCTCCCCTGATCGCTCAGTTTGGCAGGGCAGCTCGCTCTAGGAAGAGTCCTGTTGGTTCCACACTTCTTCCATTTACGGATGATGGAGGCCACTGTGCTCATTGGGACCTTCAATGCTGCAGAAGATTTTCTGTACCCTTTCCCAAATCTTTGTCTCAATACAAATCCTGTCTTGGAGGTCTACAGACAATTCCTTGGACTTCATGGCTTTGTTTGTGCTCTGACATGCACTGTTAACTGTGGGACCTTTGTATAGACAGGTGTGTCAACTGAATTTACCACAGGTGGACTCCAATCAAGTTGTAGAAACATCTCAAGGATGATCAGTGGAAACAGCATGCATCTGAGCTCAATTTTGAGTGTCATGGCAAAGGCTGTAAATACTTATGTGATTTTTAATAATTTTTTCAGATTTTTATCTTTAATAAATTTGCAAAGATTTGAAACTAACTTTTTTCACGTTGTCATTTTGGGGTATTGTTTGTAGAATCTTAAGGAAAATAATGAATTTGATCCATTTTGGAATAAGGCTATAACATAGCAAAAATGTGGGAAAAGTGAAGCGATGTGAATACTTTTCGGATGCACTGTACATTTGTGCTCTTAAGTTTGCACACCCTGGCAGAATTTATGATTTCTTGGCCATTTTTCAGAGAATATGAATGATAACACAAAAACTTTTCTTACACTCATGGTTAGTGTTTGGCTGAAGCCATTTATTATCAACCAACTGTGTTTACTCTTTTTAAATCATAATCACAACAGAAACTACCCAAATGACCCTGATCAAAAGTTTACATACCCCAGTTCTTAAAACCCTCTATTGCCCCCTTTAACATCAATGACAGCTTGAAGTCTTTTGTGGTATTTGTGGATGAGGCTCTTTATCTTCTCAGATGGTAAAGCTGCCCATTCCTCTTGGCAAAAAGCCTCCAGTTCCTGAAATTCTTGGGCTGTCTTGCATGAACTGCACGTTTGAGATCTTCCCAGAGTGGGTCAATGATATTGAGGTCAGGAGACTAAGATAGCCACTCCAGAACCTTCACTTTATTCTGCTGTAGCCAATGACAGGTCGACTTGGCCTTGTGTTTTGGATCATTGTCATGTTGGAATGTCCATGTACGTCCCATGAGCATCTTCCTGGCTGTTGAATGCAAATGTTCTTCCAGTATTTTTGATAACAACATACTGCATTCAAATTGCCATCAATTTTGACCAAATTTCCTGTGCCTTTGTAGCTCACATCCCCAAAACATCAGTGATCCACCTCCGTGTTTCACAGTAGGAATGGTGTACCTTTCATCATAGGCCTTGTTGACTCCTCTCCAAATGTAACATTTATGGTTGTGGTCAAAAAGCTCAATTTTGGTCTCATCACTCCAAATGACTTTGTGCCAGAAGGTTCGAGGCTTGTCTCTGTCTTGTTTGGTGTATTTTAAGCGGAATACTTTGTGGCATTTGCGTAGTAATGGTTTTCTTCTGGCGACTCGACCATGCAGCCCATCTTTCTTCAAGTGCCTCCTTATTGTGCATCTTGAAAAAGCCACACCACATGTTTTCAGAGAGTCCTGTATTTCACCTGAAGTTATTTGTGGGTTTTTCTTTGCGTCCCAAACAATTTTCCTGGGAGTTGTTGGTCTACCTGACCGTGGTTTGGTTTCAACAGACCCCCTAATTTTCCACTTCTTGATTAGAGTTTGAACACTGCTGATTGGAATTCTCAATTCCTTGGATATCTTTTTGCAGTGGGGAGAAGAAGTATTTAATACACTGCCGATTTTGCAGGTTTTCCTACTTGCACAGCATGTAGAGGTCTGTAATTTTTATCATAGGTACTCTTCAACTCCGAGAGACGGAATCTAAAACAAAAATCCAGAAAATCACATTGTATGATTTTTAAGTAATTAATTTGCATTTTATTGCATGACATAAGTATTTGATACATCAGAAAAGCAGAAATTTAATATTTGGTACAGAAACCTCTGTTTGCAATTACAGAGATCATACGTTTCCTGTAGTTCTTGACCAGGTTTGCACACACTGCAGCAGGGATTTTGGCCCCCTCCTCCATACAGAGCTTCTCCAGATCCTTCAGGTTTCAGGGCGGTCGCTGGGAAATACGGACTTTCAGCTCCCTCCAAGGATTTTGTATTGGGTTCAGGTCTGGAGACTGGCTAGGCCACTCCAGGACCTTGAGATGCTTCTTACGGAGCCACTCCTTAGATGCCCTGGCTGTGTGTTTCAGGTCGTTGTCATGCTGGAAGACCCAGCCACAAACCATCTTCAATGCTCTTACTGAGGTAAGGAGGTTGTTGGCCAAGATCTCACGATACATGGCCCCATCCATCCTCCCCTCAATGCGGTGCAGTCGTCCTGTCCCCTTTGCAGAAAAGCATCCCCAAAGAATGTTTCCACCTCCATGCTTCACGGTTGAGATGGTGTTCTTGGGGTTGTACTCATCCTTCTTCTTCCTTCAAACACGGCGAGTGGAGTTTAGACCAAAAAGCTCTATTTTTGTCTCATCAGACCACATGACCTTCTCCCATTCCTCCTCTGGATCATCCAGATGGTCATTGGCAAACTTCAGACGGGTCTGGACATGCACTGGCTTGAGCAGGGGGACCTTGCGTGCGCTGCAGGATTTTAATCCATCACGGCATACTGTGTTACTAATGGTTTTCTTTGAGACTGTGGTCCCAGATCTCTTCAGGTCATTGACCAGGTCCTGCTGTGTAGTTCTGGGCTGATCCCTCACCTTCCTCATGATCATTGATGCCCCGCGAGGTGAGATCTTGCATGGAGCCCCAGACCGAGAGAGATTGACCGTCATCTTGAGCTTCTTCCATTTTCTAATAATTGCGCCAACAGTTGTTGCCTTCTCACCAAGCTGCTTTCCTATTGTCCTGTAGCTCATCCCAGCCTTGTGCAGATCTACAATTTTATCCCTGATGTCCTTACACAGCTCTCTGGTCTTGGCCATTGTGGAGAGGTTGGAGTCTGTGTGTGTGGACAGGTGTCTTTTATACAGGTAACGAGTTCAAACAGGTGCAGTTAATACAGGTAATGAGTGGAGAACAGGAGGGCTTCTTAAAGAAAAAATAACAGGTCTGTGAGAGACGGAATTCTAACTGGTTGGTAGGTGATCAAATACTTATGTCATGCAATAAGGTGCAAATTAATTATTTAAAAATCATACAATGTGATTTTCTGGATTCTTGTTTTAGATTCTGTCTCTCACAGTTGAATAGTACCTGATATGATAAAAATTAGAGACCTTTTACATGCTTTGTAAGTAGGAAAACCTGCAAAATTGGCAGTGTATCAAATACTTGTTCTCCCCACTGTATATCCCTTTCATGTTTTATACAGTTCAACTACCTTTTCCCCATGACTCCGAATCCAGAAACGTCAGTGCAGCACTGGATGAAAGATGCAAGGGTCTGTCAGGAGTCCAGAAACTCATTGACCTTTTATACACACACTAATTACAAGCAAACAGATCACAGGTGAGGATGGTTACCTTTTAATAGGCATTCAAACCCCTTTTTGTCAACTTGTATGCATGTTATCAGGCCAAAATCACCAGGGTATGTAAACTTTTGATCAGGGTCATTTGGCTAGTTTCTGTTGTCTTTATGATTTTAAAAGAGTAAACACAGTTGATTGATAATAAATGGCTTCAGCCAAACACTAACCATGAGTGAAAGAAACATTTGTGTTCTCATTCATATTCTTTGAAAAATGGCAGAGAAATCATAAATTATGCCAGGGAATGTAAACTTATGAGCACGACTGTATATGGGAATGTTTGACCATTCTTCCAGAAGCACATTTGTGAGGTCAGGCACTGATGTTGGAGGAGAAGGCCTGGCTCGCAGTCTCTGCTCTAATTTATCCCAAAAGTGTTCTATCGGGTTGAGGTCAGGACTCTGTGCAGGCCAGTCAAGTTCGTCCACCCTAACCTCGCTCATCCATGTCTTTATGGACCTTGCTTTGTGCACCCGTCCAAATCATTGGAGGAGGGATTATGGTGTGGGGTTGTTTTTCAGGGATTGGGTTTGGCCCCTTAGTTCCAGTGAAGGGAACTCTTAAGGCATCAGCATACCAAGACATTTTGGACAATTTCATGCTCCCAACTTTGTGGGAACCATTTGGGGATGGCCCCTTCCTGTTCTAATATGACTGTGCACCAGTGCACAAACAAGGTCCATAAAGACATGGATGAGCGAGTTTGGGGTGGAGGAACTTGACTGACCTGCACAGAGTCCTAAACTCAACCCGATAGAACACCTTTAGGATGAATTGATGCAGACACTGAGAGCCAGGCCTTCTCGTCTACATCAGTGCCTGACCTCACAAATGCGCTTCTGGAAGAATGGTGAAACATTCCTATAGACACCCAGACGAGTTGAAGCTGTTATGGCTGCAAAGGGTGGGCCAACTCAATATGGAACCCTACGGACTAAGACTAGGATGCTATTAAAGTTCATGTGCGTGTAAAGGCAGGTGTCCCAATACTTTTGACAATATAGTGACAACAGTTTGTGCAGCGTTTTACAATATAAGGGAGACAATAAAGTTACAATTCAATACAAGGAGGTTAGGAGGGCTCTGCTCATGAGTTTACAATCGAATAGAATTCACAATACATACATTACTGTCAACTGCCTTAAATGGCCAAAACATCTGTAGCTATGCTCAGCCACTCTTGAAATCTAGTCACCCTTGCCAGTCAATATAACTGGACCAGTGACTTAACCTACTGTATCTTTACTGAAGTTAAGAAATACAGCCTTGTCACTAACCCACTACAGTCTGCAGTTTGGACAATAAGGGTGCTGCCCCAACCTTTCCTAGTCTGAGATGCCATCACAAGAGGCTCATTTTACGATTGTTTTAGGTACCTGATTGTTTATGTTTAAAAATATATTCAAGCCAGATTCATACAATTGCATTACGGAATCGCACTGATACCACAATGTGCAGCAATGCATGTTATGTCATTCTGAATGACATCCTAACACACATTTTCCAACTGGCTACTGCTTTATTGTTAAAAGTAGTGAATTCAACTTTTTATGTGGAAGGCTCGATTAAATCAATAACTTCATTAAATTATTAATTTAGCTTTCAGCGCACACAGTTGTTACCTTTTTATGGAGTATAATGGACCTTATTTCTAATTTAAAAAAAAGAAAGCTTCCTTTTTAATAATAAGGGTGCAACAGGCTCTCAGGTTAGTTAATCACTATCATTTCCTTTTACAAAACTTTAAGTCTTGATTCACACTGTTCTGTCTACTTGGCAGCATGCATGGTAATGCACAAGCATAGGCATGAATGGGCCCTAAGGCCCCTTTCACACTGGGGCGTTTTTCATGCGGTTTAGCGCTAATAATAGCGCTGTTATACCGCATGAAAAAATCCTGCCCTGTGTCTTCAATGTGAAAGCCCGAAGGCTTTCACACTGAAGCGGTGCGCTAGCAGGACCGCTCCAAAAGTCCTGCTAGCCGCTTCTTTACAGCGGTAAAGGAGCGGTGTGTTCACCGCTCCTTTACCGCGGTCTCCCATTGAAATAAATGGGACAGCGCGGTAATACCGCCCGCAAACCGCGGCAATAGCCGCGGTTTGCGGGCGGTATTAACCCTTTTTCGGCCGCTAGCGGGGGTTAAATTAACCCCCCTAGCGACCGCATACCGCGGTAAGAACAACAGTATAGCAGCGCTGAAAATCGCGCTGCTATACCGCCACTGCACCTGCCCGCCCCAGTGTGAAAGGGGTCTAAGGCTCGGTTCACACTGCCGTGACTTGGGATCTGACTTGTGAGACCCCCAAGTCGCGTGACATGTGAAATCCCATGTTAGTCAATGAGCGCTGTCTTAATTAGCACTACTGAAGTCGCTCCGACTTTAGAAAAGGTACCTGTACTACTTCAAGGCGACTTCTATCTGACTTGTGCCCATAGACTTTATTGGAAGTCGCCCTCCAAGTCGGATCCTCATCCATATTGATGGTATTTGGATCCGACATTACAGGAAGATTACTCAAGCGTTCCCTGAAAGTCGCTTCAAAGTCACATCAAAAGGTACTCAAGTCACTAGCAAATCGCCAGGAAGTCACCTGCCAAAGTTGCACCATAAGTAATGCAACTTACAGGTCGTGGCAGTGTATACCGAGCCTGAAGCCCTGTACACACGATCGGATATCCTATGGATTCTAATCCGATGTTTTTTTCCATCGGAAATCCGATAAAACTGTCTTCCATCAGTCTTGCCCACGCACCATCAGTCAAAAAACGGACCGTTTCAAACGCGGTGACGTAAAACACTCCGATGAGCCGAGAAAAATTAAGTTCAATGCTTCTGAGTAGGGTTGTCCCGATACCGATACTAGTATCGGTATCAGGACCGATACCAAGCATTTGCGCGAGTACTTGTACTCGCGCAAATGCTCCCGATGCCCAGTCCGATACTTTTTTTTTTTTTCCAGAGCGGACGCAGAGAGGGGGTGGAGAGCGGGGGGCGGAGAGCAGGGCGGAGAGCGTGGCGGGGGGCGGAGAGCAGGGCGGAGAGCGGGACGGAGAGTGCGGCGGGGGGCGGAGAGTGAGGCGGGGGGTGGAGACCAAGGCGGAGAGCGGGACGGAGAGTGCGGCGGGGGGCGGAGACCAGGGCGGAGAGCGAGTCCCTCACCTGCAGTTGAAACTGGTAAGCTGGCAGGGGTGCAGGGCGCAGCCGCATCGGGATCGGTGAACGGTGATGTCGCATTCGGTCGCCGTCAGCGGCTGAACGTCCCCACACCCATCTTGGTACACCCTGCACTTGGCTGCAGTAAGCAGCAGACATCTTGTTACACCCAGCCCGAGCTATATGGGCTGGGTGTAACAAGATGTCTGCTGCTGCTTACTTCAGCCGAGTGCAGGGTGTACCAAGATGGGCGTTGCAGCAGTTTTTTTTATTTTAAATCCTGTGTCATTTTTTTTCCCCGCAGCATTTCAGTGCCAGCCACCTATCAGTACCCACAAGTGCTACCTATCAGTGCCATCTACCAGTGCCACCTATCAGGTGGCACTGGTAGATGGCACTGATTGCACTGATATGTGGCACTTGTGGGCACTGATATGTGGCACTTGTGGGCACTGATAGCACTGAAAGGTGGCACTTGTGGGCACTGATAGATGGCACTTGTGGGCACTGACAGCACTGATAGGTGGCACTTGGTGGCACTGATTGCACTATCAGTGCCCACAAGTGCCACCTATCAGTGCCCACAAGTGCCATCTATCAGTGCCACCTATCAGTGCCCACAAGTGCCATCTATCAGTGCCACCTATCAGTGCTATCAGTGCCCACAAGTGCCACATATCAGTGCCCACAAGTGCCACATATCAGTGCCCACAAGTGCCACCTTTCAGTGCAATCAGTGCCCACAAGTGCCACATATCAGTGCCCACAAGTGCCACCTTTCAGTGCAATCAGTGCCCACAAGTGCCACCTATCAGTGCCACCTATCAGTGCCCATAAGTGCCACCTATCAGTGCCCATAAGTGCCACCTATCAGTGCCAGCCACCTATTAGTGCCCATCAGAGCCAGTCACCAGTCAGTGCCCATAAGTGCCACCTGTCAGTGCCACCTATCAGTCCCCATCTTTCAAACTGTCACATGACATTGAAAAAAAAGTATCGGTAATCGGTATCGGCGAGTACTTGGAAAAAAGTATCGGTACTTGTACTCGGTCCTAAAAAAGTGGTATCGGGACAACCCTACTTCTGAGCATGCGTCGACTTGATTCTGAGCATGCGTGGGTTTTTTATCCGATGGATTTCCACACAGACGATCGGATTTTGCTATCGGTTTTTTCCCATCGGATAAATTTAAAACATGTTCTATTTTTTTCACACCGATGGAAAAAAGACCGATGGGGCCCATACACGATTGGTTCGTCCGATGAAAACAGTCCATCGGACTGTTTTCATCTGTAAAACCGATCATGTGTACACGGCTTTATAGTTGCCCTTTCACAGGTGTGAATCAGTCACAAAAGAAAAAGTAGGATTTCTACTTGAACTTTTATACAGAAAATTGCTTGAGCTTTGCTGGATGGAAATGGACAAGTGTGAAAAGGCCTTTAGATGAATTTATTAATATAAAGTGGTTTACTAAAGAAATCAAGGCTGTTCTCTAGAAAGTATAGTAAAAGGGATTAACATGCATTCAATTTAAATATCCAACCTTGTTTTTGGGAAATTGGAAAAAAAAAAACAAAGAAAAAAAACAGGATTTTTTCTATCACATGATAGGTTGATTAAAGTGAACCCCTCTTCAGTAAACGTTAATTTTTGCATAGAGAACATTCACTTTGCTTAGAGAACACTCTCCATTTAACAGTGGCTTCACATAGGAAATAAAGCCTTGCTTTAACTACTGTGAAGAAACAGGGATAAAAACACTTAATTTCAAGAGAGCAAATTTTCCAAGGATGAGCGCTGCTCTCCAGGACTTAGACTGGGAGGGAATATTGGCATCAATGGGCACAGAACAGAAATGGGAATTCTTCAAAAAGACTGTTTGTGAACTCACTGCAAAGTATATTCCCATGGGCAATAGGTTTTATTTTTAGCCTTTTAAACTTATGTGGCTCACTGCCAAAGTTAAGAAAAAGCTATAAACTGTAAGAAAAGAGCTTTTTAAAAATATAAAAATGAGGGAACACTAGTGTCATTTAAATGTTACAAAGAATATAACAGGATATGTAAAAAGGAAATCAAGGATGCAAAAACTCAAAACGAACGACAGATTGCAAAAGATAGGACAAACCCCAAAAAATTCTTCAAATATATTAATAGTAAAAAGGTCAAGTCTGAGCATGTAGGCCCTTTACAAAATAATCTAGAGTGGGTGACTGGGGACAAAGAGAAGGCTAATTTATTAAATACTTTCTTCAGCTCTGTGTATACAAAGGAGCATGGGGGAGCTCATGTCCATAATGGGGGTGGTAGTGACACAGCCCCAAATCCACAATGGCTCAAAAGTGATATGGTTCAGCAATATTTAGACAGAATAAAGGTGGATAAAGCACCTGGACCAGATGGCATCCATCCACGGATCCTAAAAGAATTGAGCTCTGTAATTTCAAAGCCATTGTATTTAATTTTTAGGGACTCATTAATGACAGGAATAGTACCACTGGATTGGCGCAGGGCCAATGTGGTGCCTATATTTAAAAAGGGAATTAAGTCTTTACCAAGTAACTATAGACCTGTTAGTTTAACTTCCATAGTTGGGAAGATGCTGGAGAGATTAATAAAAGACCACATAGATGAGTTCTTGCTGGAAAAAAACTATTTAAGCAACAGACATCATGGATTCATGAAAGACAGAAGTTGTCAGACAAACCTGATTTCTTTTTATGAAGAGGTAAGTAAGACCTTGGACAGAGGGGTGGCAGTGGACGTGGTATACTTGGACTTTGCAAAAGCGTTCGATACAGTTCCCCACACACGGCTCATGTGTAAGGTAAAGTCTACAGGATTGGAAATATCAGTTTGTAAATGGATAGAAAACTGGCTAAAAGACAGAATTCAGAGAGTAGTCATTAATGATTCTTACTCTGAATGGTCCAAGGTTATCAGTGGTGTACCCCAAGGTTCAGTGCTGGGACCCTTACTTTTTAATATCTTTATAAATGTTATTGGGTCTGAGATCAAAAGTAACATTTCTGTCTTTGCAGATGACACCAAGCTATGCAGTGGAATAACGTCCTTACAGGATGTCGCCAATTTACAAGCCGACCTCAATGCTCTGTCTAATTGGGCGACTATGTGGCAGATGAGGTTTAATGTTGATAAGTGTAAAGTTATGCACTTGGGGGCTAAGAATATGAATGCATCATACATACTAGGGGGAGTAAGACTGGGGGGTACCGTAGTGGAGAAGGATCTGGGGGTTTTGGTAGATCATAAGCTCAATAATGGCATGCAATGCCAAGCTGCGGTTTCCAAAGCAAGCAAAGTCCTTTCTTGTATTAAGAGAGGGATCGACTCCAGAGAGAGAGAGATATCATTTTGCCCCTGTTCAAATCATTAGTAAGACCTCATCTGGAATATGCAGTTCAGTTTTGGGCCCCAGTTCTCAAAAAGCATATCGGGGAACTGGAGAAAGTGCAGAGAAGGGCAACCAAACTGATAAGAGGCATGGAGGAGCTCAGCTATGAGGAAAGATTAGAGGAACTGAATTTATTCACTCTTGAGAAGAGGAGATTAAGGGGGGATATGATCAACATGTACAAATATATAAGGGGTCCATATAGTGAACTTAGTGTTGAGTTATTCACTTTACGGTCAACACAAAGGACAAGGGGGCACTCTTTGCGTCTAGAGGAAAAGAGAGATTTCACCTCCAAATACGGAAAGGTTTCTTCACAGTAAGAGCTGTGAAAATGTGGAACAGACTCCCTCCAGAGGTGGTTCTGGCCAGCTCAGTAGATTGCTTTAAGAAGGGCCTGGATACTTTCCTAAATGTACATAATATAACTGGGTACTGACATTTATAGGTAAAGTTGATCCGGGGAATATCCGATTGCCTCTCGGGGGATCAGGAAGGAATTTTTTCCCCTGCTGTAGCAAATTGGATCATGCTCTGCTGGGGTTTTTTGCCTTCCTCTGGATCAACTGTGGGTATAGAATTGGGTATATGGGATTGTACGATATATATATGTTAGAAGGCCAGTATGCTGGCCTGAATTTATGGGAGGAGCCCGGGGGGCTATTTAACCAGCCCACTCACCTGCAGTCTTCGTTGGTTTCCTGTGAGTGATAATGGATCTCACTGGGCCGACTCTTACCAGCTCACCTCATGTTTGTGAGTCCTGGCGTTTCGATCGCAGGGCATTTCGGCGTCTTCGTTCGTGGTCTTCGTCGGCGGTTCCCGCTCACTATCGCAGGTACTTTTCGAATCTCTTGCGTCAGGTACAATCTTGCAATTAGTAATGCTTCCTGTCCTGCATTCCTTTCTTTAAAAGTCTGCTTCTGAGTTATTGTCTGTCCCATACATACGATTCATTTATAAATCCAAACCTCCGAGTCGCTTTCGGTCATTGTCCGATATCACTCGCCGTAGGTTTCACTGGACGTAAAGATTCACTGTCCATAAGGTTGCCATCTCTTCCAGTTGGGAAAAAAAAAAAAAGAGAAAAAAAAAAAAAAGGGGAGACTCTAATTAGTCCCACCTGCTGCCTCTCTGCACTGGTTAGCCTGGGGGGAGGGGTGATTGATTGGTGTTCAGTTTTAGAGTAAAGGGCGGCATACACTATACAACCAATTCGTATTACATTAATTCTATACTCCTCACTATCGATTCGTATCGGATTCCTTTCGTATATTTACGAACTGATTCTGGTCACATACGTTGCATACTTTCCATCGTTGCCATTTGTTGTTTGCCTTCATGCCGTGTGTTTTAGTTCCCGCAGCGGAACTTGCGTATTGTTTGTACACGTTTTTCCTCTCACTCGTTTACCAAACCAAAGTAATTTTTTGTGCGTCATGCATGGCGCAACACCACACTTTTTGGATGTCTTGGACACCCACCATGCTTTTCGTACATCAAGTTTTCAAACTGTCACAGGTAGGATTCGTACAATTTCTTTGCTTAACGCACTGTTTGCCAGATAAACCATGTCATCAAAACCCCGCTGTGGAACTTGCGAGTCATTAGTCAAGTCTCCATATGCGGCCTTATTTCAGCCTCGTGCAAGGCCACAGTCTTGTCGTGCAATTCGTGAACACAAACGCAGAGCTGTTTATCAGTTTAGTTTTGTGCTTTTTTTTTTTTTTTTTTTTTTTCCCTCTTTCTTGTTGTTTCACGCCAAGTAGTAGGCTTATGTCACTTAGAATGCACTGTCTATCATTACAGTTATTTTACTTTGCATTACCCTCCGGTCGAATCTAGTCGCATCAGCGACTCACTGGTTCGTCCCCGCTAGTTTGTCATCTCATTCCACTGATAGTAATTTCACTTGTCTCATCTCGCACACCCTTCTCTCTCCTCATAAAACCCTGCAAATAGCTACTGATTTGTCTTGCATCGATAGTGATTTCCTCTGCATCATTCTGATATGAATCCAAGTCGCATCCACAATGCACCGATTCGTCCCGGCGGGCCCTAGTTGCTGGCCTCATTTTAGTACATGCTCCAGAGTTCGCTCATTGTCAGCCGCACATGCGGCGCACCGTCTCATGCCTAGATCATGGGAGAATTCTGTCATTCACGTCACCGTCACGCATCTGAGTTGAATCCACGCGCATTCTTATGTGCAGGTTCGTCCCATACATGTCCCAGTTGCTGGCTCCATTTCAGTACATGCTCCAGAGTTTGCTTGCTGATAGTCGCACAGCGCAGCTCGATTCATGCCTCTGTCATGGAAAATTTCTGTCACTCATGTCACAGCCACGCATCTGATTTGAATCCACGCGCATTTTCGTGTGCAGGTTCGCCAAGCGTGCCCCAATTGCTGGCCTCATCTCAGAACATGCCCCAGAGCCTGGTCGTTGTCAGTCGCATCTGCGGCGCACCGATTCATGCCTCTGTCATGGGACATTTTTGTCACTCATTGCACTGTAACACATCTGATTTTAATCCACGTGCATCCTTGGGTGCAGCTTCGTCTCAAGCGTGCCCCAGTCGTTGTTGGCCCCATTTCAGTACATGCTCCAGAGTTCGCTTGCTGTTAAACGCACAGCGCCGCACCGATTCAAGTCTCTGTCATGGGAAGTTTCTGTCACTCATTTCACTATCGCGCATCTGATTTGAATCCACGTGCATTTTCGTGTGCAGACTTGTCTTAAGCGTGCCCCAGTTGTAGTTGGCCTCAATTCAGTACATGCTTCAGAGCCCGGTCGTTGTCAGTCGCACCTGCGGCGCACTGATTCATGCCTCTGTCATGGGACATTTTTGTCACTCATTCCACTGTAACACATCTGATTCGAATCCATGCCCATCCTTAGGTGCAGCTTCGTCTCAAGCGTGCCCCAGTCGCTGTTGGCCCCATTTCAGTACATGCTCCAGAGTTCGCTTGCTGTTCCTCGCACAGCTCAGCACCGATTCGTGTCTGTCATGGGAAATTTCTGTCACTCGTTTCACTGTCACGCATCTGATTCGAACCCACTTGCATTCTCGTGTGCAGGCTCGTCTTAAGCGTGCCCCAGTTGTAGTTGGCCTCAATTCAGTACATGCTTCAGAGCCCGGTCGTTGTCAGTCACACCTGCGGCGCACCGATTCATGCCTCTGTCATGGGACATTTTTGTCACAAATTTCTCCGACACGCTCCACCATCCGATCCGCTCACTTATATAAAAAGGCAGTGCAGCACTGAACAAGTCCATAGATCAAAAGACAATCCCAGTGATCTTCTAGAGTGATTTATAGAATCGGAAACATGCAGATGATGTGAACACAGTGAGAGACCTCCACCAGTAATAAGAATGGCCGCTCACCTCCCAAAGTGGACCCTTTGGTTATAGAGAGTCACAGATACCTTCCCATATGGGTATATACGTCTCAGGCATGTATTGCAGCTCCGGGATAGTTGGATGACAACAGCAGATGGACCGGATCACAAATGACTCCAATGAGGTGTGTATATAAATATATATATATATATATAAAAGACAGGCAGACCATATAAAAAAAAAAAAACTATATATATATATATATATTAACAAAAAAAAAACCTATATAAATAAATATAAAAAAAAACTATAAAAAAAAACTATATACGGTATATGAAAAAAAAAACCTATAAATTTTTTTTTAAAAAAACCTCTAAAAAAAAAAAAAACTATATATATATATATATATATAAAAAAAAAAAACCTATAAAAAAAAAAACCTATAAAAAAAACTATATATATATATATATATGTATATATATATATAAAAAAACCTATAAAATAAAAAAAAAAAAAAAAAAAGGATGTGTACCAAGCACTTACCAACAGCCGATCTGAATCTAGTCGCAACGTCGGCCCTATGATTCGGATCCTCAGCAATCACAAACCCCTTCAACCACTAACACCATCAGCCGATCTGAGTCTAGTCATATCATCAGTGCAACGACGCGGATCCGGAACATGAGCTCCCTCATCACCTTACATCTACAGCCGTTTCAAATCTAGTCGCATCATCGGCGCAACGATTCGGATCCTCGGCAATACAAACTTCACCGACCGATCCGAGTCCAGTCGCAGCACCGGCTCAACGTTTAAGATCCTTTACAAACCAAACCCCACCGGTGCTCACACCTCAGCCCGATTCGAACTATTCGCATCAGTGATACCAATAAAGTGGTACTTACAATTCAGATCCCTGGCCTTACGTCCGTTATCAAGCATAAACCTTTACATCTCACTCCATCTGCATATACAATGTTGCGCACGGTCGTTCCTACATACTCAAAATTTCCGCTAACTTTGTTTTCATTTTTCCAATAAAGCGGCTTAATTGCAGTCGCTGCAAGCATTCCGACTCGAATCGGTCACTCATCTCCAGTAGCAACTTGGCTGCTCACCTATTCTCTGTCGTGCTAAACCCTCAAATTAGCTTTCACTACGTTTGTCGTCCCTAAAGCCGACCCGCGTCAGGTCAGTTCTCCAAGACTTCACCCGTACACGGGGGTGTACTAAGGAGCAGCTTCAGTCTCTCCCGGGAATGCTCAATTTGCAGCAAGGATCATTCCCGAGGGTCGATCTTTTTGTATCGCCTCCTGGTCTTCCTCTCCCAGACACAGGACCCCGATCAGATCCTTAACTTCAGATCCTTAACTTAGACACCGCGGCAGTAGCGGACCTGTCATTATGGGAGGAGTTCCTTACTACGTGAAACAGTATCAAAGTATACCATCAATATCGCCCCTATCACGCTGGTAGTGACAGATGCCGCAGCCTCCACAGGCTTCGCTGCAATTTTTGGCCACTATTGGTTTGCAGGACCATGGCTTCCAGAGACACTCCTAATCCCAGGGTTTACCTGGACTTCCTCCCTGTTCGAACAATACCAGATCATGGCAGCCGCTCAGCTCTGGGGGTCATATCTGGACAGGACAAACCGTGGCCTTCACCACCGACAACCAGGCCACGGCTGATATTATTAGTAAAGGCAAGTCCAAGTCATGTCCTTCCTACGCAGGCCCGTACAACTATGCCCTCAGCAACAGTTAATGTCCACTACCCTTGCTAGTTCCCCATTTGGCCTTCTCCCCAGCCTGTTCATTCAAGCAGCCTTCGACTCGGCCTACCACGGGTTCTTGCGGCCTATCGAGTTCACCCGCAGCTACCCCGCCGGCCAAGTTCTACGTAGACCTCACTTGGCTCGCTACCAAGATCGTTTCATCCTCCACCTGGCACTATCCAAAACCCAGCGATCAGGCACCGGGTTAGACGTTTAACTCTAAAAACAATCTCTGGTGTGCAGTAACCTTACTCGATCGCCTTCTGTCACTCCTACCTGAACAGTCAAACTCTTGTCCCCTACTACCTTTCCCGATCAAACCCTTGAGTGCCTGCCAGTTCATCAAACACATGAGAATTCATCGGGGCACAACCAACCATAGGAAGTTGATCCAGGGTTCACCCGGTCGCCTCTCGGGGGATCAGGAAGGAATTTTCTCCCCTGCTGTAGCAATTGGCCTAGGCTCGGCTGGGGTTTTCGCCTTCCTCTGGATCAACGGTGGGGCGGTTAGGTCAATTTGGGTCCTGTCACCTTCACACTCACTCACTCACTCTTCCACGCTACCACACCTCAACCCCAGTCAGTGCTCCAGTCGCTCTTATCGTATTGGAGCGGCCTCGGCCACATCCCGATGTGGGGTCCCAGATCACGACTATTAAGAGACTTGACAGGTGGAAGTCTGCCTGCTTCGTCCAGCACATCCTCCAATCCTCAGGTGGAAATGGCACAAGCATTCACCAAACTTGCTCAATTAACAAAGCTAAAACCAATAAAACTACATCCCTACCTGAATGTTTTTGCCCCCTTATTTTGGCATACCGTCCATCAGATCAGGGCACACTTCAGGTCCATTTCATGTTGTAAGTCTTATGTTAAGTCTATCTATCTTATTCATATCTGTATCGGATATAGGGCTTCAACCATAAGTTAGAAGGCCAGTATGCTGGCCTGAATTTATGGGAGGAGCCCGGGGGGCTATTTAACCAGCCCACTCACCTGCAGTCTTCGTTGGTTTCCTGTGAGTGATACCCACCCTCCCATTCCCTTTTTTAGGGCATTTCTCAAAATTCATTTCTCTCCACAAAATATTCATTCTAATCTTGGGTATGCCCCCTTATTTTGGCATACCGTCCATCAGATCAGGGCACACTTCAGGTCCATTTCATGTTGTAAGTCTTATGTTAAGTCTATCTATCTTATTCATATCTGTATCGGATATAGGGCTTCAACCATAAATATATATATATATATATATTTTTTTTTATGGTTGAACTGGATGGACTTGTGTCTTTTTTCAACCTGACTAACAATGTAACATATTGACGGATTTTTGTATTGACTTCAATAACTTCTTTATACAGTCAGGTCCATAAATATTGGGACATCGACACAATTCTAATATTTTTGGCTCTATACACCACCACAATGGATTTGAAATGAAACAAACAAGATGTGCTTTAACTGCAGGCTTTCAGCTTTAATTTGAGGGTATTTACATCCAAATCAGGTGAACGGTGTAGGAGATACAGTACAACAGTTTGTATATGTGCCTCCCACTTTTTAAGGGACCAAAAGTAATGGGACAGATTAAACAATCATAAATCAAAATTTCATTTTTTAATACTTGGTTGCAAATCCTTTGCAGTCAATTACAGCCTGAAGTCTGGAACGCATAGACATCACCAGACACTGGGTTTCATCCCTGGTAATGCTCTGCCAGGCCTCTACTGCAACTGTCTTCAGTTCCTGCTTGTTCTTGGGGCATTTTCCCTTCAGTTTTGTCTTCAGCAAGTGAAATGCATGCTCAATCAGATTCAGGTCAGATGATTGACTTGGCCATTGCATAACTTTCCACTTCTTTACCTTAAACTCTTTGATTGCTTTTGCAGTATGCTTCGGGTCATTGTCCATCTGCACTGTGAAGCGCCGTCCAATGAGTTCTGAAGCATTTGGCTGAATATGAGCAGAGAATATTGCCCGAAACACTTCAGAATTCATCCTGCTGCTTTTGTCAGCAGTCACATCATCAATAAATACAAGAGAACCAGTTCCATTGACAGCCATACATGCCCACGCCATGACACTACCACCACCATGCTTCACTGATGAGGTGTTATGCTTTGGATCATGAGCAGTTCCTTTCCTTCTCCATACTCTTCTCTTCCCATCACTCTGGTACAAGTTGATCATGGTCTCATCTGTCCATAGGATGTTGTTCCAGAACTGTGAAAGCTTTTATAGATGTTGTTTGGCAAACTCTAATCTGGCCTTCCTGTTTTTGAGGCTCACCAATGGTTTACATCTTGTGGTGAACCCTCTGTATTCACTCTGCTGAAGTCTTCTCTTGATTGTTGACTTTGACACACATACACCTACCTCCTGGAGAGTGTTTTTGATCTGGCCAACTGTTGTGAAGGGTCTTTTCTTCACCAGGGAAAGAAATCTTTGGTCATCCACCACAGTTGTTTTCCGTGGTCTTCCGGGTCTTTTGGTGTTGCTGAGCTCACCGGTGCGATCTTTCTTTTTAAGGATGTTCCAAGCAGTTGATTTGGCCACACCTAATGTTTTTGCGATCTCTCTAAAGGGTTTGTTTTGTTTTTTTCAGCCTAATGATGGCTTGCTTCACTGATAGTGACAGCTCTTTGGATCTCATGTTGAGAGTTGGCAGCAACAGATTCCAAATGCAAATAGCACACTTGAAATGAACTCTGGACCTTTCATCGCTCCTTGTAAATAGGATAATGAGGGAATAACACACACCTGGCCATGGAACTGCTGAGCAGCCAATTGTAACATTACTTTTGGTCCCTTAAAAAGTGTGAGGCACATATACAAACTGTTGTAAATTCTACACCAGTGTTTCTCAACCTTTTTACCGTGGAGGAACCCTTGGCAAAAAGTCTGAGATCTCGGGGAACCCCTAAAAAAAAATTCAGATCTACAGCTCTTGGAACATCGTATCTGATCAGCAAGCTGTAGATATAACCACGTTTATTGTAGAAATAGCTTTAAATAATGGAATAAAAATTAGAACTCACCTGACACCAACATTATAGTGTGAACAGTGCACATAGAAATCAATTGTTTTCTTTCTGTCCCTGCAGAGACCTGCGTTACAACAAGCCCAAAATATTTTAAGCAAGTCAAATTTGCACACATTTTCCATTTTTTGCACATATGCTGTGAACGAGGCCTTACTGAACTTGAACAAAACTCCCAAATATTGTGACTGATAAATAGGATAGCAGACTACGGGAACAGTTGGGACTTGTTCACAACATTCATGCATAAGAATTGATGGAAGATGGTGCAGATTTGATCTGCATAGAATACTTTGGTCTTGTCCATGTCATGTGCAGAGAGACATGCACTTTCCTAACGTAGGTCTCTGCTAGGACATAAAGAAAAGAACTGATTTCTATGTGCCCTGTTCACACCACAATGTTGGTATCATTTGAGTATTTTTCTCTGCAGAGAAATGCATACATGTTGCATATTTCTGTGCAGAAAAAATATGCACATGATACCAATGTTGATTTCAATGTGCACTGACAGCGAGTACTGTCAATGCGCATTAATACCTGGTGCCTTCTCTATAGTTCCAGGTCCTCTGAACCTGTGAGGGTGGTACCAGGAAGAGTGCTGACAGTGGGAGCACATGGCTGAATCTTGCAGGAGGTGGAATCCTGTGTATGGTAGTGACTGAATGCAGACTGCAGGGGCTTGTGGCTGGATGAGACTGAATCATAATAGGATTATGTACAAATATGGCAAAATAAAGCTATTATAATCTCACCTCCTGTCACATTCAGCCTGTGTGCCTCAACTCTCTTGCCCCCCCCCCTCCAGTCTGCAATCAGTGCTGTTATACACAGGATCTCATCTCTTGTTCTCTGCTCTTCCCTCCCCCAGCAGTCTGCATTCACCCCTGACATACACAGGAACTCAGCTTCTATCTAATCTAGCCATGTGCTCCTTTCTCTGCTCCCCCCCTCCGCAGTGTGCATTACTGCTACCATTGAGACAGATCTCACCTTCTGATCTGGTGCTTCCGCCTCCATAGTCCTCATTCTCGGCTCTCTTCACGGCTCCCACTCTGTTCTCCCTGCCTCCAGTCTTCATTCCCGGGTCCCATGGCTCCCCGCTCTCCATCAGTGGCGTCACTAGGGTTGGTGTCACCCGGTGTGAAAAAAATTGGTGTCAACCCCCCTTCCACCCACTATAGTGCCTCTTCAGTACAGATCCCCCATTAAGTACAGACCCCCTCCATCAGTATAGACCTCCCCCTAAGTGCAGAAACCCTATCAGCATAGACCCCCTCAGAGCAGACCCCCCTCTAGCAGCATAGACCCCCCTCAGTGCAGACCCCCCCGCATAGGCACCCCCAGTGCAGACCACCTCCATCAGCATAGCCACCCTCAGTGCAGACCCCCTTCAGCATAGACACCCCCCAGTGCAGACCCCCTCCATCAGCATAGACACCCCCAGTGCAGACCCCCTCCATCAGCATAGCCCCCCATCAGCATAGACACCCCCTAGTGCAGACCCCCTTCCATCAGCATAGCCCCCCTCAGTGCAGACCCCCATCAGCATAGACACCCCCAGTGCAGACCCCCCTCCATCAGCATAGACCCCCAGTGCACACCCCATCAGCATAGACCCCCAGTGCACACCCCATCAGCATAGACACCCCCAGTGCAGACCCCCCTCCATCAGCATAGCCCCCCATCAGCATAGACACCCCCTAGTGCAGACCCCCTTCCATCAGCATAGCCCCCCTCAGTGCAGACCCCCATCAGCATAGACACCCCCCAGTGCAGACCCCCCTCCAACAGCATAGACCCCCAGTGCACACCCCATCAGCATAGACCCCCAGTGCACACCCCATCAGCATAGACACCCCCTAGTGCAGACCCCCTTCCATCAGCATAGCCCCCTCAGCATAGACACCCCTCCATCAGCATAGACCCCCCAGTGCACACCCCATCAGCATAGACACCCCCAGTGCAGACCCCCTTCCATCAGCATAGCCCCCCTCAGTGCAGACCCCCATCAGCATAGACACCCCCATCCATCAGCATAGCCCCCCTCAGTGCAGACCCCCATCAGCATAGACACCCCCATCCATCAGCATAGCCCCCCTCAGTGCAGACCCCCATCAGCATAGACACCCCCATCCATCAGCATAGCCCCCCTCAGTGCAGACCCCCTCCATCAGCATAGATACCTCCACTTGTGCTAGTAGTCCCCCCCTCTCCCCTCCCATAGCGCCCCCAGCACATGTCCATTAAAAACACTATTCAGACCTCAGAACAACGCGGCATAGACATAGCAGTGTGTCCCTCCTCGGACTGCCTCCTCCTGTCCTGTGTATATGTAAACAGAGGAGGGAGGACTCGGGGAGGCGGCTTAAGTCCGCTCCGCTGTGAGAGACACAGATCAGTGCAGGGGTGTGCGGACCGTGCGATGCCGCTGCCCACAGGTGTCACCCGGGTGCGATCTGCACCCCCCACCCAGCAACACCACTGATCGGCTCCCCGCCGAATTTAGAACTCCCGCTCTCTGCCTTTCTCCTAAATCCGCCCTCTGAGTTCTCTGAGCCGGAACTACAGAGAGAGCATCGGGTATCAATGCGCGCTGACTGTTCTCACTGTCAGCGCGCATTGGGAACAGTGAAAACAACATTGGACGGATATACATCCGCCACAATGTTGAATCGCGGCGGAACCCCTGGGGACTTCTCGCGGAACCCTAGGGTTCCGCGGAACCCCGGTTGAGAAACACTGTTCTACACCGTTCACCTGATTTGGATGTAAATACCCTCAAATTAAAGCTGAACGTCTGCAGTTAAAGCACATCTTCATTGTACAGTTAGTTTCATTTCAAATCCATTGTGGTGGTGTATAGAGCCAAAAAGATTAGAATTGTGTCGATGTCCCAATATTTATGGACCTAACAGGATTATTAAATGATAGTATGAAATACAAACATGCCAGACAGGATAGTTTTTTTTTTGTTGTTTTGTTTTGTTTTTTTAATCAAAAAGGTATTTATTGAACAAGCCTAAACAATTTCCAATGTACAAACAATGCATTCGCATACAGTTATAGTTACATTTCACGGTCATCTTGGCACCCTTCACATTTATCCTATCATCACAACCTTCAAGTCCACAATATACTGAAGCATATGTACTTATACAATAGACATGTGCACACTGAAATATTTCGTTTCGGAATTTCGTTTTCGTCCAAAAAATAAATTTATTTAGTTACTCCCGAAATTCGTTTTTATTTATTTCGTTTTTCGTTAAAAATTGCATTCGTCCGAAAATCTGAATTAATTAAGGTCGAATCTGTCATTGAAGGCTTATGGTGTCTGTCGAATGTTCAAAGAAGATTCGACGGAGCAGTGAAACTGTACGACTCTGCAATCATACATTTCCGGTCGAATGTTCCGCCCACAAGCAGTGATCTTTTCTCTCTATGTCGAATCTTTTCTCTCCTATGTCGAATCTTTTCTCTCTATAATGTCAAATCTTTTCTCTCCTATGTCGAATCTTTCCTCTCCTATGTCGAATCTTTCCTCTCCTATGTCGAATCTTTCCTCTCCTATGTCGAATCTTTCCTCTCCTATGTCGAATCTTTTCTCTCCTATGTCGAATCTTTCCTCTCCTATGTCGAATCTTTCCTCTCCTATGTCGAATCTTTCCTCTCCTATGTCGAATCTTTCCTCTCCTATGTCGAATCTTTCCTCTCCTATGTCGAATCTTTCCTCTCCTATGTCGAATCTTTCCTCTCCTATGTCGAATCTTTTCTCTCCTATGTCGAATCTTTCCTCTCCTATGTCGAATCTTTCCTCTCCTATGTCGAATCTTTCCTCTCCTATGTCGAATCTTTCCTCTCCTATGTCGAATCTTTCCTCTCCTATGTCGAATCTTTTCTCTCTATAATGTCGAATCTTTTCTCTCCTATGTAGAATAATCTTGGACTAATAGAGTTAAGGTTAGGCACATTCGACCACAGGTTCGATAGACACAGATTGTTATTGTCAGCGTCACGTCGAATCTCCTATCTATATCGAACTGTTGTAGCAACGAAAACGAAAATAAAGCATTTGTTTATGTCGGATCTTTCGGTTTTCGGATTCTGTGCTTTCGTTTTCGTTTGTTAAAACGATAACGAAAATAGCTGAAATTCGGACGAAAATGCATTCGGACGAAAACTAATGCACATGTCTATTATACAATACATCTGGTGTTGAGCAACTCTAGCTCATTGGGGTCCTCCCGTAGGGCATTGCAAGATTCTGGACATCACTAATATCCTGGGACTTAGGCCATATACACGACTAGTTTTCTCGGCAAGAAACGACAAGAAAACTGCTGGGAGAGCTTTCTTGACGAGAAAACCGTGCGTGTGTACGAGGCTTTGAGGTTTCTCGTCGGGGAAATCTGCCCAGAATCTCGATGAGAAAAATAGAGATCCTGCTCTATTTTCTCGTCGGGATTCTTGTCGAACTGTTTCCCGACAAGAAACCCGAGCGTGTGTATACTTACCTGCCTCCATGGAAACCCATGCATGCTCGAAATGATTTTGACGCATGCACGGTAGCTTCCAATGCATAGGTAGGGTGAAGCAAGATGGCGGCGAAGGCATCGAATGTGACGAGCGCATGCTCGTCGTAGTCGATGACGTCACCGCGTTTGTGCCATTCAAAAGAACGGCGGTTCTTTTGAATCGTACGTGTGTACACTCGGCCGGCAAGAAAGCTTGCCAGGAATCTCGTCGGGAAAACCGACGGGTTTTTTCCTGACGAGAATCCCGGCCGTGTGTACTAGGCTTTAGTCCAGGGGTATCTAGCCATGGCGACCAGACTCTTTCAAATCTACCTGGGCTTCCCCTATGTTGATAGATATATCTTTTCCATGACCACAGTGTTCCCCATATGTGTTTATCCAAGAGGTGACCGTGGGCGGTGAGATCGATTTCTATCCCATCAGGATGAGTTTACGAGCTTGGAACAGTGCTCTAGAGAATGCTATTCTAGCCATCTCCTCCGGAACAACCTCCTCCAGAACCCATAAGATACAGATAGGATCGTTTTTAATAAAGGAACATCTTGCCGTAACTTGCTGTTTGTCAAAGTAGCAATACAAACATTGAAGCAAACCCTATATATAACATTGGAATGCTTTCCACAAGAAACCCAAGTACATCGCTCTAAACGCAAAAAGACTTTGTTGTATTAAAATTCAGGACAAGCCTTGATCCTGCATTGCAGTGTGTTCTGCTGTGGCCTATGGGACTAGAGCTGTTAAATGTTAATAGAAACTAAAAAAAAGCTCAATTAGCTGTTTGTAATAATGGGAATGAGAAGTTTTATTTCCCTGGTCTTGCTGGCTATGACCTGCAGAAGTGAATACATTTGTATTAATTAGTGCTTAGTATTCATGGATTTAGTAAGTAGCTCAGACATTTTCTTTGAATATGATATAAGGTCTGTTTTATTATTCTTCATTATACTTCAAAAGCAGTTGAGAAAAAAGTTGTGTTTTCTTGTGGAGAGGTAGGGGTGTAGAATATAGGCATTTTAAATTAGAGCTACACAATGGGACCTATAAAAGATAAAGATAGATTAAAAAAAAAAAAAGATACATTTAGAGAATACGTTGGCTAGCAGAAGAATGGAGACATTTTGAGCCCTGGTATACACTATATGAAAATCTTATGATCGTTCTGAATATGGAATCCCTCTGATTATTATATAATGTGTTGGCCCCATTATTGATGGCCAAATCGGTTACAGGGTAGACTTACCATTCCATAGGAATGGTCATACACAGGACCATATTTTGCTAATTTTGGGCCAAGTGTGACATTTCCAACTCCTCCATCAAAAAATGTTTGCCCCCTCCCCTGTGGACAAAAGGGAACAATGTTACTGACAGGGCTTTCTCAGCTTTTGTATGATCACCAAAAGGAAGGCTGTCCACAAGGTTTAGGAGTGTGTCTAGGAATGTTTGACCATTCTTCCAGAAGCGCATTTGTGAGGCATTCTACTGAAAAATGAATGCAATGATTTGGCATGGGTTAGAGTTACTTTTACTGCACTTTGTATGCTCAGCTTAGCTCTTGCACTGACTTACCTAATAAAACAGCCACCTTTATTTTCATAGATTTGATGAGAAGGCGATCTGTCTTTAAATGCAGTGGAACGGATCTACTTTGCACAAATATAAAATGGGAATCTATTGTACAGTACATATACAATCCATTACCATTACCAGTGTTTAACTCATTGGATCTTCTTAAATGGCATTGTATATGTATGTGTAGCGGGGTGTTCAATTTAGGGGAGTGTCTGAGTGGTAGTTAGGCTCAGACACATTATTGTTAGGGTTAATGGACCATTTCTGTGCCATGGGAGCTAGTATTGGTGTATAGTTCCCTGGGGCCTACAGGTGGCGCTGTCGCCATAGGTCCGGGTTGAACCACAGTACAAGGTTGTGCCTTTTCTTGTCCCCTCTCGGCAGCAGTACGGCGGGGCGGGGAACCTGCTGTGCCTGTCGGGAGAGGGTATAAAAAGGGGCTGCCATCTTCCATATGGGTTCGTCCGCGCCCAGGCACCTTCAGCCTGGGTGTGCGTGTGGGTCGTCTCCGGGTGCCCTAGGCCCGGAGGCCTGGTTCCGGTTCCATCCCAGACACCTTCAGTTTGGGGTGAGGTACTAATTTGGAGGCCCGGAGCCCAGCACCTTCGGCTGGGTTATGCCGGGGATCGAGGACTCCCAGGGTGCCGCCTTGCGAGGGGACCCGGATCTGGGACGAGGAGGCCAGGGAGGTTACCTGTACCGAAGACCCAGCGCAGAGTCGTGGTGGCGGTGAGGACCTCTGGTAACTCTCCGGAGGGATGTCTTCTCCTTTACCTGGGCCCTATTCACCCAGTCAGTGGCAGTGACTCCATTCACCTGGTCAGTGGCAGTGACCTGTTCTCCAAGTCAGTGGCAGTGACTTCTTATTCACCCGGTCTGTGGCAGAGACCAACCTCGCGGTCTGTGGCAGAGATCGTGCGCCAAAGCTGTTTGTGAAGTCTAAACAGTCAAAGAACCTGATTCAAGTTTGTGCCTGGACCTCCTCCCACCTAAGCTGTCCTGTGTCTTGTTCCAACCTGTCTGCTGTCAAAGAGGCATATTTATTATCCATGTGAAATAAATATAGAGGTTGGACTTTCAGTTGGTGTGGACAGTTACATTACTGGGGGAAACATAAGGACTTGCATCTACCTAAGGTAGAAGTGAGAATCATCCTCGGGAGGATTCAACTCCGGGCGCAGTCAGGCCCGAAAACTAACACCGCTCAACCTCCTTACTCAGGAGGGTACGGGCTTGTGGTGCGGTGTGCCTCTCCCCTCCCTGCGAGGAGCCAAAAACACACAAAAAGGCAGGTAGGGGGAGAGGTGAGGGCGCTACATATAGTATACTTATTTGAATGCTCCTTGTTTCCTCCCATCTGTTTGTCTGTCAATACACTGCTAATTCTCTAGTGGCACCGGCTGATGTGATTGGCCTCATGTTTTCTGTAAATTGCTGCACAATTTATTTCAGCAAGTTACTCTGAAGCCTCAGGAATTTCTTTATATTTCAGTGTCTTTATCTTTATTAACATTCCCCTACACAGTATTTCTGAGCACATGCAGAATATTCCTTTTCCATAGAATCTAATTTTAGACATTTTAAACTGATGTCTGAATGAGCAGAACCCAATGCCTGCCACCCCTGAACATTCCCAACCCATCAGTGCTATGATATGCTGTTCCTCTCTCTCTGCCAACATGTTTGCTGCTGAAATCACACTTGCGGTTACTTTGCCTTCTAAAAACATGTAGTTTAGCTATGCTGCTCTAAGTAATGGAAATTCCCTACTTCCATATTATCCTTGCCAGCAGCGACTGTCTATAATTCCCAGTAGTGAGAAATGCCTTAACCCCGTTCAGGCCTGTGGGAACAGAGAAAATTTTTTTTTGCATTACTTTAGATTTATTGATTGTATTTAGTTTCATTAGGTTGCAGTGATAGTTTGGACGTCTGTTAAGGGTGAGTTTGCCCAGTTTGGACAAAGTGAGGGTTCAATTCCAAAGGGACCTATCATGATAGACATATGGAAACTGACATATATTTGACAAATCATTTTCTAGTGCTGACATCTCAGTACAGCACCAGCAGCTTTTTTTTTTCCCCTTCTTTTGTAGATCTTGGTGTCGAATGATGATCTGTCAATTCTAGAAGGTAAGTAGGCATTTCAAGGAGTTAATTTAGGGTTAGCGGGGTAGATTAGGGTTATAATTTAGGAGCTAGGTGTTGAGTTCACTGCCTACTATTTTTAGGTCTAGACTCTAGAAGTTTGCAGGTAGGAAAAATCAAGTAACTCTTTATGCAGACCATTCATGGTTCGAATTCCGATCAAATTTTATTTCGAAAATCAGATATGTTGTGTGTTTTGTGATCTGGTGATGCCACCATTGAGTGATTTTGAAGTTCGACCAACCAAGCCTTCAATTTCACCTCATGTTGCTACAGAAAGGTATTGTCGTGGCCGGGAATCTTTTCATTTTACATCCACCTGCCCAAAGACATAGGCTGCTTTCACACTGAGGCGCTTTACAGGCGATATAGCGCTAAAAATAGCTCCTGTAAATCGCCTCTCCTCTCACTCCATTGTGAAAGCCCAAAAAAGTCCTGCAAGCAGCATCTTTGATGCGCTGTAGGAGTGGAGCCCTCTTGCCCATTGAATTTTAACCCTTTTTCAGCCGTTAGCGGGGGTTAAAAGCGCCCGCTAGTTGCCAAAAAGGGCAGCAAAAACACATCCCCAGTGTGAAAATAGCCTAACATTGAGCATCCCTTCTGATCCACCTGAGAAACTGACAGGCAGACCTGATCAGAATGCTTCTTTTGAACAGACCCTTAAGACCACTTTCACACTGAGGCAGTTTTAGTGCTAGAAATAGCGCCTGAAAATTGCCTCCCATTTATTACAATGGGTACTTTCACACCCAGGCGGTGCGCTTGCGGGACATTAGGAAAAGTCCTGCAAGCAGCATCTTTTGGGAGGTTTGGGAGCTGTATGCACCCCTGCTCATTGCAATGAAATGTCAGTGCTTCCAAAGTGTCTGAAAAGCGATTCGGAAGGGTCGCAACACGGGAGTTTTGAACCTCTTCTTTAGGGTTAAAAGCGCCCTGCTAGTGGGCGAAAAGTGGCGCAAAAGCACCGCTAAAAGGAGCATTGCTTTACCGCTAACAATGGAACAGACGCTTTACCTCTCCAGCAGCTGTCTGTTCCGACTGTGGTAGGTGGTGGAGTATGGCGTGATTCAGCGCATCACAAAGTTCCCTTTTTTGTACAATCTTTATTTGAAGTGTACAAAAGTGTGCGTCATCCATGTCGCTATACAGCAGTGCAATGCAATCCTGTATAGTGTTCTGCGATAAAACAATTGTTTTCTATGTGTCCTTTCGATGACTGCCATTTCACAGTGTGGTAAAACGCCGGTCCTTTCACATAGTGTGATTTAGCCCTAAGGGAGGATGTTGAAAGTGGATTTTTTTTTCTAGGTTAGGGTATGTTTTATAATTTGCGTAGGGTCAGGAGCAGGGGGTAAAGGCCAAGGCCAGGTTAATGAAGAGGCAGGAGTCGATGCCACATTGGGTGCATTGGCTTAGGTACTAGCCGTTTAGGGAACCCATACATTGATTTTTTTTTTTTTCAACCAGCAGGTAAAATGAAAATAAAAATTATCCAATTCTTCCATTCACACATTTGATGTGGTTAGGGGAATACTCCTGCTGTGGTATTGTATTCTGACAGCAAGGAGCCTTCCCCACCATCAGAATACAATGATCAGTGTTGCAGGCTATAGCGGGCAGCACTGATCCTTCAGGAAAACCTAACAGGCTGGTTGCACACAAGTGGATTGATCAACTTGTGTACAACCAGCCTGCCAATACATGGATCCAAATTGGGCTGGTCTCCGCTGAACTGGCTGAATTTTGATTGATGTGTGGCCAGTTTTACTCTGCGAGTAATCTATAGGGCTGTGAGACGGTGTTGTATGCAGAACAAAGCGTTTTCCTTTGAACTACACATAATGTGAGTTGTAGCAAACCTGCAATTTAAAAAAAAAAAAAGTTTAATCTCCTATTAACTCCTTCATCCCTTTTTACCCTTAGCTACTTTTGTTGATTTTGTTTTTCTAATGTAAAATGTTAAAACACTGCATGAAAAGGAAAAGTTTTGTACTAAAAACATAATTTTAGTGCCTTTATAGAAAGGGGCAAATAGCAGACTAAGATTCAGTTTTGGTTACAATAATGTTAATGTAAGTCTGGCTTTAGTTTCATGCTGTCGTATCTGTGGGTACCAGCAGCCACCGCCCGTCGTCAACAGTTCTAAAGGGAAATGATTATCAGATAGTTTAGAAAACCCTATCAAGGCTGCCATTGTTTCCCCTGGCTCTACTAGAGTCGATGTACACCTACTACACCATAGCCAAACCAATTGTTCGTGTTTATAGAACCATTATGTGGTTGTGGTGTCTGGACAGTCAGATAGAGCTGGCTTCTAAGGTCTATAGGCTACCTAAGAATGGAATATAATGTCGTTATTATTCATTGCCTAAGGTAAGAAGGATGTTTTTCAAAAGTGAGATATACAGTGGATATAAAAAGTCTGCTAAAATGTCAGGTTTCTGTGATGTAAAAAAATGAGACAAAGATAAATAATTTCAGAACTTTTTCCACCTTTTAATGTGACCTATAAACTGTACAACTCACTTGAACAACAAACTGAAATCTTTTAGGTGGAGGGAAGTAAAAATAAAAAATGAAAATAATATGGTTGCATAAGTGTGCACACCCTTACACTAATACTTTGTTGAAGCACCTTTTGATTTTATTACAGCACTCAGTCTTTTTGGGTATGATTCTATCAGCATGGCACATCTTGACTTGCCAATACTTGCCCACTCCAAAAACTCCAAATCTGTCAGACTGCGAGGGCATCTCCTGTGCATAGCCCTCTTCAGTTCAACCCATTGATTTTCAACCGGATTCAGGTCTGGGCTCTGGCTGGGCCATTACAAAACTTTAATCTTCTTCTGGTGAAGCCATTCCTTTGTTTTTTATGTAATCTTTATTTTAAAAGATATATTCAGAGAATAAACATAGAAACAATGCACAAAGTAGAAAAGCTTAGGACATCAATACAAGAGGAGCCTTTCACTGGGTACAATCAGTCAGCAAAAAAAAATAAAAAGAGGTAATCGGGAAAGCATACACTTTGGCAACTATACCTGGGGGAATAATAATCAACATATGACCACAGTGTTATGAATTCAAGCATGCATGGATCACCCCATTCGACCCCCGTCCGCTACACCACCGTCGGGGGGTACCAACCCTCTTGTAAAGGGTATGATCAGACTGGGTCCCCAGTTACCAGGCCCAAAAACACAGGAATAATAAACTAAGAAGTAGTGGGGGAATAGAAAAGGGATAAAACAAAACAAAGGGGAAGGTAATACATCAGTTTGAGCTGCTGTAGGTTTGTGAAAGCTCAACAGTCTCTTCATTTTCCATTCTGCAGCCTCTCGTCCCCCCGACCCAGCCCTATTACATGAGCGGAGCCGCAGTCGGAGAGGAACCTGGGACACATAGTCCAGGTGGGCTTGCATAGTTTATCCAAGTGGCCCATATGGAGTAAACTTTCTCATATCCATCTTTACACTGAGCCATCCATTCCTCAGCAGCCATGATATTATTAACCACTTCGCATCTAAGGACGTCCGTGGGACGTCCTTGACTTTCAGCCGGGATATCTGAATAATGCCTGCAGCTACAGGCATCATTCAGATATCGTTTTTTAGAGCCGGCGATTCTCTGTACCGTAAGAACGATCATAGCGGCTGTTCCGCCGCTTGATCGTTCTTACAGGTGGCGAGAGGGGACGTCCCCCCCCTCCCGCCGCCCTCCGGTGCTTCTACCGACTCACCTGAGCGATCGGTGAGTCGGTGACAGGATCCGCCGGCCCCGACTTCTAACCATAGAGATTTCCGGCGGACCAGATGGTCGCCGGAGTCTCTATGATCGTTCGGAGGCCGGGCGCGATGTTATGACGTCACGCCCGGCCTCTGCATTCAAAAAAACGGCGCCGCTTCGGCTAGAAAGCGGTGATCGTTTTTTTCATTTTTTTATTTCAGGCTTCTCAGCCTAGAGTTGAGATGTGGGGTCTTATTGACCCCATATCTCACTGTAAAGAGGACCTGTCATGCTTATTCCTATTACAAGGGATGTTTACATTCCTTGTAATAGGAATAAAAGTGATCTTTTTTTTTTTTTTTTTCTAACTGTCAAAGTAAAAAGTTAAAAGTAAAATTAACAATAAATAATAAAAAAAAAAATGTAAAGCGCCCCTGTCCCCGGTAGCTCGTACGCAGAAGCGAACGCATATGTAAGTCCCGCCCACATATGAAAACGGTGTTCAGAACACACATGTGAGGTATCGTAGCGAACGTTAGAGCGAGAGCAATAATTCTAGCCCTAGACCTCCTCTGTAACTCAAAACATGTGACCAGTAAAAAAAATTAAAGCGTCGCCCATGAGGATTTTTAAGTACCGAAGTTTGGCGCCATTCCACGAGCGTGTACAATTTTGAAGGGTGACATGTTGGGTATCTATTTACTCGGCGTAACATCGTCTTTCACATTATGCAAAAAAATTGGGCTAACTTTAATGTTTTAATATTTTTTAATTCATGAAACCGTTTTTATTCCCAAAAAAATGCGTTTGAAAAATTATTGCGCAAATACCGTGCGAGATAAAAAGTTTCAATGACCGCCATTGTATTCTCTAGGGTCTTTGCTAAAAATATATATATATATATATATATAGTGTTTGGGGGTTATATGTAATTTTCTAGCAAAAAAATGTGGCTTTTTACATGTAGGAGCGAAGTGTCAGAATTGGCCCGGATGCGAAGTGGTTAACTAAATTTATCCATTCCGTGCGGGAAGGTACCTGAGGTGTCTTCCAATAAATTGGTATCAGCCGCCGGGCCGCGTTAAGCAGATGGGGCAGGAAGGATTTGCGATATTGGCTAAGAGGAATGGTGGGAAAGTGCAACAAGGATTCCAACGGGGAATCTGGGAGCTCCAGATCCAAAATTAATTTGATCTGTGCTAGTGATGAGCCGAACACCCCCGGGTTCGGTTCGCACCAGAACCCGCGAACGGACCGAAAGTTCGAACGAACATTAGAACCCTATTAAATACAATGGATGCGAACGTTCGAATTCTAAAGTGCTAATTATAACAACTATTATGCATGTTATTGTCCTAAAAAGGGTTTGGGAACCCGGGTTCTGCACCAGGGGACATGTATCAATGCAAAAAGAAGTTTTAAAAACGGTCGTTTTTCGGGAGCAGTCATTTTAATGATGCATAAAGTGAAAAAAAAAAAGTCAAATATTCCTTTAAATATCGTACCTGGGGGGTGTCTAAAGTATGCCTGTGAAGTGCCACGTGTTTCCCGTGTTTAGAACTGTCCCTGCACAAAATGACACTTCTAAAGGAAAAAAAAGCCATTTAAAACTGCTTGCGGCTTTAATGTAATGTCTGGTCCCGGTAATATGGATGAAATTCTTTAAGAAAAATGGCATAGCTACCCCATGACCCCCCCCCTACCCCAGCCCATTACCAGCCCCTTTGGGTCTTGTATGGATATTAAGGGGAACCCCGCACATAAAATAAAAAAGGCCCTATATACTCTGAACAGCCCTATACAGGCGGTGCATACAAGACAGGGACTGTAGGTTTGTTCTTATGTAGAGTCTGTTTGTAATTTTGAACAGGTACATTGTTGAAGTGTAGCTCCAGACCAAAAATCTATTTTTAAACTTTTTGGAAAACATAGGTAAGGGTTATCACCCCTGTAACATTTGTTTTGCTGTCTGTGCCCCTGTTCAGAACATTTCACCTCACTTTCCGTCCCAATGACAACTGTTTTTGAAATGTGGTGTTTTTCTTGAAACAAGGATTGCTGATAAAGCATCAGTACAGAGGAGACACCTTTCTCCCATATTTATTCTTACAGGAGAGAATTTTCCTTCCTAGTGGTAGATTTCCTCTCACTTCCTGTTGTCTTCTTGCGTTTGCAAGTAGGAGTCGTTTGTAAGTTGGATGTTTGAAAGTAGGGACCTGCCGTATATACTCTGCAGAAATAGGCCCCTTAGTTGTTGGTGTTGGCACAACACTGTAAGCACTCACAGTTACTCTTGGTTGGTGCTGGAACGCCCTGCTGTCAACTATTATATCAGGAATTTTAATTACATATAATTGTTGAACAGTGGTAGTAAAAATTGGGCCTTTGATGGTGGTGCTGGTGCCACAACACTGTAAGCCCTGACAGTTACTCTTGGTGGGTGCAGCAATGGGCCCTGCTGTGAATTATTAGATCAAGAATTGTAATTACATGCCCCTGTTGAACAGGGGCTGAAAAATTGGGCCTTAGGCACTGGTGGCACAACACTGCAACCCCTCACAGCAACTGTACTTGGAGCACAGCAATGAGCCCTGTTGCAAAGTATTGCTTCAAAAATTGTAATGACACGCCCCTGTTAAACAGGGGCTGAAAAATTGGGCCTTAGGCACTGGTGGCACAACACTGCAACTCCTCACAGATACTGTACTTGGAGCACACCAATGAGCCCTGTTGCAAAGTATTGCTTCAAAAATTGTAATGACACGCCCCTGTTAAACAGGGGCTGAAAAATTGGGCCTTAGGCACTGGTGGCACAACACTGCAACTCCTCACAGATACTGTACTTGGAGCACAGCAATGAGCCCTGTTGCAAAGTATTGCTTCAAAAATTGTAATTACACGCCCCTGTTAAACAGGGGCTGAAAAATTGGGCGTTAGGCACTGGTGGCACAACACTGCAACTCCTCACAGATACTGTACTTGGAGCACAGCAATGAGCCCTGTTGCAAAGTATTGCTTCAAAAATTGTAATTACACGCCCCTGTTAAACAGGGGCTGAAAAATTGGGCGTTAGGCACTGGTGGCGGCACCCATAAACAAAAATGATCTTACAAGCTATCATCATCAATCGTATCATTGAGGACTCGGAGGAGGAGGATAGCCAGTCAACATAACAGCACAGGCACTCAGCATCAGCATCAGTCTTGAAGGGATGTGACATGTTAAAATCAATTAGTCTGTTATATCAGCATCAGGTGTGTGGTAGCTGGTGGTGATCCAAGACTGGTTCATCTTGATGAAAGTCAGTCGATCAACCGAGTCGGTGGACAGGCGCACCCTGTGATCCGTGACAAATCCTCCAGCAGCACTGAATGTGCGTTCCGAAAGAACGCTGGATGCAGGACAGGCCAGTAGCTCAATTGCATACTGTGCAAGCTCTGGCCAGTGATCCATCCTCAAGACCCAGTAAGCCAGAGGATTTTCGGTGGGGAAGGTGTCCAAGTCTGACCTTGCCCCTAGATATTCCTGCACCATGTTTATCAGACGCTGGCGATGGTTGCTGGAACCGATCATACTTTGGGGCTGCGGACTAAAGAATTGTCTGAACGCATCGGTCAGACGGCCACCTTCCCCACCGCTCCTTCTTTGACTGGCCGAAGCCTCAGCAACTCGTTGTCCAGGACCAGGAGTTTGCAACCTCCCAGTCTCTGGGAACGCGTTGCACAGACCTTTCTGCAAGGCCTCCCGGAGTTGTCTCATCCTCTGCTCCCTCTGCGACGGTAACATAAGGTCCGCAACCTTACCCTTGTACCGTGGATCAAGGAGAGTGGCCAGCCAGTAATGGTCCCTCTCCTTGATCCGAAGAATACGAGGATCCTTCCGCAGACTTTGCAGGATCAGGGAGGCCATGCAGCGTAGGTTTGCTGAGGCATTCGCTCCGGAGTCCTCTGGGTCACTAAGGACGACATGATCCGCAGCCACCTCCTCCCAGCCACGTACAAGTCCACTGGTTTCTTGGGACTGTAAATCATCCCTAAAAGACTGCTGCTGATGATGCTGAGTGCCAGCCTCCACCTCCATGCTGACACAATCCTCCTCCTCCTCCTCCTCCTCCTCCTCCTCCTCCTCTTCCTGTGCGATGGGTGGGACAGAAGGAACACTGTCTGGGTAAAGGGGGCCTTGAGAGGCAAGGAAGTCCTCCTCTTCCTGCCTCTGTTCTGCCTCAAGTGCCCTGTCCATTATTCCACGCAGCGTGTGCTCCAACAGGTGGACAAGAGGTACAGTGTCACTGATGCATGCACTGTCACTGCTCACCATCCTCGTGGCCTCCTCAAATGGTGCCAGGACAGTGCATGCATCCCTGATCATGCCCCACTGGCGTGGAGAAAAAAAACCAAGCTCCCCTGACCCTGTCCTGGTGCCGTAGTCGCACAGGTACTCATTGATGGCCCTCTGCTGCGTGTGCAGCCGCTGCAGCATGGCCAACGTTGAGTTCCACCTGGTGGGCATGTCACATATAAGGCGGTTCTTGGGCAGGTTCAACTCCTTTTGCAGCTCAGCCAGGCGAGCACTGGCATTATAAGATCTGCGGAAATGCACACAGACTTTCCTGGCCTGCCTCAGGACATCCTGTAAGCCCGGGTACCTGCCCAAGAAGCGCTGCACCACCAGGTTAAGGACGTGAGCCACACAGGGCACATGGGTCAGTTGTCCCTGTCGGAGGGCGGAGAGGAGGTTGGTGCCATTGTCGCAAACCACCATTCCTGGCTTAAGCTGGCGTGGCGTCAACCACCTCTCGGCCTGGCCCTGCAGAGCAGACAGGACCTCTGCCCCAGTGTGGCTTCTGTCCCCCAAACACACCAGCGCAAGCACGGCATGGCATCTTTTTGCCTGCGTACTTGCGTAGCCCCGTGAACGGCTACGGAGCACCGCTGGTTCATAGGACAAACCACAGGAAGAGGCCATGGAGGAAGAAGAAGAGGAGGGGGTGGAGGAGAGAGGTGTGTCACAACCAGTAGTAGCATTTTGGAGGCGTGGCGGTGGGACAACCTCCAACACTACTGCACCTTGTCCTGAATCCTTCCCAGCTGCCAAAAGAGTGACCCAATGGGCCGTGAAAGAAAGGTAACGTCCCTGTCCATGCCTGCTGGACCATGAGTCAGCGGTAATATGCACCTTACCGCTGACCGCCCTGTCCAGCGAGGCCAAGACATTGCCTTCCACATGCCGGTAGAGAGCCGGAATAGCCTTCCGTGAGAAAAAGTGGCGTTTGGGAACCTGCCACTGAGGAACTGCACATTGCACAAACTCACGGAAGGGGGCCGAGTCTACCAACTGAAAAGGCAGCAGTTGAAGCGCTAGCAATTTAGCCAAGCTAGCATTCAACCGCTGGGCATGTGGATGGCTGGGAGTGAACTTCTTTCGACGGTCCAGCAGCTGGGGCAGGGAAATTTGCCTGCTAGAATCGGACGTCGGTGTACTGCTAGCAGAGTGGGCGCAAGTACTTGGCTGTGACACACCTAATTCTACACCTTCATTCCTCTCAGTGCATGTTTCAGAGAGGACTGAAGTTATAGTGGGGTTGGAGATCCCAGCTGATGCGGTGCAAGGAGAGGTCCGCTTTGTTCTTTGGTGTGGGTCTTTGAGGTAGGCTTGCCAACGAGCTGCATGGCAGGTCAACATATGTCTGGTCAGGCATGTGGTACCCAAGCGGCTGATGTTTTGGCCACGCGATATACGCTTGAGACATATGTTGCAAACAGCAGCTGTGCGATCTGATGCACTAGCCTCAAAAAAGGCCCACACCAAAGAACTTTTTGAATGACGGGCAGAGGCAGCGCCCTGCACAGGCGGAGCTCTGCGGTGTGATTCCGTCGGTGTACTGCCCTTACGCTGGCCACCAAAGGGCATCCTGCCTCGTTGGAGATGTGCCTCCTCCTCATCCTCCTCCTCCTCCTCTCTCCTATTAGGCACCCACGTGGAGTCAGTGACCTCATCATCCCCTCCCTCCTCATCACTGGAGCCAATCTGGCAGTATGCTGCAGCTGCTGGAACATGACTGCCAGATTGGTGTCCTTCTTGAGCATCCCCTCTGTCTGCTCTCACGCTACTGCCTTCCTCTAGCTGGGTTTCATCATCAGACCCTTCGAAACGCTGGGCATCCTCCTGGAGCATGTACCCAACACTGTGCTGAAACAGTTCGGGGGACTCCTCAGGAGGAGGACATGGTGGGTCTAGGGAAGGAGTGACTGATGATTTGTCTGACATTGATACCAGGGAAGACGACGCTTTGGCAGCTGCTTTTCCAGTACCCTGAGCCTGGGTGAGAGAGGATGAGGAGGAGGAGGAGGGCTTGGTCATCCACTCTACCAAGTCTTCGGCATGATGTGGCTCAACATGTCCAGCTGCCGAAAAGAAGGACAAGCGTGTCCCATGGCCATGTGCTGATGACAATGCACCGCGTCCACGACCAGCACTGTTGCCCCCAGACACAGAGCCTGCTTGCCCTCTTTTATTGCCTCCTGACTGTCTGCCTCTCCTTGTTTGCCTTCCAGACATTCTAATAGATGGCCTGCAGGGAGATGGGAAAAAAGCAATAAGGGCTACCTTCAGGTGTCCTTCTCTGTCCCTTGAAACAAGGACTTGCAGAGTGAAATAAACTGACACTCTCCCTACCTACAGTTTTCTGTCCCTAGAATAAATGTTTTTTTTAATCACAATATAGCACAAGGACAATTCAGTCACTGTCCTTCCAGGTCCCTGGAAACAAGGACTTGCAGAGTGAAATAAACTGACACTCTCCCTACCTACAGTTTTCTGTCCCTAGAATAAATGTTTTTTTTAAGCACAATATAGCACAAGGACAATTCACTCACTGTCCTTCCAGGTCCCTGGAAACAAGGACTTGCAGAGTGAAATAAACTGACACTCTCCCTACCTACAGTTTTCTGTCCCTAGAATAAATGTTTTTTTTAATCACAATATAGCACAAGGACAATTCAGTCACTGTCCTTCCAGGTCCCTGGAAACAAGGACTTGCAGAGTGAAATAAACTGACACTCTCCCTACCTACAGTTTTCTGTCCCTAGAATAAATGTTTTTTTTAATCACAATATAGCACAAGGACAATTCAGTCACTGTCCTTCCAGGTCCCTGGAAACAAGGACTTGCAGAGTGAAATAAACTGACACTCTCCCTACCTACAGTTTTCTGTCCCTAGAATAAATGTTTTTTTTAATCACAATATAGCACAAGGACAATTCAGTCACTGTCCTTCCAGGTCCCTGGAAACAAGGACTTGCAGAGTGAAATAAACTGACACTCTCCCTACCTACAGTTTTCTGTCCCTAGAATAAATGTTTTTTTTAATCACAATATAGCACAAGGACAATTCAGTCACTGTCCTTCCAGGTCCCTGGAAACAAGGACTTGCAGAGTGAAATAAACTGACACTCTCCCTACCTACAGTTTTCTGTCCCTAGAATAAATGTTTTTTTTAATCACAATATAGCACAAGGACAATTCAGTCACTGTCCTTCCAGGTCCCTGGAAACAAGGACTTGCAGAGTGAAATAAACTGACACTCTCCCTACCTACAGTTTTCTGTCCCTAGAATAAATGTTTTTTTTAATCACAATATAGCACAAGGACAATTCAGTCACTGTCCTTCCAGGTCCCTGGAAACAAGGACTTGCAGAGTGAAATAAACTGACACTCTCCCTACCTACAGTTTTCTGTCCCTAGAATAAATGTTTTTTTTAATCACAATATAGCACAAGGACAATTCAGTCACTGTCCTTCCAGGTCCCTGGAAACAAGGACTTGCAGAGTGAAATAAACTGACACTCTCCCTACCTACAGTTTTCTGTCCCTAGAATAAATGTTTTTTTTAATCACAATATAGCACAAGGACAATTCAGTCACTGTCCTTCCAGGTCCCTGGAAACAAGGACTTGCAGAGTGAAATAAACTGACACTCTCCCTACCTACAGTTTTCTGTCCCTAGAATAAATGTTTTTTTTTTAATCACAATATAGCACAAGGACAATTCAGTCACTGTCCTTCCAGGTCCCTGGAAACAAGGACTTGCAGAGTGAAATAAACTGACACTCTCCCTACCTACAGTTTTCTGTCCCTAGAATAAATGTTTTTTTTAATCACAATATAGCACAAGGACAATTCAGTCACTGTCCTTCCAGGTCCCTGGAAACAAGGACTTGCAGAGTGAAATAAACTGACACTCTCCCTACCTACAGTTTTCTGTCCCTAGAATAAATGTTTTTTTTAATCACAATATAGCACAAGGACAATTCAGTCACTGTCCTTCCAGGTCCCTGGAAACAAGGACTTGCAGAGTGAAATAAACTGACACTCTCCCTACCTACAGTTTTCTGTCCCTAGAATAAATGTTTTTTTTAATCACAATATAGCACAAGGACAATTCAGTCACTGTCCTTCCAGGTCCCTGGAAACAAGGACTTGCAGAGTGAAATAAACTGACACTCTCCCTACCTACAGTTTTCTGTCCCTAGAATAAATGTTTTTTTTAATCACAATATAGCACAAGGACAATTCAGTCACTGTCCTTCCAGGTCCCTGGAAACAAGGACTTGCAGAGTGAAATAAACTGACACTCTCCCTACCTACAGTTTTCTGTCCCTAGAATAAATGTTTTTTTTTATCACAATATAGCACAAGGACAATTCAGTCACTGTCCTTCCAGGTCCCTGGAAACAAGGACTTGCAGAGTGAAATAAACTGACACTCTCCCTACCTACAGTTTTCTGTCCCTAGAATAAATGTTTTTTTTAATCACAATATAGCACAAGGACAATTCAGTCACTGTCCTTCCAGATCCCTGGAAACAAGGACTTGCAGAGTGAAATAAACTGACACTCTCCCTACCTACAGTTTTCTGTCCCTAGAATAAATGTTTTTTTTAAGCACAATATAGCACAAGGACAATTCACTCACTGTCCTTACAGGTCCCTGGAAACAAGGACTTGCAGAGTGAAAGAAAAAAAACACTCTCCCTACCTACAGTTTTCTGTCCCTAGAAAAAATGTTTTTTTTAATCACAATATAACACAAGGACAATTCACTCACTGTCCTTCCAGGTCCCTGGAAACAAGGACTTGCAGAGTGAAATAAACTGACACTCTCCCTACCTACAGTTTTCTGTCCCTAGAATAAATGTTTTTTTTAAGCACAATATAGCACAAGGACAATTCACTCACTGTCCTTACAGGTCCCTGGAAACAAGGACTTGCAGAGTGAAAGAAAAAAAACACTCTCCCTACCTACAGTTTTCTGTCCCTAGAAAAAATGTTTTTTTTAATCACAATATAACACAAGGACAATTCACTCACTGTCCTTCCAGGTCCCTGGAAACAAGGACTTGCAGAGTGAAATAAACTGACACTCTCCCTACCTACAGTTTTCTGTCCCTAGAATAAATGTTTTTTTTAATCACAATATAGCACAAGGACAATTCAGTCACTGTCCTTCCAGGTCCCTGGAAACAAGGACTTGCAGAGTGAAATAAACTGACACTCTCCCTACCTACAGTTTTCTGTCCCTAGAATAAATGTTTTTTTTAATCACAATATAGCACAAGGACAATTCAGTCACTGTCCTTCCAGGTCCCTGGAAACAAGGACTTGCAGAGTGAAATAAACTGACACTCTCCCTACCTACAGTTTTCTGTCCCTAGAATAAATGTTTTTTTTAATCACAATATAGCACAAGGACAATTCAGTCACTGTCCTTCCAGGTCCCTGGAAACAAGGACTTGCAGAGTGAAATAAACTGACACTCTCCCTACCTACAGTTTTCTGTCCCTAGAATAAATGTTTTTTTTAATCACAATATAGCACAAGGACAATTCAGTCACTGTCCTTCCAGGTCCCTGGAAACAAGGACTTGCAGAGTGAAATAAACTGACACTCTCCCTACCTACAGTTTTCTGTCCCTAGAATAAATGTTTTTTTTAATCACAATATAGCACAAGGACAATTCAGTCACTGTCCTTCCAGGTCCCTGGAAACAAGGACTTGCAGAGTGAAATAAACTGACACTCTCCCTACCTACAGTTTTCTGTCCCTAGAATAAATGTTTTTTTTAATCACAATATAGCACAAGGACAATTCAGTCACTGTCCTTCCAGGTCCCTGGAAACAAGGACTTGCAGAGTGAAATAAACTGACACTCTCCCTACCTACAGTTTTCTGTCCCTAGAATAAATGTTTTTTTTAATCACAATATAGCACAAGGACAATTCAGTCACTGTCCTTCCAGGTCCCTGGAAACAAGGACTTGCAGAGTGAAATAAACTGACACTCTCCCTACCTACAGTTTTCTGTCCCTAGAATAAATGTTTTTTTTTAATCACAATATAGCACAAGGACAATTCAGTCACTGTCCTTCCAGGTCCCTGGAAACAAGGACTTGCAGAGTGAAATAAACTGACACTCTCCCTACCTACAGTTTTCTGTCCCTAGAATAAATGTTTTTTTTAATCACAATATAGCACAAGGACAATTCAGTCACTGTCCTTCCAGGTCCCTGGAAACAAGGACTTGCAGAGTGAAATAAACTGACACTCTCCCTACCTACAGTTTTCTGTCCCTAGAATAAATGTTTTTTTTAATCACAATATAGCACAAGGACAATTCAGTCACTGTCCTTCCAGGTCCCTGGAAACAAGGACTTGCAGAGTGAAATAAACTGACACTCTCCCTACCTACAGTTTTCTGTCCCTAGAATAAATGTTTTTTTTAATCACAATATAGCACAAGGACAATTCAGTCACTGTCCTTCCAGGTCCCTGGAAACAAGGACTTGCAGAGTGAAATAAACTGACACTCTCCCTACCTACAGTTTTCTGTCCCTAGAATAAATGTTTTTTTTAATCACAATATAGCACAAGGACAATTCAGTCACTGTCCTTCCAGGTCCCTGGAAACAAGGACTTGCAGAGTGAAATAAACTGACACTCTCCCTACCTACAGTTTTCTGTCCCTAGAATAAATGTTTTTTTTAATCACAATATAGCACAAGGACAATTCAGTCACTGTCCTTCCAGATCCCTGGAAACAAGGACTTGCAGAGTGAAATAAACTGACACTCTCCCTACCTACAGTTTTCTGTCCCTAGAATAAATGTTTTTTTTAATCACAATATAGCACAAGGACAATTCAGTCACTGTCCTTCCAGGTCCCTGGAAACAAGGACTTGCAGAGTGAAAGAAACTGACACTCTCCCTACCTACAGTTTTCTGTCCCTAGAATAAATGTTTTTTTAAGCACAATATAGCACAAGGACAATTCAGTCACTGTCCTTCCAGGTCCCTGGAAACAAGGACTTGCAGAGTGAAATAAACTGACACTGTCCCTACCTACAGTTTTCTGTCCCTAGAATAAATGTTTTTTTTAAGCACACTATAGCACAAGCACAAAACACACTGACACTCTCCCTACCTATCCTTCTCTTTCCCTAAACTAAAGGAATCCAGGTTAAGCAAGAAAGAAATAACAGTCACTGTCCCTGCCTATGCTGCTCTATCCCTGCTCCGGAACACACTACACTAGGCCGCCGTGCTGGCGGCCTTTTATAGTGTGGGGCGTGTACTAAACACCCTCAGCAATAATTGGCCACAGGCATCCTGCCTGTGGCCAATCATTGCTCTCCTCGCTGCCGGCGCTGTGATTGGCCAAGCATGCGGGGTCACAGTGCATGCTTGGCCAATCACAGCGCCTGGATGACACTGCGATGGCGTAGTGCATTGTGGGCCGTTCGCGTCACTCGAATTTGGCGCGAACGGCCCAAATCGTTCGATCTTCGTCGAACGATCGAACAGCCGATGTTCGAGTCGAACGTATGTTCGACTCGAACACGAAGCTCATCCCTAATCTGTGCATGGACATCAAGCCAGAAGGGCTTCAGCTTGGGGAACTCCCACCAGATGTGAAGGAACGAGCCTCTGAGGCCACAGCCTCTCCAACAAGCATCTGAAAGAGAGGGGTATATCTTAGCAAGCTTGGACAGCACCCTATATCACCTGGTCAGAACCTTGTAGCTATTCTCCTGCATTTTAGTATCCACTGTGCTCGAGTATGTTAAGCTATACAGGTGATCCAGTTGAGGTTCAGTAAAGGTGTGCTGAAGGTCTCTCTCCCACTCACCAATGAATCCCAGTTTCCCCTCAGTATGCAAGGATTGCAGCAAATCATATATCACTGAAATGGCATGGGGGATAGCGGAGGTAGACATGCATAAGCGTTCAAAGGGAGAAGCTAATGTGGGGGACCGAACCTCCCGGGGCAGGCTAGTAATAAAATGCTGGAGCCGTCTATAATGCCACTCATCCATGGGGAAGGGGCCATATTGGTTCCGTAGCGTGGCTAGTGGCAATAGGCCTTGATCATGAACAAATCTGCCACATCTGGACTCTCCATCCGCCGCCCACGTCCGGAAGAAGGAAGGGTGCTTCCCTGGAGGCAGCAAATGGAGAGACCAGAGCTGAGAGACCCCTGTCCTCCCGAGGAACCCATGGGGCGTGTGATAGGTTACGACCCGCTAAAAATTTGTCTAGGTGTACCCAGAGTTTGCACCGGACATTGTGATACCAGTCTAGAATACGCTGCAGAGCTATCGCTTCATAGTACCTGCGGATTACTGGAACCCCCATACCTCCCCTCCTCTTAGGGCGCTGGATTGTGCGAAGAGCTAACCTGGGGCATTTCCCACTCCAAATATACTTAAACAGGCTGTTGAGGGTTGAAAAGAAAGTCTTAGGCAAAGTGATCGGCACCATCTGCAGGAAAAACAGGATGCGGGGTAGCACATTCATCTTAAGCACACTGACTCGGCCCATCCACGAAAATGCAGCCCTATCCCATCGCTTCAGATCCACTCTGACTGTGGAGAGCAACGTAGCGTAGTTACATTCATAAAGCTTCGAACAATTTGTGGGCAGATACACCCCCAAGTATTTCAGGGAGGTTGGGCACCATGTAAACGAAAACGCCGATTGCAGCTGTGTACGCAGACCCGTGGGGATATTTAGTGACAGGATTTCTGACTTATCGTAGTTAATCTTAAAGTTAGACAGTAGGCTAAAGTCCTTTAGCTCTGCTAAGATGTTAGGCAGCGATATCAGTGGGTCAGAAACATAAAAAAGGACATCATCCGCGTAAGCTGACAATTTATGTTCCGTCGGACCGACCGTAAAACCTTTGATGTCATTATTGAGGCGAATCCTATTAAGCAGTGGTTCGAGGGTCAGAGCGAAAATGAGAGGGGACAATGGGCATCCCTGACGTGTCCCATTGCCGATCGGGAAGGCTTCGGACAGTCCAAGCCAAGCCTGGCCAGAACCGTTTGCATACAAGTCCAATCCACCCTGTCAAACGCCTTCTCAGCATCAGTGGAAAGCAAAAAAGACAGGGGCGAGACACCGCCTGCAACCCAACCCAGTGAATCAGCTGGAGTGCTCTATTGGAATTATCCCTGGCCTCCCTGTCCATAATGAACCCCGTCTGGTCAGGATGGATGACTGTCGGGAGTATCGGCATTATTCTGTTAACCAAGATTTTGGCCAAAATCTTGATGTCTGTGTTTAGAAGCGATATAGGCCCATAGCTGCCCAGTAAGGTATGATCCTTACCTTCCTTTGGGAGGACTATAATGTGCACCATCAATGCCTCAGGGAGCATCGCCGAGCCGGAGGCGAGTGCCGTGAAATAAGCACACATGGGGCCAGAGAGCAACTCAGAGTACTTTTTGTAGTAGGCATTAGTGTAGCCGTCGGGGCCAGGGCTTTTTCCATTGGGCAGGTCTTTCACTACCCTCTGAATTTCTGCTATGGTGATGGGAGAGTCCAACTGTGTACTCACTGAAGCCCCCAGCTGCGGGAACTCGGCTTTCGTGAGGTATTGATGAATTCTGTCAACCCGTTGGGATTCCGTCGCACCAGGCAAGGTATCAGGGAGATGATATAAGTGGGCATAAAAGTCCCGAAAGACACTAGCAATTTTAGATGAGTGAACGACCGCAGCTCCCGTCGTGGGGACAAGTTTGTGTACATGTCCCGAGGCACGTTGGCTTTTAAGGGCTCTAGTTAGCAACCTCCCACATTTATTACCAAATTCATAGAATTTGTTTGCAAAATGTCGAATGCGTGCCTTAATTTTGGTGTCTAACAGTGCAGCTAATTCCTGTCGTAGGGATTGTAGTTCTGATGCCAATTCTGGGGTGATATTTTTCTTATGTAGCTGTTCAGCTGCACTTATTTTGGCCAAGAGGGCTTGCAGTTCCCCTTCCCTGGTTTTCTTCTGTCTCGCTCCCTGAGATATCAGTTCCCCCCGAACCACTGCCTTATGTCCTTCCCATACAGATCCCGTGCTAACCTCACCCCTCTTGTTCTTTGTGAAATACAGGGAGATGATATCCGACACTTGTTTTTGAGCAACCGCATCATCCAAGATGCCATCATTCAGACGCCAGCTCCACGTCCGTGCCTCCATTAACAGGGGACGCAGGGAGATGGAGACCGGCGCATGGTCTGAAATAGTAATGGACCCAATGGAGGCGCCAGCTAGGGAGTCCAGCGAGTACTGGTCCATCACTAGAAGGTCAATGCGGGTATAGACACTATGTGTGGCTGAAAAGTAGCTATAGTCTCTATCCGTTGGGTGGAGAAGTCTCCAGCAGTCGACCAAATGGTGCTCCTGTAGGGACTTTCGAAAGTGTTTCAGGAAGGCAAAGGAGTGAGTCGAGCGGCCCGAGGACATATCCATGCGCGAGTCAGGGCTGACATTAAAGTCCCCCCCCCCCAGGATGAGCTGGCCCTCTCGGAAAGTGGACAGGGACTCCAGGACAGAGTCCAGGAAGGTAAGCTGTTTTCTATTCGGGGCGTACACAGCTGCAAACGTGAACCTGCGGGCACACATGGTGCCTTTGACAAACACAAACCGACCCTCTGGGTCGAACAGTTGGTCCGTCATAACAAAAGGGCAGTTTTTGTGGGCCGCTATAGCTACCCCCCCCTGATTTGGGGCAGGGGGAATTGCTAAGATACCAGGAGTTGTACAAGTGAGTGGGAAGGCGAGGGACCTAGTCAGTGCGGAAGTGCGTTTCCTGCAAAAAAAAAGGATGTGCGCCCCCATGCGTTTCATCTCAAGCCACAACTTACTGCATTTCGACGGGGATCCAGGGCCACGTACATTGTAGGATACAACTTTCAAGGCAGCCATAGTGAGAGATCATAGAGTGGGGCCACCAGGCCGGCGGCAAGCGGGAAGAGAGACCTCCAGCACAGTCGAGCCTGCAGCAAAGGACACTAGGAGCACATGGATCTCAAGCAGGAGCCTAGAAAACAAACCAAGGTTATAGCAGGTGTAATGAAAAATAGGACATAGAAAAAAAAAAAGGGAAAAAAAACTCCGTAAACAAAAACACAAATACGAACAAAAAGCCCAAAGAGCGCAACAAAGTGCATCATCACCACCGGTCGGGAGCCTCCACCCCCCCCCCCTCAAGACGAGGAGACGGTGAAGGCCAGCGAGCAGAGGCATTCCCAAAAAGGGACACATAACTCCAAGGAGTTGACCTATTGGGGGGAAGTGGTAAGGCACCAACAGCGAGTCCGCATGAGGACTTGCAGTTACTTGAAAGTGCGCAATCTACCCCTAGACCAGGGGCAGAAAAGTGATACGGCAGCTAGGGGGAAGTCCAATAACGTCTACAAACATCTCAAGGGCCAGCGGCAAGCAGTTCAGCTGTTCAGGCCTCCCCCTGTGGGAAGCGAGAAGGGGCTGCCGAACCAGGAGGTCCCCGTCTGGATCCATGGCAGCGTCTGCGACGGGCTGATTGCCACTGTTCCGTGCGTGCAGGGAGAGGGATTTCGGACGGTGACCTCCAATCCGGAATATCAACTTGAGGCAGTTCCAGGGACTCCAGGAATCGGGCAGATCATCCCTGCTCCGTAAGGTGACCTGTCTGCCATCTTTAGTAGCGGAGAGGCTAAACGGGAAACCCCAACGATAGGGTAGCTGGGCATCCTGCAGTGCCGCCAACAGTGGCTTGAGAGCCCGGCGTTGCATCAATGTGCGTCTGGAGAGGTCTGGAAAGAAGGTCAACCTGGCCCCGTCAAAGTCCACAAATCTGACTCCTCTAACCTGGTTCATGATGTGGTTCTTTAAGCGAATATTTGTGCAGTTTGCAGATGATGTCTCTGGGCTTATCAGGGTCATCAGAGGGGGGGTCGCAGAGCTCTGTGGGCCCGGTCTATTTCAAAATGTTCTGGTGCCTGCCGGCCTAGAATTTGTTTAAAGACCCCTTGCAGGGCACTTCCGGCCGGATGTGAACAAGGCAGCAGCACGCGCCCACAGCTCCGCTACTCCGGACTAAAATCTGTGCATACCGGGACGTTTTTACATCCCACAAACACACTACCGAACGGGGGAAGGTCTGGGGAGGCTAAGGATGCCTTCCTCATCCGCAAAGAAGACAGCGAGGGGTCACACGGAGCAGCGGCAGACTCGGGCTGGGAAGGACACGGTGGCAGGCCCCGCCCACGCCATGTTGGCTTCTTCACCGCCGCAGCCCCAGCGCGCCAGCACAGGGAGAACGTCCAAGATGGCGCAGGCTAAAGTGCTGGGCGAGGAGGAGCAGATGCTGGAGCAGTCTCCCGCGGTGGATGCGGACGCTATTACTCGGCCAATCCTGGAAGCTATCAGCGCCAGCAAGGCAGAGCTGATGGGGAGGATAGATCATCTCTCCTCAGAGTGTAACCTGATCAGGCATGACCTGGACAAGATCCGAGGCCGCCTGACGACAGTGGAAACGCGGGTGTCGGAGGTGGAGGACACATCCCACAACCATGGAGCCCAGCTAGCAGAGCTCAGAGACCAGGTGAGGGCCCTGCAACATAGGGCCATAGATGCTGAAGACAGACAGAGGCGCAATAATATAAGGGTGGTGGGACTCCCAGAGGGAGCTGAAGGTGACAAACCTGCGCAGTTTGCTGAAGGGTTTTTTAAACACCTGCTTTCTATGCCAGAGATGCCTCCCACGTATGTGGTCGAACGGGCACACAGAGTCCCCACCGGAAATAGGCCACCGGGTGCCTTCCCTCGTCCCTTCTTGGTCCGTTTCCTGAACTTTAGGGACAGGGACATGATCCTAGCCCTGTCCAGAAGAACGCAAGAGCTACGACATGAAAATGCAAAAATTATGCTGTTTCCAGATTTCTCCGCGGCCACACAGCAAAAGAGAAGATCCTTCACAGAGGTCAGACGGCGCTTAAGGGAAAAAGAGATTACATACAGCATGCTGTACCCAAGCAAGCTCAGAGTCCAATTTAAAGGTACAGTGAAGTTCTTTGAACACCCCGAGGAGGCCTGCGAGTGGATGGAAAAAGCTCTCTAAGCGTCATATTTTTGTCCTGGAGGTGGTAGCCAGGCTGGGGTCCAGCTCTCGTACAGGTTTATTTCCCCCCAGAGGTTCCCGCATAGATCCGGATGATTTTTTTGTTTTTGTTAGCCCTCCCATTTCGGAAGGAGGAACAGCTGGGGCGAACGTGTCCTGATTTTTGAGCATCACACTGGCCCCCCCATTGGGAGGGGGTCACAATATACGGGTCTCTGCCATTAATGTGACCCGCACAGATAGAGGACTTGTTCTCAGCTATGGGTTGTCATCGATATCTGCTCCTGTCTCGGCTTGGTTCCCCCACGCTGTTCTTTTGAATCCCCCTTCTTTACAAATCTACCTTTGTTTTTGCTTTATATATACTTTTATATTTTTATAGTTTATTTTTCTTCAAAAGTGGGTTGGCTCTCATGCACTTTGACTCCTTTCTACGCATGTTCGCTGCACTTTGCCCCCCTGAGAGTAACCCCGGTGTTAATTCTGTAAGGAGCAGGTGGAGAGGCGGAGGAGGACAACAGAGCTGCCGAACTTTAGGTCACGGCGGCTGGAAGCCGCAGAAGATATCTTTTTGTTCTTTGGTTTTGGGATGAAGCTATATACCGAAGTTGTTGTTGTTGGGGGGGTTGTTGGTATAAAAGCAAGGGTGGGTTTGAATACAGTCACATCTCGACATGGGGAAGGTTGCACAAAATATTTAGTCCAATTAATTATGCTGTGTGTTCTTTTGATGAACGAGTTAAGAAACTATTGGTGCCGGGAGCTACTCTGCACTGGGAGTATAATCTTCCTGCCTTGGGGGGGTGGGGCGCCGGGTCGACAGGCACCGGGAGCGCCATTGTTTCAGGGCAGTATGTGCTATGACTATTTCAGAATAGATGGCGGATGAGATTAAGATTGTCTCCTGGAATGTTAGGGGCCTGAATAACAAACTAAAAAGGGCGTCAATTTTCCAGTACCTTAAACGGACCAGACCACATATCATCCTCCTGCAGGAAACACACTTGGATGGTAGCAGGGTCCTTTCCTTACGGAAACCGTGGATCCAAAAAGCCCTGCACTCGACATACTCTACTTTTGCTAGAGGAGTCTCAATCCTGATAAGTAGGTCCATCCCCTGCTCGATAACACAAGTGATTTCTGATCCGGGAGGCAGATATGTGGCGGTGGTGATGAATGTATGTTATAAAAGTATTGTAATGGTAAATGTATATGTGCCCCCCCGTTCCAGATAGAACTGTTGGTCGGTCTGTTGAGTAAACTTGCTCCTTATGCTCATTTGCCGCTGGTGGTGTTGGGGGATTTCAATGCCGTCCTGGATGCGGCCTTGGACTCCACCAATCTGAATAGGAAGGGGTCCTCAGACTTGAATGGTTGGGGATCGGTGGCAAATTTAACTGAGCTCTGGAGGTGGAAGCATCCAACTGATAAATGTTACTCTCATGTCTCCACAACGCACAGGTCGGCCGCTAGAATCGACTTGGCCTTCGGGAACGGGCTGCTGCTGCCGTGGGTCAAGGAGGTTTCTTACCTCCCGGGGGCCTGACGGACCACAACCCCCTTGCGGTCACCCTGTCCTTTCAGGTGGGGGCCCGGAGGGGGGGTTGGAGGCTTCAACCGGGCTGGATACAAAACGAAATGGTCTCGGCTCAGGTGACTGAAGCCGTGCAAGGGTACTGGTCAACCAACGAAGACACAGCTGATCCCGCGATTGTTTGGGACGCATTCAAGGCAGTGACACGAGGGGAGTACATCTCAGCCATTAAAGTAGTGAGGAAAAATGATGGGGAAGAAACAGAGATGCTGCAGCAGGAGGAAAGAGTGAGAGCCGGGGCGTATGCTGACGCCCCCACGGGGGCCTTGTATACAGCCTTGATGGAAGCGAGACGTACATTATCGGTACATTTTACAGGGCAGGCCCGTGCAGACCTAGTCAGGAACGCACAATCGACCTTTGCTGAAGGGGACAAAAATGGCAAACTATTGGCCATGCTGGTGGCTGATTACCACTCACCCACCTGCATTCCAATAATAAAGGACACAGCGGGGAACTTGATAGACGAACCGGGGCGCATTATGCACACCTTTTTCAATATTACTCCACCCTGTACTCTCCTATCCCTCCTTATGACATGTCGACCTTGGAATCTCTCTTAAATGACTTACCCATACCTAAATTAACTGACACGGACATGCATACTTTAGATGCTAGACTTACGAAACAAGAAATTGAACGGGCCATCTTTACTTTCCCCCCTAACAAAGCCCCGGGTCCTGACGGTCTCCCGACTGACTTTTACAAGGCTAATATAGAAGTGGTGGCTCCACGGCTAAATGCACTTCTGGAGTATTGCCACGAACATGATACCTTGCCTGATTCCATGATGGAAGCCTATATGGTTCTACTTTTAAAACCGGTCAAGGATCCGAGGGAATGTGCTTCATACAGGCCGATAGCTTTACTTAACACGGACCTAAAAATCTTGACCAAGATACTAGCCCTCAGGCTTGCGACAGTACTCCCATCCATCGTTAACATTGACCAGACGGGCTTTATGCCAGGTAAGTCAACGGACACGAACCTAAGGAGACTCTTCACACATCTGCAGATTCCACCAAAACCTGACAGTAAAAGAATTATAGTATCTATAGACTTCGAGAAAGCCTTTGACTCCGTCGATTGGTTGTATATGTTCAAGGTTTTGGAGGTGATGGGGTTTGGACCGCAATATAGGAGGTGGGTGTCTTTGAGGATTTCTTTGAGGTGGGTAGGGGGACTAGGCAGGGTTGCCCACTGTCCCCGTTCCTGTTCTCCCTTGCTCTTGAACCGTTGGCAGTGGCACTTAGGTCGGATCGAGACATTAATTCCATAAGGGTGGGTACGATTGACCAAACCTTGGCATTGTATGCGGACGACATGTTGCTGTTCCTGGATGACCCGGGGGAGTCCCTGAAAAAAGCGCTGGTGACAATCGATCGCTTTGCCACCTTCTCGGGTCTGAAAGTGAACTGGGGTAAATCCTCTATCCTGCCGATAGATCCAGGAGCTAGGGACAAGGCTGACCCCAAGTTACCATTACAGTGGGTCTCCTCTCTAAAATATCTAGGAGTTCAGGTGATGGCAAATGTGCAGGACTATATCCCTCTTAATATACTTCCCTTAATTACGAGACTAAAGCAGAAGACTCTGACCTGGTCCAAACTCCCACTATCCCTTGTAGGCAGAATAAGTCTCTTAAAGATGAAATTTCTCCCTGTGGTACTGTATTTCCTGCGCCATGCACCAGTCTGGATACCGAAAGCTATCTTTCGGAAGTTTGACAGTGTGGTCTCAACCTTCTTGTGGACCCCCTGGCCCACCAGAATTGGACTAAAAGTATTGCAGGAACCAGGAGTGCAAGGGGGTCTAGCGGTGCCAGACTGGCAAAAATACTATCTGGCGGGTCAAATGGTTTTTGCCCGCAGGTGGTTGGTGGCAGATGATGGTGATGCGGCTACAGTTTTAGAGGCGGCCCTCTTGGGATCATATGAAAGCCTGAAGTATGCACTATTTAGAGGCACCAGATCTGATCTCCCACTGACACAGACGATGAAGGCAAACATTAAAGCCTGGGAAATGGCGGTAAAAACAGCGTGCCCCAACTATCGGGGGGTGTCGCCCTCTACCCCTATTTGGATGAACCCAAATCTACCACAATTCTATAACCTACCAGATCCTATGATCTGGGCGGTTAGAGGAATTAAGACGTTAAAAGACATAACGACTTTTGGAGAAATACAAACCTTCTCACAACTTAAATCTAGACACGGCCTCCCCAATCATTACCTGTTTAGATTTTTACAGGTCCGACATGCTTTTCAAGCTCAATCTCAGGAAATAAGGGTCGAATCTGTACCTTCATCCCTGGAAATGATGCTGACAGGAGAGGAACTGGCAAAGCCTCTCTCAGACACATACAAGGAATTCTTTAAGGTGACCCCTAAAGCTATCACTAGGTGCCGGGAAAAATGGGCTAGAGAGGTCCCAGAGGTACAAGGCGATGATTGGGAGGACCTCTGGTCTCAACCTTTTAAGAATCTCGTGTCGGCCAGGGACAGATTGATACAATTTAAATTTTTACACAGGAGTTACTACACACCGGCTAGACTGGGGAGAATTTTTCCCTCGACCTCGGCGGAGTGTTGGAGATGTTCCCATTCACCTGCTGACGCTGACCACATTTTCTGGCATTGCCCAATCATACAGAATTTCTGGAAAGATATCACTGCATGTATTACAGATCTCTTGTCGGTCCCGATCCCAATGAATGTAAAAACCTGTCTCCTGGGTCTGGTTGATGATGTGGTGCCCTCAAGAGCAATGCGTACAATGTTGAGTATACTGTTCTTCTATGGCAGGAAGGCTATCCTGCTTGCCTGGAAAAAAACGGTGGCTCCAAGCGTTTCCGCTTGGAAAGGCCTAGTAAATTCAATGTTACCTTATTACAAAGCCACTTATGAGAGTAGGGGATGTATACAGAAATTTAATAAAGTATGGCACTCATGGCTTAACTCTGATAGTACTGTAGGGTAGGAAAGGTTTGTGGGGCGCAGGCAATGGAATCTTGAATGGCTCATTCCAATGTGATGTGTCTAGACGGCTAAACATGGCAAAACCGAGTTGGTAGATTAGGACACCAGGAATCAGCATGGATAGAATTATAAGTGACTGATGTCAAAATCCGTCTAATAGTCGAGATGTGACTGGGGGGTGGGAAGGGGGGGGAGGGAGGGGGAAGGTTGGTTAGATTGGTCTATTTTAGACGGTTGGTATAGGCCGGTATATGGATGCTGTCTAGTCGACACATCCACCAATGTATGTTATGCATATAAAAATTCAATAAAAAACAAATGTTAAAAAAAAAAGACCCCTTGCAGGGTGGGAATGATATCCCTGGGGCCAGTGGCTTCAGGTAGGCCTTTGATGCGGATGTTAACCCTGCGGCTCCTGTTTTCAAAATCGTCCATTTGATCCAGCAAGGCCTCAAGCCTGCGATCCTGTTGTTTGCAGAGATCAGAGAGGGCCTGCAGGGTTGGATTGGTCTCATCCCACTGTGCCTCCAGAGTCTTCACTCTATCTCCCAAATGCGCAGTGTCAGCCTGCAAGGCCTCAATGTCCTTTTTGAAGGCTGTCACCACTTTGTTTGCAAACCTCTCCAAGTCAGCCTTGGTGGGGAGGGATAGGATGTGGGCACGGATGTCCTTATCCTCCCAGGGATCACCTCCATGTGCAGGCTCATCAACGCTTTCAGAGCCGGAGGGAGAGGAGGGGGAAGGCAGGGTCTGCACAGGCATGTGTGGGGAGCTGATGGGGGAGGCAGCCCTAGCAGCGTGGGAGCCGGGCGCCATCTTGGCTGTACTTGTCGTTTTGCCGCGGGTCCCAAAAAAGTTATCCAGTGATTCGGATCGGCCCCGGGGTGTCCGCTGTGGCTGCGGGGAAGATTTGCGCTTCGGTGGCATCTGGATTGCGGTGTATTTCCCCCTCTAGAAGCCGCCATTTATACTGCTAAAGGTGCGGGTCTCACGGAGCTCAGGGAAAGCACGTCCTCACTTGTGCATGCCGTAGCCACGCCCCCAAGCCATTCCTTTGTTGATTTGGATGTATGTTTTTGGTCGTTGTCATGCTGAAAGATTAAGTTCCTCTTTATGTTCAACTTTCTAGCAGAAGCCTGAAGGTTTTGTGCCAATATTGACTGGTATTTGGAACTGTTCATAATTCCCTCTACTTTGACTAAGGCCCCTGTTCCAGCTAAAGAAAAAACGCCCAAAGCATGATGCTGCCACCCCCATGATTCACGGTGGCTATGGTGTTCTTTTGGTGCTGTGCAGTGTTGTTTTTGCGCTAAACATATCTTTTGGAATTATGGCCAAAAAGTTCAACCTTGGTTTCATCGGACCATAACACATTTTCCCACATGCTTTTGGGAGACTTCAGATGTGTTTTTGCAAAATTTAGCCTGGCTTGGATGTTTTTCTACTTGCCAGTACTTGCCAGATATATTCCTGCAGCTCCTTTAATGTTGCTGTAGGCATCTTGGCAGCCTCCCTGATCAGTTTTCTTAAATTTTTAATCAATTTTGGAGGGACGTCCAGTTCCTAATAATGTCACTGTTGTGCCATATTTTCTCCACTTGATGATGTGTTCCATGGTATATCTATTTCTTTTGTACCCTTCTCCTGACTGATACCTTTTAACAATGAGATTCCTCTGATGCTTTGGAAGCTCTCTGTGGACCATGGCTTTTGCTGTAGGCTGTGACTAAGAAAATGTCAGGAAAGACCTACTAGAACAGCTGAACTTTATTTGGGGTTATAACCCCAACATAACAGATATACTTCTTTACTGCTTTTCACCACATGTGGAAAAATGCTCCTGCTGCTCACCCCCTGCCCTGCCTGCAGTGACCACTCCGCTGCTCTCCTGGTGAACTTTTCATGGCTGGTAAGTCTTGTGAAATCAGCAGGACTTTCTACCCCCCAGGCACCCATATCTGTTTTGCCTTCTGAATTCAGCAGGACAGCAAGAGAGGCAAGGCGATCTGACCATAAGTGGGATGGGGTACCAAAACGTATAAAAAAAAAAAAGAGGCGGGTAGAGGCAGACAAGCAGGACTTCACTTTTTGAGTGAAGTTCCACTTTAGGAGTGCTGTCAAACCCTTTGCGCTTCTTACTAGCACACACTGCCTGCTGCCATACAGTGGCACACACAGGTTAAAATGGGTATTAAAGAGTAAAGGAGGATTTGATACTGGTCAGACAAGATCTGCAAAAAACAGCAGAAAGAACAACAGCCCTGGAAGGGAGGACAAGTCAATTAGAAGATGACATATTCCCAATAAAAAAAATGAGGTGAAAAACATGAAAGAACAGATGAGCAGATATGTGTAAAAAATGGACGAGATGTAGAATAGGCTTCGAAGGGATAATGTGAGACTGGTGGGGTTGCCTGAAAAGAGTGATGCCGCGTACACACGACCATTTTTCTCGTCGGGAAAAATGACATTTTTTCTCTTTGATGAGAAAAAAACGACCGTGTGTGGGCTTTTCATCATTTTTCCCCGACGAGAAAAACTTCATGAATCACGACGAGAAAAATTAGAACATGCTCTAATTTTTCCCGTCGTGATTCACGGCATTTTTTTCCGCTGCAGTTTTCTCATAGGGAAACACTGCCGGGGAGCCTACACACGGTTGTTTTTCTCGACCAAGGGAAAAACGGCCGTGTGTAGGGGAACAAGCCATTCCTCGTTTTTTCGGGTCTATTTTCTCAACGGTGTTTTCACCGTCGAGAAAATCGATCGTGTGTACACGGCATGAGGGTCCCAACCCTATAGAGTTCCTGGAGAAATGGCTTATTGAACTCTTTGGAAGAGAGGCATTTTCAACAATGTTTTCAATTGAAAGAGCACATAGAGTCCCCTTCAGGGCTCCGCCAGCAGGAGGCTACCCCAGGCCGCTTTTGATGACATTTCTCAACTATAAGGATAAAGTGACATTGCTGGGGAAAGCAAGGGAGGCGGGAAATATATTTTTTTAATGGCACCAAGATATCAGGGGGGGGCGGGGACAGACATACACATATGATGTATGGGGATTGATGGATGGGAGTGAACATGAGGAACAAGTGGTGTGGGAAACGGTTACTAAAAAGCCCCATGGGGTACACCTAGATAGGTGGTGGAGGGGGGGGTAACACAAGAATAGATCGATTATTAGCACAGGTGAAATGTAGATTAAATGAGAGCCCAAGAACCAAGGACACATCACAAAAGAATATCATAGGGAATCACGCTCGGTGGTTGCAATATAATACAATAATAAGGGGACAATATTTGGTATGCTTGGCATAGAAAAACGGCGTTTGAAATTCACATGAAATTATTCTTGTATGTATATTCATTTTTATTGGTTGTGGTGGTAAAAATTATAAAAGGTAATATAAAAGAGATGTATACACGGGGACCTCAACACAAAACAAAGGATATTAGTGTAGAGATTAGTTATGAATTAAAAACAAATTTATTTTTGAATAGGCACCCTCGACAGCTTTTTACATATCCCCCGCCTTCATATACAAGCTAAAACACTTGGATCCTGGAATGTCAGGGGTTTGGGGACATCGGCTAAAAAAGCAGCAGTATTCTCCATGCTGGAGAGATATGGAGTAGAGCTGGTCTATCTGCAGGAAACACACCTAACAAAACATATAACCCAACAACTACAGAATAAGAAATATCAACTTCAATACCGTTCGGTATACTCCTATTCTAGGGGGGTAAGCGTTAGGGTGAGAGCCGAGGTGACTTTTTCCTGCAGACAGACCAGCATAGATGAAACGGCCCATATATTTTCTTGTACTGCTCAATTGATAACAGAATGTATACAATGGCAAATATTTATATCCCTCCACCATTTAAAATGGATGTAATGCTTAGATTAAACAAATTTATGTTAGATAAGGATGAAGTGCCGGTCATAGTAGTAGGAGACTTCAATGAGGTCCTAGACAAAAAGGCGGATAGTTTTTCCCATACTGACACACTCAGCCTACAGAGAAGAGCCAACTGAGCCATTTTCTAGATGAAATAGGGTTAACAGACATGTGGAGAGCGCGGAATCCGGGCGTCCAGCAATATTCTTGCTATTCAAGCTCGTATTCCACGCTCTCCAGAATAGATGGCCTTGGGAAATGATAGAGCGTTGCAGATTACAGAAAAGATTGTATACTTGCCAAGAGGGGTATCAGATCATTCCCCAATGGTGCTTAATCTAAACCTAGGGGGGAAAAGAGCCGAGAGAGTGGAAAATAAATCCATACTGGTTCAAATTAATAAAGAAAACAGATGGGGTCCTTCCTAAACTGAGAGAATTTTTTTAATTTAATGAAGGCACTGTGGCGGCTGGGATGCTCTGGGATACCCTGAAGGCATCTCTCAGAGGCATCCTGATCCAAATTTAATAAAGAAGTCAGGGTATGGGAGGAAAATATCCGAAGAGAGGTGATAGAGGCTGAAAATAATTACATAATAGATCCAACACCGTGGAGGGAAAAAATATGGTTAGATAAACAACAAGATTATAAGACAGCAATTACACGGAAAGTTGAGACTAGATGACTCCTCCTGTGGCAGCCTTCTTTTGCAGAGGGCGAAAGTGTAGGAAGGATGCTGGCACAACTATTGAAGTCTAACTCTCCCCCCCCCCTCCACCATCCTTACTATTAGATCCACAGGAGGAGAGATTACATCTGACACCTCGGAGATCGTGCAGATATTCAAGGCCTACTATAAAAAAAACTCTATACAGCACAGAAGGTGGGGATGGAGGGCGCAATGGAGGACTTCTTGGGAAAACTAGAGATACCGACCATTACACAAGAGGAAAGAGATGAATTGGAAACTCCAATAACCCTTGCAGAACTCCAACAGGCAGTAGCTGGTATGGCAAATCAAAAGTCCCCTTGGTCCAGATGAGCTCCCTACAGAGGTGTATAAATACTATGGAGAATTATTACCCCCAGAGCTCTTAAAAGCACTAAAATGAGTGGTCACGGAGAGAAGTCTGCCCGCCTCGATGTTAGAAGCAACCATCATAGTTATACAAAAGGAAGGGAAGGACCCTCTAGACGCAGCCGCATATAGACCAATCTCCCTTTTATGCTTGGATGCCAAAATACTAGCCAAGGTTCTGGCAGCTAGGTTGAATAGAATTACCCCAAAACTGATCCATCCAGACCAGACAGGATTTATAGCGAATACATCCACCAGTATGAACATTAGAAGGACATTCCTAAACCTACAGACCCCGACGGAGAACGAGGGGTCAAGAGCCGTGTTGTCACTGGATGTGACCAAAGCTTTTGACAGCTTGGAGTGGGGATATATTTGGAGGGTTCTGGGGGAATTTGGATTTGGCCCCTCTTTCACTGGTTGGATAAAAATGCTTTATGACAATCCTAGTGCTAAGCTTAGAATTAACAATGAACTCTCAGATAAGATCGAGCTGGAGAGGGGGATGAGACAGGGGTGCCCATTGTCACCCCTGCTCTTCGCCCTGGCGATGGAACCTTTGGCCATTTCTATAAGATCAAGCTCTGAGATAACTGGTTTTCAGAGGAAGACAGGAGAAGAAAGAATCACGTTATACGAGGATGATATCCTACTCTTCCTGGGTGATATGGGGCAGTCGTTGGCAAAATCAATGAGTATAGTGGAGGAATTCGGTAGATTTACAGGTTAAGAGATAAACTGTGAAGCCTCGTACACACGACCGAGTTTCTCGTCGTTAAAAACACGTCGTTTTTCTCGACGAGATTCTTGTCAAGCTTGACGAGATTCTTGTCAAGCTTTCCTTGCATACACACAGTCAATTCCAAATCTCCTCGTTGTTCTGAGCGGTCACGTCCAGCACGTACGATGGCAGTATAAAGGGGAAGATCGATTTCAATGGCGCCACCCCTTGGGCTGCTTTTGCTGATCTCGTGTTTACGCGTGTGAAGTAAAAGTTTGGGAAGAGACGATTCACGCTTTTCAGTCTTCATGCTTTCAGTTCGTTACAGCGTGACGAATGTGCTATCTCCATTACGAAGGCTTGTTTTACCAGAAGAAGCGCTCCCGTCTCATACTTGATTCTGAGCATGCGTGCTTTTTGAAGACTCGTAAAAGCATCCACACAAACGCTTTTCTCATCGCAAAACAGGCCAACGAGAAACACGACGAGAAAATCGAGAATCCGGACGAGAAAAAAGAGCAGGTTCTATATTTTTCTTGTCGAGATTCACGCCAGTTTTCTCGACGAAAAACCATACACACGAACGGTTTTCTCGACAAGAAAGCTCTCTCGGCAGTTTTCTTGTCGTTTTTGGACGAGAAACTCGGTCGTGTGTACGAGGCTTCAGAAATCTGAGCTCTTACCGGAGGACCCTATTAGAAATTCAAGAATACCAGGAATGCCACAACTGGCAGTAGTGGATACATTGAAATACTTGGGGATATCTTTGACGAAAGACCACAACCAATATACAAGTAAAAATCGAATACCACTACTGACCAAATTTAAACAAAAAATTTACTTCTGGAAGCGGTTTCCGTTGTTGGTGGCAGGCAGATGCATTCTAATTAAGATGATCTGGCTGACACAACTATTGTACCTATTACATAACTCCCCAGTCTGGATTTGCAAGAAATGGTTCAACAAAATTGAAACCCTTTTCAGGGAGTTAATATGGAAACGAGAACAAACTAGGATTTGACTTAGAACAATGCAGCTGCCGACAGGGGAAGGAGGCCTGGCAGTGCCCCACCCTGAGAGTTACTACCTATCGGCACAGTTGCAACACCTAATGGGATGTGACATCCCAGGAGGAGGACCCCTAATGGGAGAATAATGCTAACTGGAGCACTACATAATACAATAATTGACGCGCTAGAGGCGGACTCCTTCTGCTTTAGGAATCCAACAATAAAAATTATAACAAAAAATATGGAAAACAGTTAAAAAACAGATGGGATACACTGGGCTAACTGAACAATAAGAATCTGCAGGAACTTCTCACGATAGGAAAGGTCAGAGAATGGGAAACACACGGCATTAAAAGGCTGAGACAACTGTATGATGGCAACATCCTTAAAAAAAATGTGGACTTGAGATGGGAATTTAGCATACCGCAACACTCATTCTATACTTATTTACAGGTGGGGCATGCCCTTGAAGCCCAATTTTGTACACACAGTCAGATTTTCCATCGGAATAAACTCCAACAGGTTTTTCCAACGGAATTCCGTTGTCTTGAATACACACTGTCACACCAAATTCTTACCGTCAAGAACGCGGTGACGTAGAACACTACGACGAGCCGAGAAAAATGAAGTCCAATGCTTCCGAGCATGCGTCCACTTAATTCTGAGCATGCGTGTTTTTTTCTCTGTCGGAGTTCCATACAGACGAACAGAATTTCCAATAGAAACATTTTCCGTCGGAAAAAAAAGAGAACATGTTCCCTCTCTAAGTCCGTCTGAATTTTTGGGGATCTTTTGATACCAAGCCAAGGTCAGGTAGATCAAGAAAGATTTCAGCCACAACTGCCACAGGAATTGTTCGGGATACAAAGAAATACCCACAGGTAACCTCAGGAGAAATACAGGCTGTTCTGGAAAAAAGATGGTGTAGTTGTTTTTAAGGAGCACAATACGATGATACTTGAACAAAAAAAGAGCTGCATGGTCAAGTTGCCAGGAAGAAGCCTTTACTGTACAAGTTCCACAAAAAAAGGCTGGTTATATACCCAACACCTTGACGTGCCTAATGGGCTTTTTCGTGACATTGGCGCAGTAAAGGATTCCTTCTGTCAGCTCAACCATGCAGCTCTTTTTTTGTTTTACTGCAACATGTTCAGTTTTATTTTATTTATTTTTATACTTAAAAGTTTTATTTGGAAAAAATTAAGATTTGCAGTAAAAAATAACACAGGGTGTCAGAACAATTATAGAACAGGGTGTTGAGATACAGAGTAAAATAATAATTTGGGTCAGCATTCAAAAGGAGTACAGTGGAACCTTGGTTTACGAGTAACGCGGTTTACGACGGTTTTGAAAGACGGGCAACTTTTTCTAAATTTTTGCTTTGGTTTGCGAGCACCATCTTGATATACAAGCGTTTTTTTTTATGTTAAAACAAAGAATTACACTCACATTTGAAGGATTCCGCTGGCCATCCTTGCAAAACCGCTGTGTATATGACCAGTTAAGCCGCACAGTGCACAGTACAGCTTTGAGCACTGTATGTGGCCAGAGGACGACTCACATCACTTCCTGGAGACATTCAGACACTCCCAGCAGGGGCGGGCTTACCCGGAAGTGATGTCAACAGTTCAGAGTTCTCCAGGAAGTGCTGTGAGCTGATACTGTGGACACATACAGCGTTACTGTGTACTGTACACCAGCTCTACTAAATACAGTACCCTGTACAGTAAAAATAGAAGCACCAACCCCTCTGGCCAGCTTCTCTACATACAGTACAGTATACAAAGCAGGTGCGCACCAGACTTCTTAACACTGTGCACATTCTTTTACTGTACTTTTTCAACACAGAGCCACTGCAAGTTCAGTTTAATTTGTTTTATGTTTACAGTACATTTTTTACTGTATTTTGTTTTGCCGTAATCATTTTTATATGAATAAATGGTTGTGGAACAAATTGTCTGAGTTTCCATTATTTCCTATGGGAAAATTCGCTTTGATATAAGAGTGATTTGGTTTAAGAGCATGCTTCCGGAACAAATTATGCTCTTAAACCAAGGTTCCACTGTACAAGATAATTAATGTTTTTTATATTTCTCAACCATAAGACTTGTGAAGTTAGACTGCATACAAAAAATCAAAACTAATAAAAGTAAATGTAAAACAAAAAAGGAAAAAAAGACTCAGGTCATTCTTGAATCATACGCCAAGGGTTCAATTTAGCATCATAGATAGGGATGGAGTCATGCAGCCTGTGAAATATTTTCTCTGATAGCATTATTTGATCAACCCTAGTGAGGACTTGGGCAAATGGAACTGTGTTAGACTTCCAGTTAAGAGTGATTGCCCAATGCAGTGCAATACAAATAGTATAGTTTCATTAAGGGTTTGGGGGTATCATGGATTATTTCGAATAGCAGACAGTGCGTGTGTCTTGGAGCCATGTGCCTCCCCGCCAGTTTGTCCATCAGCTCCAGGGCCTCCCTCTAGGTGGGTTGTAATACCTCGCAATCCCAAAACACGTGCAGAAAAGAACCCGGACTAGCACATCCCCAAAAGCAGGATGAGGAGGATTTTGGAAATATCCTTCCCAAACGCTGGGGGGTGTAATACCAGCGAGTGAATAGTTTAATCGCCGTTTCTCTGATAGTGAGAGATTTGGTGCATTTACGCAAATTCTGCCAATTAGTTCAGTGTGGGGTGGTCTCCTACCACTTCCATAGATTTATACAGAGCAAAGATTAAGCCTCTTTGTCTGGGGGCAGATTGGCACAATGACTCAAAAGAGGTTTGGGACTCAGAGGGGATATTCGCATAGTGTGTCTGAAAGAAGTGACGGGATTTGTAAGAATCTGTAATATTCTCACGCTGGGATTTCCTTTTGTGCCTGCAGTTGAGAGAACAAAACAAACTTCCAAATCTGCTGGAAATCCTCCAATGCGGTCAACCCCTGGCTCTTCCACCACTCAAAGGAGTCTGGGTCTTCAAAGGCAGAAGGGAGCCTAGGGTCTCCTAGGAATGAGGCGTCTGGGGGAATTTCTGAGATAAGGGCTAGTTTAGATTTATAAAGGTCCCATAGTTTCAGCCCGTGAGCAAAAATACGTTGTTTTTAAAAAAAATATCGTTGAATTGTGCTTCTTTAAAAACAACCACACTGTCTTTTTGGAGAGCAGCCTGTATTTTTCCTGAGATTACCTGTGGGGTTTTCTTTGTATCCTGGGCAATTCTTCTTCTGCCAGTTGTGGCTGAAATCTTCCTTGGTCTACCTAACCTTGGCTTGGTATCAAAAGAGCTCAGAATTTTCCACTTCCTAGTAAGGGATTAAACAGTACTGCCTGGCATATTTAAGGCTTTGGGTATCTTTTTTATATCCTTTTCCATCTTTATAAAGTTCCATTACTTGTTACGCAGGTCTTTTGACTGTTCTTTTCTACCTCCCCATGGCTCAGGGTCTAGCCTGCTTAGGGCATCCAAGTGAGAGCTAACAAACTCATTGACTATTTATACACAAACACTAATTGTGATTTAAAAGCCACAAATGTGAGAAATTAACCTTTAATTGCCATTTTAATCTATGTGTGCCACCTTCCATGTCTGAACCAAGGCCAAACATTCCAGGGTATGTAAACTTTTTATCAGGGACATTTGGGTGATTTCTGTTATCATTAGGATTTAACCACTTCCATACTGGGCACTTATACACCTTCCTGCCCAGACCAATTTTCAGCTTTCTGCGCTGTTGCACTTTGAATGACAATTGCGCGGTCATGCTACACTGTACCCAAACTAAATTTTTATCATTTTGTTCCCACAAATAGAGCTTTCTTTTGGTGGTATTTGATCACCTCTGCAATTTTTTTTTCTGCTAAAAAAAACTGAAAAAACCCCAGAAAATTTTGAAAAAAAAAATGTATTTTTTTTGTTTCAGTTACAAAACTTTGTAAATAATTATGTTTTCTCCTTCACTGATGGGCACTGATGGGCACCAATGAGGCGGCACGGATGGGCACCTATAGGAGGCACGGATGGGCACCGATAGGCAGCACGGATGGGCACCGATAGGCGGCACGGATAGGCACCGGTAGGCGGCACGGATGGGCACAGATAGGCAGCACGGATGGGCACCGATAGGGGGCACAGATGGGCACCGATAGGCGACACGGATAGGCGGCATGGATGGGCACCGGTAGGCGGCACGGATGGGCACAGATAGGCAGCACGGATGGGCACCGATAGGGGGCACGGATGGGCACCGATAGGTGGCACTGTAATGTGTTACTAATGGATGCCAATCAGTGCCAAACAATAATGCCTGCCAATCAGTGATGCCCATTGTGGGCACTGATTGGCATCCATTGTGGGCACTGATTGGCATCCATTAGGGGCACAGAATGGCATCCCTGGTGGTCTAGGGAGGCATACCTGGTGGTGGGCATCCCTGGTGGTCCAGTGTGGGCATCCTTGGGGTGGCTGCGCTGATAATGGATCAGCACAAACCCCCCGTCAGAGGAGCAGCCGATCGGCTCTCCTCTACTCGCGTCTGATAGACGCGAGTGAGGAAAAGCCGATAACCGGCTTTTCCTGTTTACATCGTGATCAGCCGTGATTGGACACGGCTGATCACGTGGTAAAGAGTCTCCGTCGGAGACTCTTTACCTAGATCGGTGTTGCTGGGTGTCAGACTGACACCCTGCAACAACGATCGCCGCGATGCGCGCCCCCGGGGGCGCGCAGCGGCTCAAAATCCTGAGGACGTCATATGACGTCCAGTCAGGATTTTGAAACCACTTTGCCGCCGTCAATCCGCTATAGGGCAGGCGGCAAGTGGTTAAAAAAGGATACAAAAAACCTATGTGATAATAAATGGCTTCATGTAATCACTATCCCTAAATAAAAGACCGTTCTTTGGCACGATCAGTCATATTGTCAATATTATGCCAAGATTTCACAATTTCTGCAAGGGTATGCAAACTTTTGAGCTCAAATGTATAACAATACAAGATGTTTTCTTAATGGAGGAAAGGGGGATGGCGAGTGTCAAGAGGGTTTCAATAAGAACCAGACAGCAGGATGTAAGACACCCTTCAGGTATGTCCCTGGTCCAATATAACAAAAATAAAGTTCAGCTTCAAAATATATGAATGTTTTTGGAAAAAGCAAACATATTTCCTTCTCTCTGTGATTTATTATTCGCGGTTTTGAATTTAATGAAACATTTTTATATCAAAAGCCATCAACTCCCCTTCCTTAGCTTTATGTAGGAACATCTATAAAACTGGCAAATCTATACGTACTGTAAAATTTGAAACAATTTTAAAAGTATTTGCTTCTTTTTAGTTCTGTAAATGATCAACTATGACAATATGCGTCTTTCACTGCCACTAGGTACCTGTACATTGCATTCATATTATCATGAAAGTTTTACAGTCGAGGCTATAAACTTGTATTTATCAGCAGGTGCCACGAGCACAGAAAATATAAATATTCATAACAGACTGGTCACACCTTTATTGGCCTATCTTCTACTATAGATATAATCTGTTTGGTGTTCGGTACAGCATGAATATGTACTTTTTGTGTGTTTAAAGTTCACAGAACATGCAGCTGTGCATACCAAATGGTATGTACATAATGCAATGTCTGTACAGTCACTATGTGGGCTTAACATTACCCTGAGCTTCCTTGAATCCAAGTATAGAAGTTTATCTGCAAAGCATGTACATACATCCCAAGGGTGTCGAGCATAACTGTACAAAATGTTGGGGTAACATAGGAAAAACTGATAACCACAGAGGTATTTGGAATATTTGGCATTATAAATATTTTACATTATGTACACATCTTTAAATCACAATTAAATGAGCAAGCCATACTTAAATCAGAATTAAACCCCAAATCAAAAATGTAATCTGCTGCTTAGCATTCCGTAAATGTGGAAGCTATATTCATTTTCTGTTTTGGCTTTTTTCGCCTTTGTTTCACCTCGTGATCCGGCCAGTAACACACTTCCTGTCTTAAGGTGGCTTCACTTTGGATGGAGGAGCAAAAGGGGCCACCTCTGGACTGCTGCATTGTCAATCTGGGGGTAAGGTAGTATTATATTCACTAGCTGATTTAGATGGACTTGACTAACAAACTAAAGCTAAATGCCAGTTCCCCTCTACAACAATTTTTGTTTCTTCATATTTTGCACACGTTAAAATCTGCATTTTTTGCTATAAAATTAATTGCAACCCCCAGAACATAATATAACGTATATACTCGAGTATAACCTGAGATTATAAGCCCTTTTTTTTGGGCTGAAAGTGCCCCCTTGGCTTATACTCGAGTCAGTGTACTTGAAAATATTGAGAGGCTGCGGGCGTCCATCGTTTAAAACTCACGGTCTCCTCCTGATCCCTTCCGTGATAGGCGGAACTGTGCCTGCTGGGAATCGCCTATCACGAACGTTCTCTCATCCTTCCCAGCAGACACTGTGTTCAGTGTTCTGCCAATCACGGACCCCTTTTCATCCACGGACAAGAGGACGTCTGTGATTGGCGGAACACTGAACACAGTGTCTGCTGGTAAACTGAGTCGGAGGTCGTTGATTGAACATTCGTAATCAGCGTTTCTCAGCAGACACAGTTCCGCCTATCACGGAAGGGACCAGGAAGAGACCGCGAGTTTTAAACAATGAATGGATGTCCGCAGCCTCTCAATTTCAGGTACACTGACAAGGGCAAAGTGAGGATTGGCACAGTGACGATGGGCACAGTGAGGATTGGCACAGTGACAATTGGCTTAGTGAGGTTGCAATGGGCACAGTGAGGCGTGCAAATGGGCACAGTGAGGCGTGCAAATGGGCCTTGTTGATCCTCTTCCACTTACAATAGCTGCTGCATTCTCACCCTCGGCTTATACTCGAGTCAGTAAGTTTTCCCATTTTTTGTGTGGTAAAATTAGTACCTTGGCTTATACTCGAGTATATACAGTATATTTTCTGAAAGCAGGAGCCCTGTAGAATAAAAAAAAAAAATAAGATTTTTGCAATGTTTAATGTTGAACAGTCTTTTTTTTCAACCCTGTATTTTCGGGAAAAAATACGGTAAAATTTATTTTAGTGCATCCAGAAAATTTATATATACCCAATTTTGGTAAAATTTGAAAAGGGGTTGTGTTGTTGTTTTTTTTTTACGTTAGTTTGGAAAAAGGATTCCCAATCAGCTGGTATCCAATTGATTCTGTATCCTCCACCTAATTGAAAATGTCCATTAAGCCTCCTGACGTTGCCAAAAGTAGTATAGGAACTACTTTTGGGAATCGGTGTGGTGCCGCATAGTTGGCGTTGCACCGATTCAGATGGTGCTATTGCCGGCAATAGCCACCGATTTGGCATGCCATTTGACATGTTAAATCGCATGCCCAATCGTACCAATGTGAACCTAGGCTTAAAACCTGGTAAATAAGGCCTCCCCCTTTCCATCTCCACCTATACATTTTTAACTGACCGCTGTGCATACTGGTGTTTACCGTGACTGCTTTCTAGACCTGTTTTACTAGTTCACTTTTAACCACTTAAGGACTGCCGCCTGTACATATATGTTGGCAGAACGTCACGGTTGGGCACAAGCACGTACAGGTACGTCCTCTTTAAGACGACCCGCCGTGGGTCCTGAGCTCCGTGACCGCGGGACCCTATCGCCGCCGGTGTCCCGCGACCGGGTCACAGAGCTGAAGAACGGGGAGAGGTAAGTGTAAACAAACCTCTCCCCGTGCTTCCCAGTGAGACTGTCACTGATCGTCTGTTCCGTCATATGGAACGACGATCAGTGATGTCACACACCAAGCCACTCCCCCATGCAGTAAGAGTCACATATTAGGTCACACTTAACCCCTTCAGCGCCCCCTACAGGTTAACCCCTTCACTGCCAATCTAATTTTCACAGTAATCAGTGCATTTTTATAGCACCGATTGCTGTGAAAATGACAATGGTCCCAAAATAGTGTCCGATGTGTCCACCATAATGTCGCAGTCACGATGAAAATTGCTGATCTCCGCCATTACTAGTAAAAAAAAAAAATATTAATAAAAATGCCATAAAAAACTATCCCCTATCCCCCTGTAGACGCTATAACTTTTGCGCAAACCAATCAATAAACGCCTATTGCATTTTTTTCAAAATTGTCGCTCTATTTTTGTTTATAGCTCAAAAAACAAAAATCGCAGAGGTGATCAAATACCACCAAAATAAATCTCTATTTGTGGGGAAAAAAAGAATGCTAATTTTGTTTGGGAGCCACGTCGCACGACCGCGCAATTGTCAGTTAAAGCAACGCAGTGCCGAATCGCAAAAAGTGGCCTGGTCCTTTAGCTACAAAATGGTCCGGTGCTTAAGTGGTTAAACAATTTTTAAGAACTGTATATTGTCATTTTCAATTCTTTCTTCGGCCAATTGTTGTAGCCCCTAACATTGTTAAATGCATTCTCACCTAAAATATAAATACAATAATCAAAATGACCGATTTTCGTGCAGCTGCAAAAAAAAAAGGGATTTTTATAACAGCTTACCTGTAAAATCCTTTTCTTGGAGTACATCACGGGACACAGAGCGACTTAGTCATTACTAATGGGTTATATAGATTACCTTCAGGTGTTGGCACTGGCCAATTCCAAACCGGAAGTACCCTCCCCTATATAAGCCCCTCCCACACGGGAGCACCTCAGTTTTGTAGCCAAGCAATAAGTGTCCCAAAAAGAGGGGTGGGAGCTCTGTGTCCCGTGATGTACTCCAAGAAAAGGATTTTACAGGTAAGCTGTTATAAAAATCCCTTTTTCTTTTTCGTACATCACGGGACACAGAGCGACTTAGTCATTACTAATGGGACGTCCCAAAGCAATGCCAAATGAGGGGAGGGATACATAAGCTGGGCGCCATCAGGCATGAGGATCTTTTGCGGCCTGCAACACACTGCGCCCAAAGGCGACATCCTCCTGACTTCTAACGTCTACCTGGTAGAATCTAGTAAACGTGTGTACCGAAGACCATGTTGCGGCCTTACATACTTGAGCCAGGGAGGCCTGGTGATGCACTGCCCATGAAGTTCCAACTGCTCTTGTGGAGTGCGCCCTAACTTTGAACGGAGGCGGTCTCTTTCTCAAGCCATAGGCTTGTATTATGACCTGTCGAATCCACTTGGCTAAAGTAGATTTTGATGCTGCCTGACCCTTTCTAGGGCCTTCCGGCAGAATAAACAATGTATCCGTTCTGCGAATCTGAGCAGTGGCTTTTAGATAAGCTTTAACTGCTCTTACTACATCCAAAGAATGTAATAACTTTTCCTCTACCGAGCTAGGTTTGGGGAAAAAAGAAGGAAGAACCACATCTTGGTTCAAATGAAACCTCGATACCACCTTGGGAAGAAAGGCTGGATGAGGACGTAATACTACTCTGTCCTTATGGACAACCAGATATGGCTCCTTACAGGACAAGGCGGCTAATTCGAATACTCTTTTAGCCGAACAAACGGCTACTAAGAAAATCAATTTCCTGGTGAGAAGAACCAAGGAAATGTGTTGCAATGGTTCAAACGGTTGTTTCTGTAGAACCGACAGAACCAGGTTTAAGTCCCAAGGACATATGGGAATACTAACCGGAGGGCTAATACGCATCACTCCTTGTATAAAGGCTTTGACTAGTGAATGCGAAGCCAAGGGCCTTTGAAAAAATATTGACAAGGCCGAAATCTGACCCTTGATAGTACTCAAGGCCAGCTTCCTATCTACAGCCCACTGTAGGAAGTCCAAAATCCTCCCTATCACGTACTTACGTGGATGCCATTTCTTGGCCTCACACCACGTAATGTACGCTTTCCAGATCCTATAATAGATCTGCCTGGATACCGGCTTCCTGGCATTGATCATGGTAGATACCACAGAATTAGAGAGCCCTCTCTTTTTCAGAATGTGGGCTTCAATAGCCAGGCCGTCAAACCTAGGGCTGGTAAGGAAGGGTGGTATATCGGTCCCTGCGACAGCAGGTCCGGACGATGTGGGAGGGTCCAAGGACTCCTCACTGACATTTTTACAATCTCCGCGTACCATGCCCTTCGGGGCCACGCTGGAGCCACCAGAATCACTGGTTTCTTTTCTACCCTGATTCTGCGGAGTAATCGCGGTAACAATTGTGGCGGTGGGAATGCATATATCAGCTTGAACTGATCCCAAGGGAACACTAGGGCATCCGAGCCGCAAGCTAGGGGATCCCTTGTGCGAGACACAAATCTGTCCACCTTTGCGTTGAATCTGGATGCTAGCAGATCTACATCCGGTGTTCCCCACCGCTGGCATATTGCCTGGAAAACCTCGGGGTGAAGAGACCATTCCCCCGGGCATAATTGTTGGCGACTTAGAAAGTCCGCTCTCCAATTTTCCACTCCTGGGATGAAAACCGCGGATATGGCTGGGACATATCTTTCTGCCCACTCCAGGATGCAATTTGCTTCCCTCTGGGCTGCACGACTCCTGGTGCCACCCTGGTGATTGATATATGCCACTGCCGTGGCATTGTCTGATTGAATTCTGACAGGGGACCCTTGGAGTTTGGATGTCCATGCTACTAGGGCATACCGGGCTGCTCGTATCTCTAAGAGATTGACGGGCAGGGCCTTTTCTGCTTCTGACCACTTGCCCTGGAGAGACCATTGCTCCAGTACTGCCCCCCAGCCTATGAGGCTGGCATCCGTAGTGAACACCTTCCAAGAAACCGGACTGAAGGGTTTCCCTCTTTCCAGATTCTGGGGCACCAACCACCAATGGAGGCTCTTGCGAACGGAAGGGGACAGGGACATTGGTAAGTCTAAAGCCTGAACTTTTTTGTCCCAGGCTGACAGTATGGCCCTTTGCAAATTCCTTGAATGGAATTGACCGTAGGGTACCGCTTCGAATGAAGCCACCATCTTTCCCAGCAGCCTCATGCACAGGAGTATGGATGGTTTTCTTTTTGTACCCACTAAGTGGGTCAAATTTTTTAAAGACGACACCTTCTCTGGAGGTAAGAAAATCTTTCTCTGATTTGAATCCAGCCTTAGCCCTAAGTATTCCAGACTTTTGACTGGTCTTAGAGCTGACTTGTCCCGGTTGATAATCCAACCGTGATATTCCAGATACTTGATTGTCTTGTGAATAGCTACTTCCAGCTTTTCCACTGAGTGGTCTATTAGTAGCAGGTCGTCTAGATATGCCATTATCGTTACACCTTGTGTTCTTAGATTGGCCAATAATGGGGCCAGAATTTTTGTGAACACTCGAGGTGCTGTGGCCAGACCGAAAGGTAAGGCTCTGAACTGAAAATGGCGCCCTTCTACTGCAAAGCGTAGAAATTTCTGGTGGGCCGGAAAGATGGGAATATGCAGATAAGCATCCCTTATGTCGATCGAGGCTAACCATTCCTGCCCTTGTAGGGCGGTGGCCACCGATCGGATCGACTCCATCCGAAAAGTCCTGATATTTAGGAACTTGTTTAGCCCTTTTAGATTTAATATGGGCCTCACGTCCCCATTTGGTTTGGGGACCGTGAAAAGGTTCGAGTAAAACCCGAATCTGCTTTCTTCCAGGGGAACCTTCATGATTACACCTTGGAGCAATAGTTGTTCTAGTGCCAGAAGGAGGGATCCTCTCTTCTGGGAATCTCTTGGCACGTTTGACCTCATAAATTGGGCAGGAGGAGTGCCTTTTAACTCCAGCTTGTATCCCAGACTTACTGCGGAGAGCACCCATCTGTCTCTGATGGTGTCCCGCCAGGTCTTTGTGAACAACTGAAGCCTTCCCCCCACCCGATTGAGTGGGGGCAACGCTTCATAACTTGGGGGGAGGTTTTGTACCTCTCTTGATCCAGGGCTTCTTGTTACCCTGTGATTGTCCCTGATTTCTGCCCCCTGAATTTGACCGCGGAGGCCGTCGGAACTGCTTCACAGCCGATGTGCCCGGGACTGGAGAAGTAGGCCTCTTAAAAGAAGGACTTCTACCCTTGTTCTTAACCGGTAAGAGTGAACTTTTACCGGCAGAAATTTTCTGGATATATTTGTCCAGATCTTCTCCAAATAAGCGTTCTCCATGAAATGGGAAGCTAACCAGCAGTTTTTTACAGGGAGCTTCAGCAGACCAGTTTTTGAGCCACAGAAGCCTACGCATATGTACTATAGACAGCGTAAAGCGGGAGGCCTGTTGGATTGTATCCTTTATGGCGTCCACCGCAAAACACAAGGCTCTAGGCAGGTCAGCTAGGGCAAGAGCCTGCTGATCTGGTAAGTCCCTCAAGACTTGCTTCAACTGATCTTTCACTGCTTGGCAGACTCCAATCGCTGCTACCGCAGGTTGTGTCACCATGCTTGCTGTAGAGAAAGCAGATTTTAGTAAAGACTCCAATTTTTTATCTATTGGGTCTTTGAACATTGGAACATTATCTACTGGACATGTCAGTGATTTGTTCACAGAAGAGATGGCTGCCTCCACTGTAGGGACCCTCCATTTTTTTATGAACTTATCCTCCATGGGATAGATCACCGGAAATCTCTTGGGGGGAGCAAATATTTTATCAGGATGCTCCCAATCCTGGTAAATAAGCCCTTCTAATAAAGGGTGGATTGGGAAGGAACAGACAGCCTGGGGAGCTTTTAGCGACCCCAGCGAGGAAACCGTAGTGGATGGTGGTTCCGCCAGAGGCATTTTAAATGCTGATCGGACCATGTTAGTCAGAGACTGAACCCATAATCTTTCAGCCTGAGATGCTGAGAAAGGTTCTTCCACTGTTGATTCCTCCATAACTGAATCAACCTCATCCTGATCCCCTTCAGGTAGGTCGATCTCTGTGTGGGGCTGTTCCTCCACTAACAGGCACTCTGAAGGAGGAGACGGAGATCGGACGCGCTTTTCCTGTGACAGGGAAGCAGCGATCAATGCTGTTAATCTCTCTTCCAATCCTCCCAGAGTTGAGGATAAAACCTCCTCTGTTATATATACAGGAGCAGGTGGACTGGGGACAGCCGCAGCACCAGGCATTCCTGCGGGGTTTCTACGGCTACTGACCTCTGAATTCTCAGGGGAGATTGGTGCAGTACAAGCATGCCCAATATCCTCAGAGCCCGATGGAGACCCCTTTGGCTTCCTGGAAGATCTATTTCCGGAGCGTCTGGACGACATATCCTTTAAGCACAAAGCTGAGGTATTCCCGTCGTCATACACCAATTTTGCTGGTAATAGTCTAACAAAGTTGCTGCTATATACCAGCTGGTGTCCACTAAAGTGCCTTTCTATGGGGATGCCTGCATCAACCGCCTCTGTGTGCCACTGTTTGTTGCTAGCTCTGTTTGCATCCAGCTGACACTTGTACTGTGTCTTTTAACCATGCTGGGACGCCCGCACATGCGCAGAAGCGCCGCGCATCGAGCGTCATCCACCCGCCCCTTTTTTTCATAGGAGGCGCGTGCACGCGCCCGCGCGCGCGCCCGTGGCGCCCTTTTCGAAATCAAACAGGGGACTAGGAGCCAGGGCCCTTTTTGCCGGAGGGCCTGTGCGGTGGATGAGCGCAGCAACAGGGCAGAGGAAGTGGATTCCCACAGAGAAACTTACCAGCTGCCTGGATCTTTTGACTTGAGAAAACCAAAGATCCACATGACAAGAAAAATGGACTACAGCGGCCTCTAGTGGTTTAACCCAGGTACCGCGGTCCCTTTTTTTTTTTTTTTCTTGACTACTATTAAAATTTTACATTTTCAGTAGTTACAGGCAAACACAGATATTTAGCGGGAATACCGTTAGGTAACAGACAGAAAGACAAATTAGGCTTGGGGGTCCCCCAATAGAACCAAGTTCCTGGGGGCCCCCACTTACCTGATCCCCGCCGCAGGACTTTGTTTGGTCCACAGAAGCCCAAACTTCACCTATCACGGCAGGCATTGTAATTAAACCTTCAGGGACCGGGTTCCCAAGGATTCCACTCCCCTGGACCTGTATAGCACCCTGCACAGACAACATCTTTGTCGTGGGTATGACCAGAGCTCTGGATCCCAGGGTCCAGCCCTCCTAAGAGAGGCATTACAGCCAAAACCTTGCTCTTCTGCTGCAAGGCCCGGGTACCGACCGTTTAGCTATGAAGCTTTTTTGGTGGGATCCGGAACAGCTTACTAAGGCCCAAAAGAACCTGTACGCAAGCCCAGTGAAAACACATGTTACTCTTTGGCCAACACCTTAGACACTGGCAAAAAACTGAGGTGCTCCCGGGTGGGAGGGGCTTATATAGGGGAGGGTACTTCCAGTTTGGAATTGGCCAGTGCCAACACCTGAAGGTAATCTATATAACCCATTAGTAATGACTAAGTCGCTCTGTGTCCCGTGATGTACGAAAAAGAAAGGGGGTCGTGTCAAGTAAATAGATACCAAATATGTCAAGTCTGAAAACGGTGTGCCCACATAACATGGAAAATTATAGTACTTGAATTTCTCCATAAACAATGCTTTAAAAGCCTTTATAGCTCATCTGTTTAGAGTGAACAGTGAATTATGGCCCTAGAATTATTGTTGCTCTTACTCTGACATTTGAGCCGATACCTCACAAGTATGGTGCAATTCTGGTCTACATACACATATGCACCCTGTACATGTACTTGCTGGTGTGTAAAGGGCGATGGGGGTAATTTTTTTTTTACTTTTTTGATTACATTTTGTTAATTTATTGTTCTTTACTTTTAACAACCCTTCTATATGATAGCAATTGGTACACTTTATGGAGACATAAGGGGCCTATTAGACCCTTATTACTCCCCTGCAGCTAATCAAGCACAAACAATACTTGATTAGTTGCTTCCCTGGCTACAGCAGCCTGAAACTGGAAATGCTCAGAGCTGAGCACCTTTGGCTTTATAAGTAGCAGACGGGATCAGGACCACGCTGCCTGCACTGTAAAAGTGATCACTTTTACCATTCGGTCAGTGCTGGCTGACGGGATGGTAACAAGCCAGTGACTGCTACTGCATGGGCTGATGTTCATGTATAGACGTACATAGTATATCCAAAGAGGCAAAGTAGTTAAGCAGTTACAACACTTTTTGGTCTGCTAAAGGAAGTTGAAAAGTAACAGACTAAAGATACACTGATCGAAATTCAGCCAATCCAAAAGGGACAGCCGCATTTTAATAAATAAATATATTGGCTCCCCTGCCTAACAAAAGTCGATTGTTTAACTTCTGTTTAAGGGTCATGTTGGAAAATTTTCCATCAATTATTGGCTGCAGCTGCTGATCAGTGTATTCCTCCATTCACCTTGTTTGGGTGATGGAAACGTTTATTTTTCCCCTCATTTTCCCTACTGACAAAAAAATGTAACCTTGTATGCTTTACTGGCCAGATCACCATGTAAAAAAAAAAAATGCAGTCACCGCAGACTTGGTAAGTTGCAATATAGAATATTTTTGTTTTTGGGTTTAATACCGCTTTACCATCCTAATAAATAAGGATTTATTTTATAAAGTGCTAAAAAAAAAAAGAAGACAAGTACACTTGCATAAAAATCATATTTACAGGTATTTCATATATACTCTAAAATATAACACTGGACAGTAAAAGGAATGTCTGTATACAAATAATTTGAATATCAAACAGTTAATTTATTTCAGTAATTCAATTAAAAAAATGAACCCATATATTATATAGATTCGTTACACACAGAGTGATCTATTTCAAGCATTTCTTTCTTTTAATTGTGATTATTCCTTACAGCTAGTGAAAACCCCAAATTCAGTATCTCAGAATATTGTGAAGAAGTTCAATATTGTAGACTCACGATTTCACACTCTAATCAGCTAGTTAACTCAAAACACCTGTAAAGGTTTCCTGAGCCCTTTAAGGGTAAGTTCACCTTTACAGAAAATCTGTAAGGTGAACCTTCACTGGACCCCCTTCCTCAACCCCCCCCCCCCCCCCCGGTCCCACGATCGCCTGCTGGGAGACATCGGATCGCTGCTTTACCGGCCCGGGGATTTGAAATCCCTGCGGCTTAATCTCCTAAATGTACCTCTCTGCATGTGACTAAATGGGTGGCGCTGACCAATCAGAACCCACCTAGCCTGTCCTGTCAGCGCTGAGGAAGAGGAGAGAAAGCCATAGGGATTTAAAATCCCCAGACTGGTAAAGCGATGATCTGATGTCTCACAGCGGGTGATCACGAGACTCCAGGTCAGCCAGAATGAGGGGGGGGGGGTGAGGAAGGGGGTCCAGTGAAGGTTCACCTTACAGATTTTCTGTAAAGGTGAACTTACACTTTAAATAGTCTCTCAGTCTGATTCAGTAGGTTACACAATCATGAGGAAGACTGCTGACTTGACACCCTCCACAAGGAGGGTAAGTCACAAAAGGTCATTGCTAAAGAAGCTGGCTGTTCAGAGAGTGCTGTATCCAAGCATATTAATGGATAGTTGACTGGAAGGAAAAAGTGTGTTAGAAAAAGGTGCACAAGCAACAGGGATAACCGCAGCCTTGAAAGGATTGTGAAATAAAGGCCATTGAAGGATTTGGGGGAGATTCACAAGGAGTGGACTATGGCTGGTGTCAGTACTTAAAGAGCCACCACACACCCACATATCCAGAACATGGGCTACAACTGTCGTATTCCTTGTGTCAAGCTACTCCTGAACCAGAGACAACGTCAGAAGCGTCTTACCTGTTGTTCAATGGTCCATAGGTCTCTTTTCAGATGAAAGTAAATTTTGCATTTTATTTAAAAATCAGGCCTCATGCCCACTGGCGTTTTTACAGCTGCGTTTTTGAGCGTTTTTTACAGCTTAAAAACGCCTGTCCATGTTATTGTAAATATTTTTTTTTTTTTTTTAAAAAAACAAAAAAAAAAACGTCGGAGCTAAAAACGCGACCGCGCGTTAGTGCGCGTTTTTTGCGCGTTAGTGCGCGTTTTTGCGTGTTTTTTGACGCTCGCGTTTTTTCCTGCCTAGTTCTGACGCTGAGGAACGCACTGGCCCTGGGTTTTTTTTACAGCTTACAAACGCCTATGCTCTTTACAGCTCAAAAACGCCTAGGTGGGCATGAAGCTATAGACTAACATGGACAGGCGTTTTTAAGCTGTAAAAAACGCTCAAAAACGCGGCTGAAAAAACGCCCGTGGGCATGAGGCCTCAAGGTCCCAGAATCTGGAGGAAGAGTGTAGAGGCACAGAATCCAAGTTGCATGAGGTCCAGTGTGAAGTTTTCACAGTCAGGTGTCCGTTTATGAAGCAGTGACATTTTTTCACTGCTTCATTCTCCAGGATTCACAGTGGAGATCATTCTCCTCTGGATGCCAGTTTATGAAGCTTTGCTTCACTCCTCCAAAGGAGAAGCGATCTACAATCTACAAACAGTGGAGAACAGCCCCGATACTGGAATCTCGTGAGACTTTATGAGATTACAGTACCATAAATTCACTGAAACACAGAGGTGTCCATTTATTATCACTGCTCAGTACATGGACAGACGGCATGGTTAATGCTAATGAAATAAAGAGTCCCCCTACATAATATATATAATATATACACACACACACACACACACGTTATATATACATATACAGTGGAACCTCGGATTGCGAGTAACGCGGTTAATGAGTGTTTCGCAATACAAGCTTTTTTTTTTTTTTTTTAATCCTAACTGGGTTTGCGAGTGTTGTCTCACAAGACAAGCAGGATTCAAGCCTCTGCGGTGTGCAGTGAAATTTGGCCATAGGTGCGGGGGTGCCAGTGACACCAAGAGCCGTTCGGAAATACTCTGAAACACTCAGTTCCCGAGCCTTTCCGAGTGCAGCCGAACGGTCTCCGAGTATTTCCGAGTCTCTCCCGTGCCCCCCCCACCTCTGGCCACGTGCGGTATTGCATGCCATAGAAGTCAATATGCAACGAATTATCTTCGTTTCCCTCGACTTCTATGGGGAAACTCGCTTTGATATGCGAGTGCTTTGGATTACAAGCATTCTCCTGGAACAGATTATGCTCGTAATCCAAGGTTCCACGCACATTTTTTATATATATATATATATCTCTATCTATAGATATAGATATAGATATATATGTGTATACACATAAATATGACAGAGGGGCATGGTTACTGTCTTGGGGGGGGGGGGTCTGATGGAGGTAGAAGGAAGTTAATAATCTTCCTCTTCAGTTCCCCCGGAATTCTCTCTTCACTCCCCGATTTTCCACCTCTGAGCTGGTGAATCGGGGAGTGTGAATTCTGACACAGACTAGTGAAGCAATGAGATCGCAGCTTCATAAACTGGCCGTTTGTCAGTCAATGAGGATTCTCTGTGTGCAGAGATCATCGGCGGGAGAACATGTTCAAACATGTTCTCCCCAGTTTATGTTTCATAAACCGTTTATGGACTGTGATCAGTAGTGATCCTCTGGAACACTGCTGTTCACAGTTTCAAAAAACGGACACCACAGTGATGATTTGGGGAGCCATTTTATCTGCTGGCGTTGGTCCACTGTGTTTTATCAAGTCCAAAGTCAGCGTAGCCCTCTACCAGCAAATTCTAGAGCACTTCATGCTTCCCTTTGCTGACCAGCTTTATCGAGATGCCGATTTCATTTTCCAGCAAGACTTAGTACTTTTGGCAGTGTGGGCAGGTGCCAACACCTGGTTTAATGATCATGGTATCACTGTGCTTGATTGGTCAGCAAACTTATCTGACCTAAACCCCATAGAAAATCTGTGGGGTATTTTCAAGAGGAAGATGAGACACCAGACCCAAAAAATGTAGATGAGCTGAAGGCCGCTATCAAAGCAACCTGGGCTTCCATAACACCCCAGGAGTGCCACAGGCTGATCGCCTCCATGCCACACCGCATTGATGCAGTAATTCATGCAAAAGGAGCCCCCACCAAGTATTGAGTGCATACTATACTGTACATGGACATACTTTTCAGTAAACCAGAATTTCTGTATTAGAAATACCTTTTTTTATTGATCTTATTCTAATTTTCTGAGATACAGAATTTGGGGTTTTCACTAGCTGTAAGCCATAATCATCAAAATTAAAAGAAAGAAATGCTTGACATATATAAAACTCTGTGTGTAACAAATCTATACAATATATGAGAGTTTCACTTTTTGAATTGAATTACCAAAATAAAGTCACTATTCTAATTTTTTGGAGATGCACCTGTACATAGTTTGCAAACTAAGTGACGAGATCAAAACTGAAAGCTGCCCATAAACAGTAAGATCTTGTTTCATTACATCAACCACAACCATATATTAGGAAGCCCATCCTGCTGGATTTAAGACTAAGAGGCATGGCTCAGTTGGAGCCCGGGCTAAACACCTATCGACAGGGTTGCGCAGAGATGTGTGGCTTATAGGACCTTCCTTCTTTTCCATTTGATATTTGAAGCCGGGATGAGCTCTGTCCTTGCCTGCACTCCCAGCAGTTTTCCATGGAAGAGAACCCAAGTGAGCCTTGATCAGCACATGTTATTTGGTTTTGAATCATGTACAGCCCTGGCCAAACGTTTTAAGCATGACACAAATAATTTTCAAAGTCTGCTGCCTCAGTTTTTATAATGGCAATTTGCATTTACTCCAGAATGTTATGAAGAGCAATCAGATGAATTGCAAAGTCCCTCTTTGCCATGAAAATGAACTTAATCCCCCCCCCCCAAAAAAATAACATTTCAACTGCATTTCAGCCCTGCCAGAACAAGGACCAGCTGACATGTCAGTGATTCTTTCCTTAACACAGGTGTCAGTGTTGCCAAAGACAAGGCTGGAAATCCCTCTGTAATGCTGATTGAGTTAGAATAATAGACTGAAAGCTTTAAAAGGAGGGTGGTGCTTAAAATCATTGTTCTTCCTCTGTTAACCTTATTTTACCTGCAAGGAAACACATGCAGTCATCATTGCTTTGCACAAAAAGGGATTCACAGGTAAGGATATTGCTGCTACTAAGATTGCACCTAAATCAACCATTTATCAAATTATCAAGAACTTCAAAAAGAGAGGTTAATTTGTTGTGAAGAAGGCTTCAGGGCACCCAAGAAAGTCCAAGAAGTGACAGGACCTTCTCCTCCTGATGCAGGATCGGGGCACCACCAGTGCAGAGCTTGCTCAGGAATGGCAGCAGGAGGTGTGAGTGCATCTGCACGCACAGTGAGGCAAAGACTTTTGGAGGATAGCCTGGTGTCAAAAAGGGTAGCAAAGATGCCACTTCTCTCCAGTAAAAACATCAGGGACACACTGACATTCTGCAAAAAGGTACAGGGATTTGACTGCTGAGGACTGGGGTAAAGTAATTTTCTCTGATGAATCCCTTTTCCCACAGTTTGGGGCATTCCGGGGAAAAAACCTTGTCCGAAGAAGAAAAGGTGTACAGTAAAGCATCTTGAGACCATTCATGTGTGGGGCTTCTAAGACAAGAGAGTGGGCTCACTCACAATTTTGCCCAAGAACACAGCCATCAATGAAGAGTGGTTCAAAAACATCTTCCAAGAGCAACTTCTCCCAACCATCCAAGAACAGTTTACGTGCCTTGGGAAACAAAACTTCAAAATTTTGGGTTCATGGCCAGAAAACTCCCTAGACCTTATTCCAATTGAGAACTTGTGATCAATCCTCAAAAGGCAGGTGGAAAAAAAAAAAAAACAAAACACAAATTCTGACAAACTCCAAGCATTGATTATGCATGAATGGGCTGCCATCAGTCAGGATGTGGCCCAGAAGTTGATTGACAGCATGCCAAAGTGAATTGTAGAGGTCTTGAAAATGAAGGGTCAACACCGCAAATAGTGACTCTTTGCATAAACTTCATGTAATTGTCAATACAAGCCTTTGACACTTATGAAATAGTTGTATTTATACTTTAGTATACCATAGTAACATCTGACAAAAAGATCTCAAAACACTGAAGCAGCAGATTAATATTTGTGTCATTCTCAAAATTTTGGCCAGGGCTGTATGGGTAGACTCAGTTTAACATATACAGATATAGAAAAATAACTTAGAGCAGAAAATCCCACAACGAAAAATTGCTAGGATTTTTTGGCAGAAGAAACATGCAAACAGTTTTGGAAAAATTCCTATAATCTAGCAGATTTTGTAGTTGCTACGTTTATTGCACCATGCAGTATACATTCCTGGCTTGGTAAAACGCAAAGAATAATGCTGGGGGCAACGTAAATTTTGTGTCCTTGTGCAGGAATTACATCATCAGTAGTCACCTAGTGAAAAACAAATGTTGTAGGACTCAGAAGCAGCAACATCGGAAGTGGCAACTAGTGCCTAGACCTGTCATCACTGGAGGAGAAACTGTGTGGGGTAAGTGTGCCACACTTAGCACATTATGGCAACAGCCCACCCACCATTAAAGTGGTTGAAAACCCACTTAGACAACTTGCACCTACAGGTAAGCCTAGATTAAGGCTTACCTGTAGGTGCAAGAAATATCTTCTTAACCTACACGGTTAAGGAGATATTTACTATAAACACAGCACCGATGACGTCACACGCATGCGCACTAGCGGGCCGGCATCATTGCCGGTTTTCTAAATGGGATCTTGCCGGCCCGAGCACGCATGCGTGTGACGTCATCGCCGCTCCGGCCAATCACAGCGCCGGAGCGGCAATACACTGAAGGCAGTAAAGGGACATCGTGGCAAGATGGCGGCGGAGGGGAACGAGGAGCAGTTTGGTGGCTTCGATCTCAGGTAAGTCATTCATAATGAGCTAGTATGCTATGCATACTAGCTCATTATGCCTTTCTTTTGCAGGTTTTTTTTTTAAACATGGGTTTACTTCCTCCTTAAGGTGGGCTGGTGCCACCTCAGACAGGAAATTAGCACACATAGCAATACAAACTTTTTTTTTAATACAGTTAAAAAAAAAAAGGGTTTTTTTTTTTTTTCTGTGTGTGTGACCTCAGAGAGCATTCCTTCCATTCCTGTTCCGATTGTTGCTGCCACCTAGGACAGAAACCCAATTAAAATCTCTCCAATAAGAACAAAGTCTACAACAGAAACCTGGCACATGGTATACTCCTTCCTGAATGTATCCATAATTAAAATGAAAAATAATGGTTAGACTTCCACTTAAAATCATTTACTACCAAGACATTAACCGCTTGTCGACCAGCTGCGGCAGGTTGGCTTGGCTGCGAGAATCGCCGTAGGTGTATGTCGGGCTCGTAGATAGATTTCTGTGGGCGCACGCCGATTGGCCAGCAGGGGAGCCAATCAACGGGTCCGACAGACTCGATGTCTGCTGGCCGCCCATGAACGTTCCCCTCAGTGACAGAACGAGGATCTGCCAAAGTAAACAAGGCAGATCGCCGTTCTGTCAGGGGATGACACCGAGATCCTGTATTTCTGCTATGCAGGAAGACGAATCTGTGCATTATCCCAGGCAGCCCATCCCCCCACACAGTTAGTAAACACACCCAGAGAACATAATAAACCCCTTGATCGCCCCTGATGTTAACCACTTCCCTGACAGTGTCATTAGTACAATGTCCGTGCATATCTGTAGCACTGATCACTGTATAATATGTCACTGGTTCCCAAAAAAGTCAGTTAGATGTCCAACCTCTCCAATGCATTACTAGTAAAAAAAGAAAATAGATAGATATATATATATCTATATCGATCTCTCTCTATCTATATTATGTATAGACATAGACATAGATATATAATAAAAATGCCATAAATCTATATCCCCTATTTTTTAGACACTATAACTTTTGCAAAAACCAACCAATATACGACTATTTTTTTTTTACCAAAAATATGTAGCAGAATATAAATTTGGCCTAAATCGAAGAAATTCGATTTTTTGTTGTTTTATTTGGGTATGTTTTATATGAGAAAATATATATTTTTTTCAAAATTGTCCGACTTTTTTTTGTTTATAGCGCAAAAAATAAAAACAGCAGAGGTGATTAAATACCACCAAAAGAAAGCTCTATTTATGGGGAAAAAGGACAAATTTTATTTGGGTACAGGGTCGCACAAACGCACAATGGTCAGCTAAAGTAACGCAGTGCCATATCGCAAAAAATGGCCTGGTCGGGAAGGGGGTAAATCCTTTTGTGGCTGAAGTGGTTAATACCTGCAGTTATACACAGTCTGCTCGTTGTAGTTGGATGGAATCACTTGGCTTGGCTGCCGTCACATATGTGGATTTATTTCATGCAGTTACAATAAACTAATAAGAAATAATGTGTCTGGGGTTAGGTTAACATTTATAGCTATAGACAATAGCCATAGCAGCCCTTGTGGCTGTTACAGGGCCTGAGAGTGGAAGGGGGAAAATTAAAGGGGCTCTTGAGACGAACTCAGAAAATCAGTTTGCATATGAAGATAACAATCCAGTACTGTTGTGTGTTTCTGCTGACACAAACCCTGCACCCCTTGTGACATTTCCAATCAAGAAGAGGGGACCTCGTACACACAGGAGGAGACTTCAGAATCTTGGTTGTTGCTAGCCACAGATCCCCCTTTGCAGGATGTGCATGACGGAGGAATTTGTTTAGCTGTCTTATGCTAACCATACACATTAAGATTTCTTAATTGCCCTCTTGATTTTCCCATCTGCCCTAAGCAGAGAAGATGGCCAGATGTTGTATTCAGACAGCTGCAGTACCTGTAGTTTAGACATACTTTATCCTAGGATCTATGAAAGTAGGAAAGGTCGCCAACAGGGGCCAATTAAAATGTAGCTATGGGTCTGCCATGATCTGTAGTTGTTGCTGCAGCCACCCACACATTGTTAGGTCTAGGTACCAGTCCAATAAGGTTAACTTAAAGTGGAAGTAAACCTTCCTATCATTTTCAGGCAAGGAAGCTGCCATCTTGGCCTCTGTTTAATCTTCAACTGCCATGATGCTGCACATGTGATCAGTTATGACACCAGCCATTGGATGGTTTGACAGTTTGGTTGAGAGCACAACCAATGTGACAGTTGGCATTCCCGGCATGCCAGGAATGTAACTGCTTTTTGAAACTGTTAAATCGATGGGTTTACTTCCGCTTTAATCCCTGGTATACTTCAAAGAAAAACTACAGTGAGCATACCTACCTGTAAGTCAGTCATTAGTACTTTCCCGCACTTTCTGAGGTTATCACAATGAGCAAAACTGTCTCGAATGATAAATTACTACATGACATTTACTTTGCTGCCATTACAGCTCTAACATGCTACAATAAAACAAGTGCATGTTGCATTTTGCTGGTTTGAGCTAATATAGCAGATTTGCCAAGCAAAACACATACAGTATTATTTGATAATACAATACAAAGTGCAGTGATGATTTGCAAAGTTCAGTAATTTAGGAAAGTTCAGTGCCCAATCAGATTTCGATTTACTGTTTTTAGATGGTTTCAGATTGGCTGCTGTGGTTAACTGCATATGGTAGCGGTTCTTTGTGCTGCTGGTCCTCTGTGGGCAGCAAATGTTTAAGCTCTGGTACTTTGCTTGTTTTACAGGTACTAGTTGATTAGCTTTGATGGAATTTGCACAGACATTTGGTATGATTGAAACCGGCAGATCCAAAATGCTGTGCTGGTCTTGTATCATGTACATCTTCTTCATACCCCTGACCTTTCAGTATATATTAGAAGAGCCTCTCCAATGGAACAGATCAGGAAACTACGGAAAGAAAAACACACGTTAAAATAAAAAAGTTCAGCAAGGACAGGATCAATAAAACATATAGGAAACCTATAGGAACCTGGGTTGCTATAGGTTACAGCCCATTATTATTATACACGATTTATATAGCGCCAAAAGTTTACGCAGTGCTTTACAATGCATAGGGGGGACAACACAATTACAGTAAGTTCAATACAAAAGGTACAGGAGGGGTCTGCTCGTAGAGCTTACATTCTAAAAGGGAGGGGGTGGTGGTACAAAAGGTAATAGCTGCAGAGAATGATTTGATGGGGGTGGCTCGGGCACAGTTAGGTGGGTGTAGGATAGGCTTCCCTGAATAAATGAGTTTTCAGGGATCTCCTAAAGGTGGACAGGGTAGGGGCTGATCGGACATACTGGAGCAGGGAGTTCCAGAGGATGGGAGAGGCTCTGGAGAAGTCCTGAAGGCGAGCATGGGAGGAGGTAACAAGGGAGCTAGAGACCAGAAGGTCCTGGGAGGAGTGGAGGGGAGGATTTGGGCGATATCTGCAGATGAGTTTGGTGATGTAGATGTGGGCAATGTTGTGAATGGCCTTGTATGTTATGGTTAGCATGTTGAATTTTACACGGTGGGGTAGGGGAAGCCAGTAAAGGGATTGGCAGAGAGGTGTATTAGTCTACCAGCAGAATTCATAATAGACTGAAGGGGTGATAGTCTGCTTAAGGGTAGGCCATCAATCCTGATCTAAAGCTCAACTTCAAAGACAACATTACTTTACCTAAGTAGGTGAATCCGATACTCTCCAAACAAATCCCAATTCTCTTGAATGTGATCTGCTGTAGATTTCACAAATCATCAAGTGCATATACATACTAATAAGACAGTTGTGTGGAAAGTATTGGGTTTAAATTGATTTGCTCATCTCTAGAAGACATGTTGGGGCTGATCATGAATCAGTTGTTTTGTAAAGAATCATAGAACTGATCTGGATCTGGTGCAGCTGTGCATAGAAACCAATCAGCTTCTAACTTCAGCTTGTTCAATTAAGCGTTGACAAAAAAAAAAAAAACTTGGAAGCCGATTGGCTACCATGCACAACTGCACCAAATTTTGCACTCTCCAGCTTTAATAAACCAACTCTACTGTTTTCCTTTTCAAAAGATACAGAATATTACTATTTCCATCCTGTTGTCTTTGCTTGTCAGCAGCAAGATTTTGGTTGGCCACAGATGATAGACGTCCCACCATTTCCCTACTCACCCAACAATCCAGACCCACTGGAACCTTCTCTACTACGTGGTCATTATGTTACTGCATTTTGGTTACATTACATATCACATGTTGTGCTAGAGCAGTGTTTCTCAACTCCAGTCCTCAAGGCGCCCCAACAGGTCATGTTTTCAGGCTTTCCATTATTTTGCACAGGTGATTTGATCAGTTTCACTGCCTTCGTAATTACCAAAGCTGTTTCATCTGAGGGAAATCCTGAAAACAGCCTTGAGGACTGGAGTTGAGAAACACTGTGCTAGAGGCTATTTTACTTGATTATTTTGTATATTTTTTCAGCGTATAGCACGGCTCTGTCTGTATATTTGATCATTACGTTACTGCACATGTGTGGTGGGTGCAGATCATTGTTGTGAAAGCCTCATTGCCCTTCTCTTTTAACAATCACCAGTCATGTAGAGAATTTCAAAAAAAGCAAGATAAAGCTTTGAACATTATTGCCTCAAATGAACCCCACAAAACTTAATGGTCCACTTTTCCTCACAATCAATGCTCACACTATAAACAATTAAGACAGTAAAAGTGAACCTGACTTGGCTTAAAATAATTCTAGGTAACCGTGCTGAGGTAGGACTGCAAATACCTATGTTAGCCATTGAGTCAATAGAGAAGGATTGCCGCTCTAAGCCCCAGTCCTCTAAAGCACACGCCCTTTTAGGAACTTACAGGCGCTGGCTCTGCAACGAACTAGGAAGGAAGAAAAAATCCAGGACGGCCGCACACCATTGAAGGCATCTTTATTGATATCTTGTGTAGCAGATGAAATCCAATACAGACACTTCACGTTACATAAAATGGGAAAAACCACTGACACATTTCAAACCGTATCTAGGTGCTTAATCATAGCTATGTCAAAGCTTAAAAAAAACAAGCTGAAGTTTAGAAGCTGATTGGCTACCATGTGGTTTATTCTTCCAAAGCAAATACACCGGTACAGACTAGTATTCCAATGTTTCTCTTCTCCCTCAATTTCTCTCCATCAGTCCGCTAATGTGACACCAGTGCTGAGGAAGGGGGGTACAGGAGGGTCAAACAAGGATGCTGTGGAGGCAACAGACATCCTCCTTATTAACTGATGACGTCATTGGTTGTTATGATGCCAGTGTCTAGAAAGTCATAATGGTGCATAATGAAAAACTGTGGCTTTGTGTAACTAAAAGGCAGGCTTTGTCCACCTGCTGCCTTATATAAAATTTTTGATCAATGTGTTTTGGAACGGCACCCCTGAAGAAACTTCAAGGCACCCTGGTTGAAAAAGGCTGATAGTATACATGTATAATACATTGCCTATATGTAGGTTAAGTAGACAATACAGTATTTCAGTGCAAAGTTTTTATAGTTCCTTCTGTCCCCACAATAACCTTACTGGTGTACGGTTTCTGAATTTTTATTTTGGTTTCCAGTTTGGCAATGGCTGAAATCCATATCTTGCGTAATAAAATCTGTGTAAAACCACAGTAAAAGCAATCTTGGAATGAAATCTTGCATGCTAGTTGCCTTATGAAACAATAAAGTTCCTTAGTAAGTAATAACTGTAGAGTGTATTTGCAGAGGGTCATTGGTCTGGGCACGATGCCCTTCACAGCATGTGAAACTTGTGTAATTTTTAATTTGCCATGCCTCGCTGCCACCTACATGAAACTAATGATAACAAGGAGGGGTAGGACGTCTGGCTTTGTCATAAGTTAAATGGTATGTCAGAGGACGTGCGGTTTGTGAGGAATATTTTGCATATAAAACTTATTAAAAGTGAATAAGGGACATGAATGTACATAAGTGGTATGTCATGTAACGTATATATGGATCTGTATATGTGATGTCACACTCCAATAACTAGAACAGTGTTGATTAAAGAGGAAGTAAACCTTGATGGGTTTTACTTCCTCTTTGTTCCCTGCAAAAGTAAAAGCATAATAGGCTAGTATGCATCGCATACTAGCCCATGATGTGCCATTTACCTGCAGAAGAAGCCCGCAATGTCCCCGCTGTGTAATCGCTGTCCTTACGGGGCCGTGGACTCCAGCTCTGCTATTGGCCGGAGTCGCGTGACATCACTCCCGCGCGGGAGCCGATGGTCACGGCACAAGCACTATGGAAACGGCACAGATCGTGCCCTTTCTTCAGTGCGCATGCGCCCATTATGTCGGCGCCGGGGTATATGGCGAATATCTCCAAAACCATAGAGGTTTAGGAGATATTCTCAGTACCTACAGGCAAGCCTTATTATAAAATTATTATTAATTACTTATTATTAAAAAATAAAAAAATAATCTAATTTCTTCATCAATTTAGGCCAATATGCATTCTGCTACATATTTTTGGTAGAAAAAACTCTCAATAAGCGTGTATCGATTGGTCTGCACAAAAGGTATAGCGTCTACAAACTATAGGATAATTTTATTTATTTATTTACTAGTAATGGCAGCGATCTGCGACTTATAGCGGGACTGCGATATTGCGGCGGACGGTCAGACACTGACACTAATACAGTGATCAGTGCTAAAAATATGCACTGTACTAATGACACTGGCTGGGAAGGGGTTAACATCAGGGGCGATCAGAAGCTTAGCTGTGTGCCTAGCTAGTGATTTTGTGTCCGAGGTGCTTTTACTAGGGGAAGGCATGGATCCAATTCCCTGCTTTGCAGGAACACAGGATCCATGCCTTCCCTACTGACAGAACAGCGATCTCTGGTCTCCCTCAGTACCGAAGGATCAGCGGGTGCCAGCAGACATTGAGTCCATAGTACCCGCCGATCCGCTGTGTATAACCACAGCGGGAGCGGGCCGCCGGTGGCGCGCATGTGTGCCCCCTATCCGGAAGTGCAGGATCACAGGTACACGATTCTGCCCAGCAGTGCCACTTTGGCGCTGTATATGCAAGTTATAAAGTCCGCAAGTGCTTAAACAGACATTGTGGGAAACTAATGCCCCGTACGCACGATCCGAAAATTGGATGACAGATCGTCCGACTTTTTAAGCTTACTAGTCACAAGTAGAAATTGAATAGGTTACTAAAGTCACGAAAATTCTCGTACGACAGAAAAAAAAAAAATCGTAAATTATGTCATGTGTTGTGGTGTATTTGTATTATTTATTACAACTGTACTGACTAAACAAAAATCGTACGATCTGGTATCGTACGAGGAAAATGTTCGTGCTTGTCTGATCGAATAATAAATCGGATGAACTTTTGTGATCAGCTCTCGAAAGCTCTGTACCAACGATCAGAATATCGTACGATCAATTCTAAAGCTGTATTTTTCGTACGATTTTCGGATCGTGTGTACGGGCCATTACTAAAACTGGAGGAGTGCAAAGTCTGGTGCAGCTGTGCATGGTAGCCAATCAGCTAACAAAAAAACCTGGAAGCGGATTAGTTTCTATGCAGAGATGCACCAGATTTTGCACTCTCCAATTTTAGTAAATCAACCACAATATCTACATTTCCGACACAAAACTTACCAAACAAGTGGTTTATTCCTGGTTGGGATCATTTCAATGCCTGGACTGGCTCTGTGACTTCAGCCCACTGTAGGCCAAAAACGGATCATAGGACTGCAGAACGAACACTCCTGTGATCAATAGGAGAAGTACAGTCAAAATGGTTTTGGCTATACTTCTCCTTTAACCACTTAACGACCGCTCACTGTATATGTACGTCGGCAGAATGGCACCGACAGGCACAATCACGTACAGTGTACGTGATTGCCTTTGTACAGTTGGGGGTCCGATCGGACCCCCCTCCTATACAGTGAGCGGTCGGTATTCTTTGGGGAGCGATCCGAGATGAGGGGGCGGCCATTCGATTCCGGCCACCCCCCCGCGATCGCTCCCATCGAATGAAAATGCTCCCTCTGCTGTGTAATGTAAACACAGGCAGAGGAAGCAGGAGGAAGTGATGTCATCTCTCATGCGGCGCTCACATATACCGAGCGCCGTACAAGAGAAGACACACAGGTCAGTGCACTAACACTACACTGACACTAGGACACATAGGCACACAAATCGCCCCCCCAGATCACCCCCCAGCCTCCAGTCACAGTGTCACTGATTGCAGTGACCATTTATTTACTGATCACTGCAATCAGTGACATTTGTGACTCTAAAAGTGTCACTAAAGTTAGTTTTAGGCCCAGTGTAGCCCCCTACCCCCCCTAATAAAGGTTTAACCCCCTGATCACCCCCCAGATAACCCTTTCACCCCCTAGCACCGCCGTCGCTAAGCGATCATTTTTCTGATCGCTGTCTTAGCGTCGGTGATGCAGATCGGTAGCCAGTAATTATTTTTAGGTTCGCCGCAGGTTTTTATAGCGTCGGGTACCCCCATAAATTATCTAATAAAGGTTTAACCCCCCTGATCGCCCCCCCAGGTAACCCTTTCACCCCCTATCACCACTGTCGCTAAGCGATAATTTTTCTGATCGCTGTCTCAGCGGCGGTGATGCAGATCGGTAGCCAGTTATTTTTTTTAGGTTCGCCGCAGGTTTTTATAGCGTCGGGTACCCCCATAAATGATCTAATAAAGGTTTAACCCCCTTGATCGCCCCCCAGGTAACCCTTTAACCCCCTATCATGACTGTCGCTAAGCGATCGTTTTTCTGATCGCTGTCTTAGTGTCGGTGATGCAGATTAGTAGCCAGTAATTATTTTTAGGTTCGCCGCAGGTTTTTATAGCGTCAGGTACCCCCATAAATGATCTATTAAAGGTTTAACCCCCTTGATCGCCCCCCAGGTAACCCTTTCACTCCCTATCACCACTGTCGCTAAGCGATCATTTTTCTGATCGCTGTCTTAGCGTCGGTGATGCAGATCGGCAGCCAGTATTTTTTTTTAGGTTCGCCGCAGGTTTTTATAGCGTCAGGTACCCCCATATATTATCTAATAAAGGTTTTAACCCCCTAATTGCCCCTAGTTAACCCTTTCACCAGTGATCACCATATAAGTGTTACGGGTGACGCTGGTTAGTTAGTTTGCTTTTTATAGTGTCGGGGCACCCGCCGTATATATAACCCAATAAAGGTTTAACCCCCTGATCGCCCGGCGGGTGATATCAATTAGGTTTTAGTGTCAGAGAGGGTCTGCGTCACACCCCAGGCAGCGTCAGGTTAGTGCCAGTAACGCTAACACCCACGCATGAAGCATACACCCCCCTTAGTGGTATAGTATCTGATCAGATTAATATCTGATCTGATCAGATCTATACTAGCGTCCCCAGCAGTTCAGGGTTCCCAAAAACGCAGTGTTAGCGGGATCAGCCCAGATACCTGCTAGCACCTGCGTTTTGCCTCTCCGTCCAGCCCAGGCCACCCAAGTGCAGTATCGATCGATCACTGTCACTTACAAAACACAACACACATAACTGCAGCGTTCGCAGAGACAGGCCTGATCCCTGCGACTCCAGTGCTGTAAGAGGTGATTTCACCACCACAGTTAAAAAAAAAAAGCATATATGCCGAAGCATTGGGGCAGCAGGGGCGGAGGAGCGATTTTGCTCCTAATGCCGCGTACATACGGTCGAAATTCCGATGGAGGCTTGCCCGTGGAAAAGTCCGACCATGTGTGTGCGGCATAACTTTTTTGCGGGAGGATGCCCCCATGCTTCGGCATATATAAATGGTGCATGTATGCCCATCATTAGAAGTGGGTGGATGAAGGGCGGTATTCTAATGGTGGGCATACCCACCGATCAATCTCTTTTTTCGTTCAGCCAACTGGCTGCATGAAAAAAAAGATTACAATACATGTCCAACAAGGACCAGCAACGTACTGGTATGTTGCTGGACTTTGAATGTTTATACCAGAATGATGCCTGCGGGTTTAGGTATCATCTTGGTATCATTCTTTTCAGCCAGCGGCCGGCTTTCATGTAAAAGCAATCCTAGTGGCTAATTAGCCTCTGGACTGCTTTTACAAGCAGTGGGAGGGAATGTCCCCCCCCCCGGATATAAAAAGCGCCATTGGGAAATTGGGAAAGCATTTTATCACACCGATCTTGGGGTGGTCAGATGCTTTGAGGGCAGAGGAAAGATCTAGGGTCTAGAAGACCCCAGTTTTTTTCAAAAAGAGAGTACCTGTCACTACCTATTGCTATCATAGGGGATATTTACATTCCCTGAGATAACAATAAAAATGATAAAAAAAAAAAATATGGAAGGAACAATTTAAACAAAAAAAAAAAAAGCAAAATCAATAATATTAACCACTTCCCGCCCCGTCAATAGCAGATTGACGTCTGGGAAGTGGTTCAGTTATCCACACTGGACGTCATATAACGTCCTGCGGGATAACAGCCGCCGCGTGCCCGGGGGGCGCGCATCGCGGCGATCGGTTGAGCGGTGGGTCAGTCTGACCCACCGCTACACTGATCTCGGTAAAAAGCCTCCGTCGGAGGCTTTTTACCACGTGATCAGCCGTGTCGAATCACGGCTGATCACAATGTAAACAGGAAGAGCCATTGATCGGCTCTTCCTCACTCGAGTAGACGCGAGTAGAGGAGAGTAGAGGGCTCTCCTGACAGGGGGGGGTTCGCGCTGATTGTTTATCAGCGCAGCCCCCCCTCGGATACCCACACTAGACCACCAGGGAAGCCCCCCAGGACCACCAGGGAAGCCCCAATCATGTGGATGGCCCCCATGGCCATCCACATGTAGTAAAAAAAAAAACAAAAAAAAAAAACAAACATAAAAAAAATATGCCAATCAGTGCCCACAAATGGGCACTGACTGGCACTTTCCCAATGTGTGGTGGCTGGCATTGCTGGGCACCAGTGCCACCAATGCCACCTACTAGTGTCCATCAGTGCCACCTATCAGTGCCCATCCGTGCCAATCTGTGCCCACCTATCAGTGCCCGTCCATGCCACCTATCAGTGCCACCCATAAGTGCCCATCAGTGCCGCCTATAAGTGCCCATCAGTGCCGCCTATGGGTGCCAATCAGTGCCGCCTATGGGTGCCAATCAGTGCCGCCTATGGGTGCCAATCAGTGCCGCCTATGAGTGCCCATCAGTGCCGCATACCAGTGCCATATCAGTGCCCATCAGTGCCGCCTATCAGTGCCCATCATCAGTGCCCATCAGTGCCACCTCATCGGTGCCACCTCATCGGTGCCCATCAGTGTCGCCTTATCAGTGCCCTTCAGTGCCGCCTTATCAGTGCCCGTCATTGAAGTAGAAAAGGTACTTATTTACAAAAAAAATGAACAGAAACAAAGAAAAACTTAGTTTTTTTTTACATTTTCGCTCTTTTTTTTATTTGTTGTGCAAAAAATAAAAAATCGCAGAGGCGATCAAATACCACCGAAAGAAAGCTCTATTTGTGGGAACAAAATGATAAAAAATTTGTTTGGGTACAGTGTAGCATGACCGCGCAATTGTCATTCAAATTGCGACAGTGCTGAAAGCTCAAAATTGGCTTGGGCAGGAAGCTGTATAAGTGCATGGTATTGAAGTGGTTAAAAAAAAAAAAAAGCACCCCTGTCCTGCCCTGCTCTTGCCCAATGGCGAACGCAAGCGTCGGTCTGGCGTCATATGTAAACAGCAATTGCACCATGCATGTGAGGTATCACCGCGAAGGTCAGATCGAGGGCAGTAATTTTAGCAGTAGACCTCCTCTGTAAATCTAACGGGGTAACCTGTAAAGGCTTTTAAAGGCTTTTAAAAATGTATGTAGTTTGTCGCCAATGCGCGTTTGTGCGAAATTTTAAAGCATGTCATGTTTGGTATCTATGTACTCGGCCTAAGATCATCTTTTTTATTTCATCAAACATTTGGGCAATATAGTGTGTTTTAGTGCATTAAAATAAAAAAAAGTGTATTTTTTCCCCAAAAAATGCGTTTGAAAAATCGCTGCGCAAATACTGTGTAGAAAAAAAAATGCGGCACCCACCATTTTAATCTGTAGGGCCTTTGCTTTAAAAATATATATAATGTTTGGGGGTTCAACATAATCTTCTTGCAAAAAAAAAATGTTTTCATGTAAACAAAAAGTGTCAAAAAGGGCTTTGTCTTCAAGTGGTTAGAAGAGTGGATGTAAGCTTCCTAATGTTGTGTATAAAATGCCAGAACAGTTCAAAACCCCCCCAAATGACCCCATTTTGGAAAGTAGACACCCCAAGCTATATACTGAGAGGCATGTCGAATCCATGGAATATTTTATATGTTGACACAAGTTGCGGAAATAAGACAATTTTTTTTTGCACAAAGTTGTAACTAAATGATATATTGCTCAAACATGCCATGGGCATATGTGGAATTACACCCCAAAATACATTCTGTTGCTTCTCCTGAGTACGGGGATACCACATGTGTGAGACTTTTTGGGAGCCTAGCCGCGTACGGGACCCCAAAAACCAAGCACCGCCTTCAGGCTTTCTAAGGGTGTAAATTTTTGATTTCACTTCTCACTGCCTATCACAGTTTCGGAGGCCATGGAATGCCCAGATGGCACAAAACCCCCCCAAATGACCCCATTTTGGAAAGTAGACACCCCAAGCTATTTGCTGAGAGGTATTGTGAGTATTTTGCAGATCTCGCTTTTTGTCACAAAGTTTTGAAAATTGAAAAAAAAAAAATATATATTTTCTTTCTTCATTTTCAAAAACAAATGAGAGCTGTAAAATACTCACCATGCCTCTCAGCAAATAGCTTGGGGTGTCTACTTTCCAAAATGGGGTCATTTGGGGGGGGGGGTTTGTGCTATTTTGGCATTTTATGGCCTTCGAAACTGTAATAGGTAGTGAGGAGTGAAATCAAAAATTTGTGACTAGAAATCCTGAAGGCGGTGCTTGGTTTTCGGGGTCCCGTATGCGGCTAGGCTCCTAAAAAGCCCCACACATGTGGTATTCCCGTACTCCGGAGAAGCAGCAAAATGTATTTTGGGGTGTAATTCCACATATAACCATGGCATGGTTGAGCAATATATCATTTAGTGACAACTTTTTGTAATTTTTTTTTTTTCATTATTCAATCACTTGGGACAAAAAAAAAAATATTCAATGGGCTCAACAGGCCTCTCAGCAATTTCCTGGGGGTGTCTACTTTCTAAAATGGGGTCATTTGGGGGGGTTTTGTGCTATTTTGGCATTTTATGGCCTTCAAAACTGTGATAGGTAGTGAGGAGTAAAATCAGAAATTTGCGCCCTTAGAAATCCTGAAGGCGGTGCTTGGTTTCCGGGGTCCTGTACGTGGCTAGGCTCCCAAAAAGTCCCACACATGTGGTATCCCCGTACTCAGGAGAAGCAGCAAAATGTATTTTGGGGTGCAATTCCACATATAACCATGGCATGGTTGAGCAATATATCATTTAGTGACAACTTTTTGTAATTTTTTTTTTTTTGTCATTATTCAATCACTTGAGACAAAAAAAAAAAAATATTCAATGGGCTCAACATGCCTCTCAGCAATTTCTTTGGGATGTCTACTTTTCAAAATGGGGTCATTTGGGGGGGTTTTGTACTGCCCTGCCATTTTAGCACCTCAAGAAATGAGATAGGCAGTCATAAACTAAAAGCTGTGTAAATTCCAGAAAATGTACCCTAGTTTGTAGACGCTATAACTTTTGCGCAAACCAATAAATATACGCTTATTGACATTTTTTTTTACTAAAGACATGTGGCTGAATACATTTTGGCCTAAATGTATGACTAAAATTGAGTTTATTCGATTTTTCTTATAACAAAAAGTAGAAAATATCATTTTTTTTTCAAAATTTTCGGTCTATTTCCGTTTATATCGCAAAAAATAAAAATTGCAGAGGCAATCAAATACCATTAAAAGAAAGCTCTAATTGTGGGAAGAAAAGGACGCAAATTTTGTTTGGGTACAACATTGCATGTCCGCACAATTTACAGTTAAAGCAGCGCAGTGCAAAATTCTGAAATCACCTCTGGTCCTTTAGCTACAAAATGGTCCGGGGCTTAAGTGGTTAAGGATTGTCTCGACTCGGACCACTATCCCAAAATCAGGAACAAATGCTTTTCTTCTTCTTTTCTTACTTTGTCTCATGAGGACATGATAATATACTGTATACGAATATTTACTTGTTTTAAGAGGGTAGTTTTGTAAAGTAGAAAAGTAAATATGCAAGTAGAATGTCTATTTAGTATGTTTGTATCTCTTTGATATGCACCAATAGGAGAAAAAAAAAATCATACGCCATAAAAATGTGTACATTAGGGGAAAAAATAGGATTTTTTACTCACCGTAAAATCCTTTTCTCTGAGTCCATGGACCGACACAGCTTCTCTATTGACAAAGTGGGTATTATCCGTTAATTAGGAGTGACTAGGCAGAAAAACTTGTAAAAAGTGTTGCATCACACCTTCTACAGTACCGCCCAGGGGGCGGACCCTCTGGGTATACCCTCTCAGTCTGCACATCGCAGATCAGTTCGTCAAAAAGCAGTACAAACTTAAAAGGAGGGGTGGGTGCTGTGTCGGTCCATGGACTCAGAGAAAATAGGATTTTTTACTCACCGTAAAATCCTTTTCTCTGAGTCCATGGACCGACACAGCTTCTCTATTGACAAAGTGGGTATTATCCGTTAATTAGGAGTGACTAGGCAGAAAAACTTGTAAAAAGTGTTGCATCACACCTTCTACAGTACCGCCCAGGGGGCGGACCCTCTGGGTATACCCTCTCAGTCTGCACATCGCAGATCAGTTCGTCAAAAAGCAGTACAAACTTAAAAGGAGGGGTGGGTGCTGTGTCGGTCCATGGACTCAGAGAAAAGGATTTTACGGTGAGTAAAAAATCCTATTTACTCTTTCGTCCATGGACCGACACAGCTTCTCTATTGACAAAGTGGGACGTCCCAAAGCAGTGTCAGAGAAAAAACGAGGGGTGGTAACAGCATAAAAACAAATGTAGCAAAAAAAATAAAAAAAATATATATATATATATATATATATATATATATATATATATATATATATATATATATATCCTTTTTTCCCCGGACCAATGGGCCCGAAGGGAGCCATGTCCTACTCCTTGCTAGACAGAAAAAAACTGATCTGCGATGTGCAGACTGAGAGGGTATACCCAGAGGGTCCGCCCCCTGGGCGGTACTGTAGAAGGTGTGATGCAACACTTTTTACAAGTTTTTCTGCCTAGTCACTCCTAATTAACGGATAATACCCACTTTGTCAATAGAGAAGCTGTGTCGGTCCATGGACGAAAGAGTAAAGGATTTTACGGTGAGTAAAAAATCCTATTTACTCTTTCGTCCATGGACCGACACAGCTTCTCTATTGACAAAGTGGGACGTCCCAAAGCAGTGTCAGAGAAAAAATGAGGGGTGGTAACAGCATAAAAACAAACTTCACCCCAAAACACAAAACAGCACTCCTCCAACGGAGGAGTTGCAACTCTAAACAGCCGCCTGCAAAACCTTGCGGCCGAAAGAGGCATCCGAAGATGCACCTACATCAACTTTGTAGAATTTTGTGAAAGTGTGAGCGGACGACCAAGTCGCCGCTTTACATAGTTGGGAAACAGACGCTTGATGTCGGAAAGCCCAAGAGGCACCTATTGCCCTGGTCGAATGCGCCGTGACAGGATAGGGGGGCGCCTGACCCTTTAAGGCGTAAGCCTGGATTACTATCTGTCGGATCCACCTAGAGATGGTGGCCGATGAGACTGCTTGGCCCTTCTTGGGACCAGCCACCGAAACAAACAGTGAGTCTGACTTCCGGAACAGGGAAGTAGCAGATATGTATACTCTCAAAGCTCGGACAACGTCCAAGGAATGCAACGCCGACTCCTTAGGATTCGACGGCTGAGGACACAAGGATGGAAGTACAATGTCTTCGTTGAGATGAAAAGCCGAAACGACCTTCGGAAGAAAGGAAGGCTACGGCCGCAGCACCACCTTATCCTTGTGGAAAATCAAATAGGGAGCCTTGCAGGACAAGGCTGCCAGCTCAGAGACTCGTCTAACTGACGTAACAGCCACCAAAAAGACCACCTTCTGAGAAAGTGTCAACAGGGGAATATCTCTAATATTCTCAAACGGTGCCTTCTGAAGCACCGAGAGGACCAGGTTCAAGTCCCACGGAGGTAACGGGGGGCGGACCGGAGGGGCCACATGTCGAACCCCCTGCACAAATGTACTCACGAGAGAGTGAGTCGCCAGGGGTCGCTGAAAAAAGACAGCCAGGGCAGATATCTGTCCCTTAATCGTACTTAGGGCAAGCCTTTGGTCTACCCCATGCTGTAAAAACAGCAGGATTCTGGAAACCAAATAGGTACGCGGATGCCATTTCATTTCCTCACACATGGAGATGTAGGCCCTCCAAGTGCGGTGATAGACCTTCCTAGAGGACGGTTTCCGAGCACTTCTCATAGTAGAAATTACTGAGTCTGACAGGCCCCGGTCTCTCAGTACCTGGTTCTCAACAGCCATGCCGTTAAAGCCAATGACTGTAAAGCAGGATGGAATATGGGACCTTGCGACAGCAGGTCCTTCCGTAGTGGTAGGCGCCAGGGGACGTCTGCTACCAGACATACTAGATCGGCGTACCAAGGACGCTGAGGCCAATCTGGAGCGATTAGGATCATTGGAATTCCCTCTGCCTCCACTCTGCGGAGCAGAAGAGGAAGAAGCCTTAAGGGAGGGAAGGCATAGATTAGCCGATACTGGCCCCACGATGCTACCAACGCGTCCGTTGCGTCTGCCCATGGGTCTCTTGACCGGGCCACAAACCTCAATACCTTCCGATTGAGTCGGGAAGCCAGAAGATCTACGTCTGGTGTGCCCCATCTTTGGCAGAGGAGTTGGAACACCTCCGGGTGTAAGGACCATTCTCCCTGGTCCAGCATCTGGCGGCTCAGGTAGTCCGCCTGCCAGTTTTCCACACCCGGAATGTACACGGCCGACAGTGCCGGTACGCTCCTCTCTGCCCACTTCAGGATGCGAGCGATCTCCGATGCTGCAGCTGAGCTTCTTGTTCCTCCTTGATGATTGACATATGCCACTGCTGTGGTGTTGTCTGACTGGATCCTGACTGGACGCCCTTGCAGTCTCTGAGACCATTTGAAGAGGCACAGCTTGATCGCCCGGATCTCCAGGACATTGATCGGCAGGAGGGCTTCCTCTGGGGTCCAGCGACCTTGCGCCGACTGGACACCCCAGACTCCCCCCCAACCTGTAAGGCTGGCGTCCGTCGTGATCACTATCCAGTAAACCGGAAGAAATGACTTCCCGGCCATTAGAGCCGGTGCTGTCAGCCACCATACCAGGGATCTCCTGACTAGGTGGCTCACTCGGATTTGATAATCCAGAGATGAAGGGCATCTGTTCCATCTGGACAGAACTTCCCTCTGTAACACTCGAGTGTGGTATTGAGCATATGGGACCGCCTCGAAGGAGGCTACCATGAGGCCCAACACTCGCATGCAAAAACGGAGTGACGACCAATTCCTGGAAGTCAGCTGCCGTACTGCAGCCCGGAGGGTCTGCAACTTCTCCACAGGGAGGAATACCTTTGCCTCTGAGGAATCCAGAATCAACCCCAGGTACACTAGGCGTTGAGTGGGCACCAATACTGACTTTTGCGTGTTTAGTATCCAACCACAGTCTCGAAGAGTCTGACAGGTAATGGACACGCTTACCTCTAATTCTGAGCTTGAAGGGCCCTTCAGCAGAAGGTCGTCCAAGTAACCTGTGATAGCGATACCCCGCTGTCTTAGAAGTGCCAGAATCGGAGCGAGCACCTTGGTGAACGTCCTGGGTGCTGAGGCAAGGCCAAACGGGAGGGCCACAAACTGGTAGTGGTTCTTCCCGATAGCAAATCGCAGAAACCTCTGGTGTCTGGAGTATATGGGGACATGCAGGTATGCGTCCTTGATGTCCAAGGAGGCCAGAAAGTCCCCCGGATGGAGAGCCGTGACTACGGATCGAACCGACTCCATCCGAAATCTTTGTACCTTCACAAAGCAATTGAGGGCTCTGAGATCCAAGATTGGACGAACCCCCTCCTTCTTTGGCACAATGAACAGATTTGAGTAAAAACCCTGACCCCGTTCCTGTTCTGGAACTGGAATAACTACCCCGCGTTCCAGTAGACCCTGGACCGCCCCATACAGGGCCTCCCGACGGGTCGGTAGTAGCTGGAGATTGGAGGTGATGAATCTGTCTGGTGGACAAGAGAGAAATTCTATCTTGTAGCCTGAGGAGATTACTTCGCAAACCCACCTGTCGGAGACTAGAGCAGTCCACTGAGTCGCGAATTTGCGAAGACGTCCCCCCACCCGAGAGCTGGGTGGGGGCGGACCTTCATGTGGACGCAGATTTGTCCACAGGCTTGTTGGGTCTGCGGGACCAAGGACGCTTTTGTCCTTGGGCAGGCGCTTTATCGGCCTGGGGTCTTTTCCCTGTCGCCTTAAGAGGGCGAAAAAAACCGCTTACGTGCAGTAAAGGAGGGCCCTTGCCCTTGGCGTGGTCCCCTACCCTTGCTAGTTTGGGGAAGCAAAGTGCTTTTACCTCCTGTAGCATCCTTGATGATGTCATCCAGAGAAGCCCCAAAAAGTCTGTCGCCCTTAAAAGGCAGATCCAATAGGGCTTTCTTGGAAGTCTGGTCCGCAGACCAGCCCTTTAGCCAGATCAGGCGGCGTATTGCTACTGCATAAACCGAAGCTCTTGACAGCAGGGGAATAGTATCCATGTCTGACTCGCAGACAAACTTAAGGCCCTGGACCAACTGGTCGGCCAAAGTTATCTCATTAGGAGGAGCATCTCGCTCCTTTAACCCCTGGAGTAGCAATTTTGCCCATTCAGTAAGTGTCTGAGACACTAGGGCCCCCGCCAATGCCGGGCGTACTGCTGAGCCTACCACTGAGTATAGGTAGCGAGCGAGTGCTTCAGCCTTCTTATCCACAGGGTCCTTGAAAACAGGAGCCCCTTCTACTGGAATAGTGGTGGCTCTATTAAGTCTGGACACCGAAGGGTCCACTATAGGGGGAGAGGTCCATATCTTCAGAAAACTCTCCTCAAAGGGGTACCGTACTGCAAACCTCTTTGGGGCTGTAAAGACCCTCAGTGGGTTCTCCCATTCCTTGTATAAGAGTTTGTCAAAATAAGACACACAAGGGAACACCTTAGCAGTGCGGGCAGGTTTACGAAACCCAAAGGGGACTGGAGTATCTGCTACTTCTTCAGTCCTTTCCAACTTTAGCGTATCCCGCACTGCAGTAATAAGGTCAGATACCAAAGCCGTCTCGCGTACTGACCTGGACTTGGAGTCCTCCTCACTGTCCGATCGGTCACGGTCTGCAGTCTCTGATGCATCAGAATCTGGGCCATGAGCCGTAGCTGGACCTGGTTCTGCATCAGAAATATCCCCAGAAGATTGCAGGGGACGGGGGCGTTTATTACCCCCTGTATTCCCGTGTGCTGCTTCCACCCTGGCAGCAAACGCCTCTAGGATTGCCGACATAGCGTCCATAGACACCTCAGGGACACCAGCTGCTAAATCTGGTGTTTCAGGGGAGAAGACATCTGGCTCAGATGCCATGCTGACCACACGCTGACACTCACAGGGCTCCAGGCAAGATATCAATAGGCCACCCTCCTGCGCTGCAGAGATGCTGGGTTACCCAGAGGACTCACCACCCTGGATAGGTACTGCTATGCTGCGCCTATGATGCTGTCCCCTTGCTGCTGTGTCAGTCTGCTTCTTTTATCAGCACTTCCTGTGTGAATTTTCGCGCCAGTGTAATGCACCCTAGAGGCCGGAGGCTCTCGCAAAATGGTTGCCAAAACCGTCTGTATGGAAGATAATGTGGGCTCTAAGAAAATGGCCGCCGACAGAAGATAGAGGTCAGGCAGCCATAGCCCACAAAAAAGATGGCCGCCGAACGGCAATATCTGCATACAGGGTGGACAAACATGGCCGCCGATCACCTGATAGGGGCCAGTGGGTGTGGCCGAACTACAGGAAGATGGCCGCCAGGCAGTTACAAGAGGCCAAACTTGGCATGGACCACCTCAAAATGGCCGCCGACAGCATGGAGACACAGAAACACAGGTAAGCAAAAATGACATTTCTTTTAAATGTTAGTTACAGCCAGCCCCGCTCCAGTGGGACCCCCTAGGTGACCCCCAGCACCCAGCAACCTTTAGCTAGAAGCCCAGGGAGGAGGGAAAGGCAGGGAGAGAGGGAAGAAAGGGGCCACAACCACTTACTTGATCTCTCCAGGAATGTCCAGCCAAATCACCCAGCCGAGGCAGGGGAGTTTTACTTACCTATCCTGCATGTATTCTGCTGGAAGACATTCCAAACAGATCATCGTCCGCGCACGGAAGGTGACTGTTGGCCAGGCATGCTGTGATTGGACCCAGAAGGGACGATCATATGTATGCCCTGGAGCATGACGCTCACCGGACAGGCTGCTGCGACTCGGCCGTAAGGTCAGCCGAAGCTGAGCGGTCCGATGCAAGCCTTGGAGCGTAAGCTCACCGGCCAGGCTGCTGCGACTCGGCCGTAAGGTCAGCCGAAGCTGAGCGGTCCGATGCAGGCCCTGGAGCGTAGGCTCACCGGCCACCCGTGGAGCGACGGGCATGTCGTGGAAAACCCAGCGCGTAGCTAGGGTCGGCACACGCTCGATGGCCGAAACTGGGGAGACTACAAGGATCGAGGATCCAGCCTGTCACCCAGTCGGCAGTTGATCGAAGATCGCAGGAAACAACAAATGTAGCAAAAAAATAAAAAATATATATATCTTTTTTCCCCGGACCAATGAGCCCGAAGGGAGCCATGTCCTACTCCTTGCTAGACAGAAAAAAACTGATCTGCGATGTGCAGACTGAGAGGGTATACCCAGAGGGTCCGCCCCCTGGGCGGTACTGTAGAAGGTGTGATGCAACACTTTTTACAAGTTTTTCTGCCTAGTCACTCCTAATTAACGGATAATACCCACTTTGTCAATAGAGAAGCTGTGTCGGTCCATGGACGAAAGAGTAAAAAAGTTTCTGTGCGTGCTGGGCCACATGCTAGCCATTTTATACAATGCAACTCCATTCACAACTAAATCCTCCTTGACTGCAATAAGAAACATATCCTGAGCTGCTGGAAGCCAATATCTAACCTGTACCTCTTAAGTATATCCACAGCTCACAATTAAAAATTAGCAAGTGCACAAAATCAGTTTACTGGTGACATTGGGGGAATTATCAAAAAGTTGTGCAAGCACAAGCTTGCACCACTCTTCTACACATAAAAAAATGGAGCAGATGCTTTTCCCAATTAAAAAAAGTGGTGTAGTGCCCTTTTCTGCCGCGTCCGAGACAGGCAGCACAGAGAACGGAGAGCTGGAGCTGCTTGCTCCAATCTCTCGGCATGTCCCCAACTCTCTGCTTGGCTCAGAGTGGGAGGGGGAGCAGGGCTGTACGTTCTACAGGCTCTGCTTCTGTGGTGAAAGCACTGCACATGCAGAGAGAGGGATGTGGGCTGCCTCCTGACCGTTCACATCCTGTATAATAAGGTCACACTTGGCGTGAAGCTCTGGGAGTTTTCGCTCTGGAAAGCTGCTGTATTCCCTCTGTTAATTATGGACAGATCTGTACTAGTTTCTAATTCATTCTGAACTAGAAACTGGCATTGGCAGATAGACCCAAAACATGTCTATCTGCTTAGTTAATGTGGATTCACGCCACTCCTGACAGTTTGCTGAGGGCCCGTTTACACCTGAGCGATTTTCTGCTTGAAGCTTGTAGCTCTAAATCGCTCAACAAGCCAAATCCCATTCTTTTCAATGGCCCATTTACATCGGAGTGTTCTGTTGCCTAAAGCAAAACACCTGAAGCTCAAAAAAGTATATGAGACTCTTTTTGGCAGATTACAAGCGTTTTTGGCCCCATAGACTTCCATAGAAATGCCTGACTTGAGCAGAAAACGCTCATAAAATGCTCAAATAGCAGCTCTCCACCCCTTATGCTTTCTAAAACACCTGAAGCTGTAGAATCCTTGTGGTACACTTCCAAAATGCTTTTAAAAAGCTTAAACCACTTGCCGACCTGCCGTTGTCATTATACTGCAGCAGGTCGGCACGAACCCTCGAACCGTCGTAGCTGTACGTTGGTTCGTTTAAGCGGGATAGCGCGCGCACGCTGCACTGCGGGGGTTCCCGATGCTTGGGACCGCCGGGCGCGATGACTGCTGGCCACGAGCGATCGCAGGCACGAGAGGCAGAACAGGGACACACACGTTCTGTGAGGAGAGGCGATGCAGATCGTGAGTTCCTACAAGCTGGGAACCACGATCTGTCATCTCCTATAGTGAGTCCCATCCCCCTACAGTTAGAACACACAATAGGGAACACAATTAACCCCCCTTTGATCGCCCCTAGTGTTAACCCCTTCCCGGCCAGTGACATTTTTACAGTAATCAGTGCATTTTTATAGCACTAATCGCTGTATGGATGCCAATGGTTCCAAAAATGTGTCAAAAGTGTCCGCCATAATGTCGCAGTACCGATAAAAATCGCAGATCGCTGCCATTACTAGTAAAAAAAAAAATGGCATAAAATGTATCCCCTATTTTGTAGACGCTATAACCTTTGCACAAACGAATCAATATACGCTTATTGCGATTTTTATTACCAAAAATATGTATAAGAATACATATTGGCCTAAACTGAGAAAAAATTAGCTTTTTTGAAAAAAAATGGGTAGATTTATTATAGCAAAAAGTACAAAATAGTGTTTTTTTTCAAAATAGTCACTTTTTTTGCTTATAGTAAAAAAAATTAAAACTGCAGAGATGATCAAATACCACCAAAAGAAAGCTCTATTTGTGGGGAAAAAAAGGACGTCAATTTTGTTTGGGTACAGCGTCGCACAATTGTCAGTTAAAGCAACGCAGCCTCGTATCGCAAAAAAAGGCTCGGTCATTGAGTAGCCAAATCTTCCGGGACTGAAGTGGTAAAAACGCCCGAAAAAAACGACAGTAAATTGATACGTAAATTGATACGCTCAGGTGTGAATAAAGCCTGAGCCAATATAATAGCGCAGAAAGCTAAAATGAGAAGTTTGGCTCCCCCCCCCCCCCCCCAAGACTTATAAATTACCTAGGTGAATACAGCATTGGTCTGAGGTTGTTTCTATCCCCCGCTGGCTCTAAGATTGAGAATGGAGCGATTGCTTGGTTCTCAGAGCTCTGTGAGCAGAGAGCTGGTGAATCTCTGTCACTTCTCCCTCATGCTCACAGGAGCACTGGGCTATGGTGAGGACGGGAGTGGCTGGCTCAGACTCTCAGTGGCTTGCTGAGAGACTGAGCCAGGTGCCAGTCCAGGTTTGTGGGTGGATCCAGACCATATTGTCACAAACTTTCCCCAACCTGGACCGGCTCTGTGACATCAGCCGTCAGCAGGCTTCAGCCCCCTGTCTATTAAAAATGTGTCACAGGAGTGCAGAACGAACTGCACTCCTGTGATCCATAGGAGAAGTACAGCCAAACGAGCTTTGGCTGTACTTCTCCTTTAATTCCCCCTGGATTATGTGCTTGGAGTTTACATGTTCTTGCTGTATTGACATGTTTTTCTTCTGGGAAATCTAGCTATTCCCTACAGCAAGATAACACATTTGTAGTAAATTACTTACACCTAAACCAGGGGTGTCCAAACTTTTTTCAAAGAGGGCCAGATTTGATGAAGTGAACATGCTCGGGCGTGTTATTTTGATATACCGTATTTATCGGCTTATAACATGCACCTTCACTTTAAAAAGGAAGTTTCAGGAAAAATAAATCTTACATTTTAAATAAAGAACTGTGAAGCAAAATAAGGGTTAGTGCCCATCTGCAGCCTCACCATTGCCATGAATGCAGCACCCACCGTATTGGCATGGGTGCAGCACCCACCATATTGTCATGAGTGCAGCACCCACCATATTGCCATGAGTGCAGCACCCACCATATTGCCATGAGTGCAGCACCCACCATATTGCCATGAGTGCAGCACCCACCATATTGCCATGAGTGCAGCACACACTCCACTGCCATGAGTGCAGCACCCACCATATTGCCATGAGTGCAGCACACCCTCCACTGCCATGAGTGCAGCACACCCTCCACTGCCATGAGTGCAGCACACCCTCCACTGCCATGAGTGCAGCACACCCTCCACTGCCATGAGTGCAGCACACCCTCCACTGCCATGAGTGCAGCACACCCTCCACTGCCATGAGTGCAGCACACACTCCACTGCCATGAGTGCAGCACACCCTCCACTGCCATGAGTGCAACCTGCAGAGGAGACAGGGAGGGGGCGGGACGAGCACCAACAGACATACAGGAGAAAACTCCTGTTTTCTCGATGGGCCTCTTTAATTGAAAGTCCCGCCTCCTGTGATGGGCAGAACAGTTGTCCAATGGCAGCGCAGAAGACGGGACTTCCTTTTACACAGGATGCCGTGTAAACAGGAAATACTCTCCTGTATGCACGGCACTCATCCCGTCCCCTCCAAGGCAGCCAGCATACCTATCTTTTGTGGCCCCCGACGCTTGGGGATTAATTGGGGGCCACAAAAGATAGATATGTCAAGATTACCAGGCGGATTGTCCGAAACCGGAACGGACTTTGGACATGCCTGACCTAAACTATAAGCTCCAGGCACCCCAGTATTATCTGCAGTCCTAACTCAAAAAATTTGAGAGCCTCCATAGTGGGGAGCACATATACAGTATAGTAATAGATAGATTGAGGGCAGGTTTGCCTGGAGGGGGCCCACTCCTCAAAAGGCACAGGGGCACACTGGACACCCAGCACAAAACACAATGGCATCAAAGTGTCCAATGTGTCCCCTCACCAAATAACCAACAGTAAAACTGGCAACTCCCTAAAACTACAACTGGTCTTAACAGCAAGGAGCACATGGAAGGGCGACGCATGTGAAAAAAAAAAAAAATTCCCATCTCAACTCACCAGCCAGCTTGCATCAAACCAAATTGTTCTGTCACAGTTCACTCTAAAAGCAGAGGTTTAGTTTGCACACATTTGCAAATACATGTGTAAGCTGCGACAAGAGCCCCCCCCCCCCAGTATTATCAACAGTCCTAACTATACATTTTGAGAGCCTCCAAATTCCTTCTAGCTTTCCCCTTCTATGTAATGTACTGCATGTGCTGGCAGATCTCATTATCAGTTGTAATATAGATTTGAACACGGTCTGTCCTAACGAAGGGTTAAAGGTCTCAGGGTGGTGCAGTAAAAGACCTCTGATGTTGTATTAAAGGGAATGTGTCAAGCAAGCACTTAAACCCCCTCTCTAACCTCCCCTCCCAACTTAATACCTCATATTTTTAATTTTATAAAAAATATTGGCTAATATATTGCATACTATTTTAAGGGATGATAAGTAATATTCAGGCTGAAATATTTTTTTAAACAAGCGTACAAAAAAAACCTCACAAAAATGGATCTGGCAGTGAAAGGGTTACACTCCTGCTGACTTTGTCAATACTATCAGTGAAATAAGTATGTTGGCCAAGTTTTATGAGCATGCAGATAAGCGGGAACCATTTATTTTATTTCTTATAGCACATAGGTGAAAGCATGAGCTGCATGAGATCATTGAATCATCCAGTACAGGAAAATTATGTAAAATATTTTAGAAATGCTTGGGATAAACATACAGCTATGCCAAGAATGATTACAGGACCAGAAATAACTTTGAAGCAGACAGACCAATGAAAAATCTAGGTGGATCTACTAGACTTTATCCACTGTCTTTTTACAGAATGATATGAAATTCTAGAAATCGTGTCAGAGCAAGATATTGAAAGTCTTGTTTCTGAGCAAATCTTGTACAGACACTCCAAACCACCAAGGACATTTAACACAAGAAATATTATGTCTTCCAATTTCTGCCACAGAGTGCCCTCTGCTGGAGGCATCTTGCTCCCATTTCCATGTCTTGCATCTTCCACCAGCTATATGCATGGCTTTCCATTGGATGAACAATAAAACCATGACATGCCTGCTGAGGCTTAGTACCACCATGGATGGAGATCTGAATGGGACCTACTACTGACATAACACTATCCAGGTCTTTACCACACTATTTTACATGGACTTGTGTTTCCTTCAAACAACCAATGAGAAGTAGAAGCTTTTTTTACCCCCCCCCAAATTCTCCTTTGTCACTGGATGTATAATGAGCCCACGGGTTAACTTCAATTTAGATTTCAGTAAATAAGACAAAGTTTTTCGTAGGGGCATATTTATTGTTGATTTAACCAAAAATTTTCCCAACATTTGACCATTTTTATTTAGTTACGATTCGATTTTTCACTTTCACTCTGTGCCGACCAGCCATAACATTACGACCACTGACCGGTAACGTGAACATTGAATATCTCGTTACAATGGCATCGGAAAGTGGGTGGGATATATTAGGCAGCAAGTGAAGATGTCCCTGAAGCTGATATGTTAAAAACTGAAAAAAATGTGCAAGCGTAAGGATTTGAGTGACTTTGACAAGAGCCAAATTGCTATGATTAAGCACCTTCATACGGCGTGAAACGCGTCAGAGGCTTTTCATGTTTTCTGTAACATGAAGTGACCGTATTGGATTTAATCTGCTACACAAGATATCAATAAAGATGCCTTCAACGGTGTGCGGCTGTCCAGGATTTTTTCTTCCGACCAAATTGTCTTGGCTGGATGACTGGGTCAGAGCATCTAAAAAACTGCAGCTCCCTCCTGGTCTGCAGTGGTCCGGACCGTCCAAAAATGGTCCAAGGAAGGAAAACCAGCAAAACCTGTAACAGGGTCATGGACAGCCAAGGCTCCCTGAAGCAGGCGGGGAGCAAAGGCCAGTTTGTGTATTCTGAGCCAATATAGAATAAATTACTGTAACTCAGATTACTGGTTTCAATTGAAAGGTGTCAGAACACACACTTTGTTGTGTATGGGGCTGCGTAGCCACAGACTGGTCAGGGTGCCCATGCTGACCCGTGTCCACAGCCAAAACCACCTACAATGTGAACATGAACATCAGAACTGGACCACAGGGGCAATGGAATAAGGTGGTCTGTTCTGATGAACTCAGGAATGATTTGAGATACACAAGTCTGACGTGTTGACTTGGCCTCCAAATTCTACAGATCTCAATACAAATCGAGCATCTGCGCATGTGCTGGGAAAGCAAGTCCAATCCATGGAGGACCCACCTCGCAACTTAAAGGATGTAAAGGATCTGCTGCTAAAGCTTTGGTGCCAGATACCACAGCATACCTTCAGAGGTCTAGTGGACTTCATGTCTCCATGGGTTATGGTGGGCGGTCATAGCGTTATGGCTGATTTGTATGCTTAACATTTGTTTTCACCTGTCAAACATTTATTCCAACAAGTTTACCTTTCTCTCTCTCTCCTTTGGTTTGCTTTTTAGATGGTCCAGGAGAACTAAAGAGGAGCATATGCTGTGGTATAGACTCATTTTGGTATTTAAGTGTATGTTAGAGGATAGATCCATTCCATGTATTTATGTGTATTTTGAGCATGTCGTGTGTCTTCTTGGGTGATTTGCAAACTGTTTTTTGCAAAGTATGTAAGATTTTTTACTTGTAAAAATTCAATAAAAATAATTTAAACTCAAACAAGTTTACCCAATATCAGCTCCTCAATTGTAAAGTGATTTACTCTATTCATCCTATTACTCAGGAAATGTAGATTTGTTCTGAAATGTATCCAACATTTGCCCATTTTTCACCTTTTACAACATTCAAACTACTCCTTGGTTTGGATTGGGGAATGTGTAGTTTGAAGTGCTACATTGCATACAAGCTGGATTTTTGGCTTATACAAAGTGCTGTACCTGCATATTAAAACAAGTTCAGCACAATCATGGATATTTTTTGTTCGCAAAATAAAAAATAAAAAAAGTGGGCACCTCCCTCCCAGAATGAAAGAGCCCTGCATACTATGCATGCATACTGGTATCTCTATAGCAAATGAGTAGAGTATGTGCAGCTCCCCTGCTATGCTGACACCAGTCCACATGCCCTTCAGCATTGAGGCAGTTCCCCCCAAAAAAACAGGCATCTCCCCCAAAGCACCCTAGTCCAATGCTGATGGACACCAGGCTCTTCAGCATTCCTGGTGTTCAAGAGGGGATGCTGGCAGGAAGCAGGGAATAGTGACCTACCTACCTGCAAAAGGGTAATCACCCCTCCCCTGATCAACTGGTTTCAGGGGTCCCTCAGATCCCTAAATCAGTCCAAGGTGCATGTGGGGAAGTTAAAGGAAAACAAACAAATATACATTTATAAAAAAAAATAAAAAAATATTGTTCTCTTAACTAATATTTACATTTACAGGTTCCAGCAATGGCATCCAATACGGTTCTGCCATGTCAGAGGAACGGGGGGGGGGGGGGGGGACACGGGACGGGACAGACATAGTCCTACTTTCAGCACCATAGAGAGCAATTCGGTTAACGCCAAAAATACAATTTGTTATTTAAAGTGGTACTAAACTCTCTCAATCAATATTAATACATATTGTGGACCATTGCAAGAAAAGGTTCAAAAAGTTAATTAATTTTAGTTATAAAATGAGTCAGATCCCACTGAAGATTCAAACCCCTGGGAATTCTAGTCTGTAGGGCAAATATCCAAAATACTTTGCATTTGCATAAAATTCTAAAGCTGTCACCCCTTCATCTGGGTGTTGAGATTTTCTCTATGTCCTGTATTTGTATCAAAGACGTGTCCCCATTATGAACCTCAAAGTGTTTAGCAACATTAGTGGCATGTTCCTTCTAGGTGTCCTAAACATGATCATTTATAGATCCCTCAATCTTCTAGTTGTGTGACCCACATATTGGATTTAACATTCTTTACAAGTCATCAAGTAGATCACATTTTTAGTGTTGCAATTTAATGAGGTTCATAGTGGGGACAGGTCTTTGATACAAACACAAGGCATAGAGAAAATCTCAACACCCAGTAGAGGGGTGACAGCTTTAGAATTTTATGCAAACAAAGTATTTTGGATATTTGCCCTACAGACTAGAATTCCTAGGGGTTTGAATTTTGAGTGTCGGATCGGACTAATTTTATGACTAAAATTAATTTACTTTTTGAACCTCTTCTTGCAATGGTCCACAATATGTATTGATTCATGCAACGTACATTGACTTTGTGATGTATTACCAGTTCACATATATAATGTATCTGTTTTTGGTCTTTTACCCTTTTCCCTTTTGCCCTACAAACTAGAATTCCTAGGGGTTTGAATCTCGAGTGGGATCTGACTCAATTTCACACCTGAGACCTTGTAACACTAACAAGTCACATGACACCGGGGAGGGGAAATGGCTAATTGGGCCCAATTTGGACATTTTCACTTAGGGGTGTACTCACTTTTGTTGCCAGCGGTTTAGACATTAATGACTGTGTGTTGAGTTATTTTAAGGGGACAGCAAATTTACACGGTTATACAAGCTACTCACTACTTTACATTGTAGCAAAGTGTAATTTCTTCAGTGTTGTCACATGAAAAGTTACAATAAAATATTTACAAAAATGTGAGGGGTGTACTCACTTTTGTGAGATACTGTATATATTATATAATAGGATTTTTTATTACAGATTACCTGTAAAATCCTTTTCTTGGAGTACATCACGGGACACAGAGGCTTAATCATTACATCATGGGTTATATCCAACGTCAGGTGCTGGACACTGGTGTAATCAATTAGACAGGAAGTTTCCTCCCTATATAACCCCTCCCCTACTGGGAGCTCCTCAGTTTTTGTAGCAAAGCAATAAGTGTCCCAATATCCCCAAATAAGAGGGCCGGGAGCTCTGTGTCCCGTGATGTACTCCAAGAAAAGGATTTTACAGGTAACCTGTAATAAAAAATCCTATTTTCTTTATTGTACATCACGGGACACAGAGGCTTAATCATTACATAATGGGACGTCCCAGAGAAATGATCAACTTGAGGGGAGGGAGACGCAAATAACGCAGACCGCCAGACATGAGGACCTGTACTGCTGCCTGCAGCATACTGCGCAAAAAAGCAGCATCCTCTAACCGTGTTAGATTCACCTGATAAAATTGGTGAACACAAGCATCAACTACCAAGTTGCGGCCTAGCAAATCTGAGTCATAAAGGCTTGTTAATGCACCGCGCAAGAAGCGCTTACTATTCTGGTAGAGTGCATTCTAAAAGAAACAGGGGAACCCTCTCTTTAACCACATGCCTGAATAATAGCCTGATGAATCAAACATTGAAACAGTTGATTTAGGCACTGCCTGCCCTTTCCGGGGCCTCCTGGTAGCGCAACAAAACATCAGTTTTCCGTATCTGAGCAACCGCTTCAGATAGGCCTTGACTGCTCTCAATCCAACGAGAGAGCAATCATTATAATAGCTGGTTAGAACGCTGCCTACCCCTTTCTAGGGTCTTCTGGCAGCATAACAAAACGTCAGTTTCCTGTATCTGAATTTTTCAGATAGATCTCAACTGTTCTCATCTATATTTAGAAAAAAGTAATAATTTTCCTTCCATAAACCAAGTTTCTGGAAAAAAAGGGAGGAGGCGGCAAGTAGTGTTTTGATTAAAAGAGAAACTAGATCCTTTGGAAAAAAAGGCTGCGTGAGGTTTCAACATCACCCTAATAAATAAGTATGGCTCTATACGAAGAAAGTTGCCAATACTGGAAATCTCTTGCAGAGGCTACCGCAACCAAGAACACCAACTCCCTTGAAGGAGGATGAAGGGAAATATGGTGTATCGGCCCAAGGAGCTGTCCCTGCAAGCCGACAAAACCAGACTCAAATCCCCCGGGCACAAGGGCCAACTAACTGGCGGACTTATACGCATTACCCCTTGTAGAAAAACCCGGATCAAAGAGTGCAAAGCAAGCGACCTTGAAAACACAGACAAGGCCGAGACTCGACTCGATGGAACTTAAGGCTAGCTCCATCCCTTCCTTAGTGTAGGAAGGTAAGAATTCTACCTATGACATACTTCTGAGGATGCCATCCCTTGGTTTCCCACCAGGAATATGGGCCTTTCAGAGCCTATAATACATGGTCCTGGAGGCCCACTCTCCTGTATGAATCAGGGTAGTCGTCCCTGATTCTGAAAGCGGCGATCTTCAAGAATGCGGGCTAAACCAAGTAAACCATGAATTCCCATGTTTGCAAGATAGGATGGAATACCGGCCCTCGGAAGGTAAATCTAGGCAAGCTGTAAAAGGGACCCTGGGTCCTTCACTACTACCCTTGCGATTCCTGCACAGTAAGGTCGTCTGGGTCATGCTGGAGCTATTAAGCCGGCTTCTGTTCCCCTCTGATGTAGCCTGGAGGCCACGGTAGTCGCGGCGCTGGGGGAAGAGCATGCATAACCCAGTGACAACTGGTCCCATGGGGTTACAATGCATCCTGTCCCGTGTGCGAGTGGATCCTTTGTCCTAGACATAAAGCTGTTCAACTTCTTGTTGAACCTGTACACCTATGAATCTTTTGCCCGGGGTACCCTTTCTCCGGCCTCTGATCAGAAAGAAGATCAGGGAGTAGAGGCCATACACACGGGAACATATGTTGACGATTCCTGAGAACCGCCTGCCAATTCTCCATTCCACAAAATAAAGACTGACGATAGGCAAGGTACAAAATCCCTCTGCCTAAGCCAGAACATGGCTTAAAGAGGAAGTAAAGCCATTTAAAAAAAAAAAAACCCTGCAAAAAGAAAGGCATAATGAGCTAGTATGCATAGCATACTAGCTCATTATGAATGACTTACCTGAAATCAAAGTCCCCGTAGTGGTCCTCGGTCACCTCTGCTGCCATCTTGCCTCGATGTCCCATCACTGCCATCAGTGTATCGCCGCTCCAGCGCTGTGATTGGCTGGAGCGGCGATGACGTCACACGCATGCGCGCTCGGGCTGGCAAGATTCCATTCATAAAACCGCCAATGATGCCCGCCCGCTAGTGCGCATGCGTGTGACGTCATCGATGCTGTGTTTTACAGAAAATATCTCCTTAAGCGTGTAGGTTAAGGAGAGATTTCATGCACCTACAGGTAAGCCTTAATCTAGGCTTACCTGTAGGTGCATGTTGTCAAAGTGGGTTTACAACCACTTTAATTTCTTTCTGGCTGCATGACTTCTAGCATCTCCTTGATAAACGAAGTCAACAAGTGGTGTGGCATGATCGGATTGTACTCTGACAGAACAAACCTGCAACCTAAACGTCCAGGCGATTAATTCAGACGTGCCAGCCGAAGGTTTCAACTCTTGACGGCAAGGTTCTCTTGCAGCTAGACTATCTCTCCTGGGCAGTGGTTTCTTCCAGGACTGGTCTCCATCCCTAGAGGCCAGCCTTCTTAGCCACTACCTCTCGGGTAATTGTCATGAAGGATCTTCTTTTCTGCTAAACTTTTTGGTTAGGAACCACCAACTGAGACTCCATCATATGCGTGGGATCAGACCCTTTGGATAATGTCAGGTTAGGATCTAGTGGCCTAGAACGAAGCTGAGCAAAAGGAATCTTTTTAACGAAGCCACGATCCCTAGCACCTTAAGTAAAAGGAGAATGTAAGGAACTTTTCCTTGCCTTGACCACATAGACCAGCTTTCTTATAATGCTGACTGTCTGAAGCAAGAAAAAAACTCTCCTTTTTTGGGCTGTGTCCCAAACGCTCCAAGCTATTTATCGAACGTATGAATGTACCATTAGACTGGGATCCTGACCCAGGAGTTCCAGATACTTGACAATGCCAGACACACTTAGGTCCAGCCATGCTACTGACTGATCTATCAACAGCAGATTACCTCGGTATGCCATTACTGCTATACCCCGGGCCTTTAGTCCTGCTAGAGGCGGGCCCTAGCACCTTGTAAACCCGGGCACAGTGGCTAACCCAAAGGGCAAGACCACCAACCAGAAGAGGTGCCGTCCCCCTGCGAAACACAGACAACCTCCTGCAGTCCCACGTAAGTAAACACAAATGGTTCCCCATATGTGTAAGTAGTAAGTGTTGAAGCTAAATGCTTCAATGGAAGCATGAACTTGTACAAATGTTTTACACAAAAAACATAAAAAAAGTGTGTACTATATACACGCATATTATATATAGCACGTATGCTATGGAACGGGCATCTTGCGAACAAGCGTACGTTTACAAACGTGTCTATGTAACATCACCCAACATGTATCCATGTAGACACGTATTCTTATGCGAACATAAGGAATCTTGTATAATTTTAAGGAATCCTTAAATTATCATGCCTTATTATGCAACCGTGCAAAAATCTAGGCGATCATGCAACTTATATGTGATTCAGCATCTTGATGCGATAAACATCGAATGCATCTTAAGCATTATCGTGCGGACAAGTATCCTTGTGAGACCAAGGATTCCTGAGTGATCAGGCACCCTTGTGCGATTCAGCAATTTTTATGCCATCAAGCATCTTATAGCGATTTCAGGCATCTCTGTGGAACAAGCCTCTTCATGCGATTAAGTACTCTTGGGTAACCAAGAACCAAGGCCCCATTATGCAACCATGCAAAATCTAGGGCAACATGCAACTTTAGGCGATCATGCATCCTTACAGATTCAGCATTTTTTATGCGATCAAACATCTTATGCATTTTAAGCATTAATGTGCGGCTAAGAACCCTTGTGTGACCAAGGATTCTTGTGGGATCAAACACCCCTGTGTGATCCAGCATCTTTATGCGGTCAATCGATTTTATGCGATTTTTAGGCATCTTTGTAAAAACAAGCCTCTCTGTGTGTTCAAGTATCCCTGAGTATCAAGGATTCTTGTGCGACCAAGCATGTCTATGCGGTCAAACATCTTTATGTGACTAAGCACTCAAATGTGACCAAGGATACTCATGCGACTATGTAAAAACCATAAATATCCATACCAGCAAACATGTATCTTTATGTGATTAATCATAAACATGTTCTTGTTTTTACCCCACATGCATCTTTGTGCGATTAAGCACTCATGGGTAACCAAGGACTTTGTGAGACCAAGCACCTTTGTGCGACCCCGCATCTATATGCAAACAAGCATCTTTATGCGTTTTTAGGCAAGGCATGTCAATCCATCAACACAAAAAACATGTAAACACGTGGGCTGGTAAAAGAAGATCCTTTGCAAACATTAGATTTAGCTTTTTAGCAACAATGTGCACCAGCAACTGTACACCTCCACATCTTTAGAAGGAGAAAACCGCTTATGCGGGTGCCCAACTAGCAGGTATAAACTGTTGCAGTCAGGGAGTGGAAAGGTACAAGCAACCTATGGAATTTTTTTTTTTTTTTTTTTATGTTTCAATCTTTTTATTCAATTTTGTCATACAAAATGTATAAAAGTCGCCACATAACATTGTACAGTCACAATCAACATTTGGGGTAACACAATGAAGATCACCAAGTGTAGGGGTCCTTGGAGTAGTCCGAAGCTCCGTAGAGCCGTTAACCCCTATTAGCATCGCAGATCATATCTGAACCGTCCACCCAGATGAGCCGCCCCCCCATCCATCTATCGGGGGGGGCGCAACTCAGCCGGCCGTGTGGGCAGCCCAGAGGTCTGATCAGACTGACAATGGTCCCGTAGGAGCTGAGAAAACAGGGAGCAGCACAAACCTCTAAGGTCTGGATCTGACTCCAAAAATAAACAATAAACAAATTTCAAAAGAGAGGAAAGAGGACAGTGACAAAGAATAGAAGGAAGGAGACAGAGTAAGGAAAGGACAGTTGAGGAGGGGGGAATGGGGGGAGGGAGGGGGGGGAGGAGCCCCGATTCAGCATCCAGACATCTCAACCTAATCCCCTAGGCTATGCTGTAAACATCCCCGGGTCATTAGTTAGGTAACGAAGCCATGGGTCCCAAACTCCATGAAACAGTTTCATTTTATCTTGGGCCAGAGCGGTCAAGCGTTCGTTTAGCATCAACCAAGACAATTTGCCTTTAAGCTGATCGAATGGTAGAGCTGCCGATTTCCAGTTCCTAGCAATAGTGATTTTGGCTGAAATAAAAATAAATGTCAAGAGCCTCTTGCAGGACTTGGAGGCTTCCACATCTCCTCCCCCCAGTAGTGCTTGCTTAGCTGATTTAGTTAGGTTTAGTTGGGTAAGGGAGTAAACTAAATTATACACCCTGATCCAAAACCTCCGGACCTTTGGGCATGTCCACCAAATATGATAGGTGGTGCCCATCTGGCCACATCCTCTAAAGCACAACGGGGTAGCTCCTGAGACAAAAGTTGCCAGTCTGACCGGCACCATATACCACCTCAGTAGAACCTTATAATTGGCCTCAATTATTGAAGTATTGACGAGCGAACGAGATGCTGTCTCGGCTATCCTATGCCATTCGTCCAGATCCAGGGTTTCCTGCAAGTCGGTCTCCCATTGGACCATATAAGTCAGCTTTGTCGATACACTCAGCAATATCGAATATATAGCAGATAAATGTCCTTTAATTTTATCATAATTTTTGCATAGATGTTCCATGGGAGTTTGGGTTGCTAGGTTGCTCTTGCGAGCCAGGGTTTGTACATAATGTGAGATTTGGGCGAACCTATAACCCTCCGCTGGAGGCATTTGATGCCTGTCAGCCATAGTCCGTTCGGTCAGCATACCTCTATGATCGCACAAGTCAGCAATACACTTAAAACCCTTATTAGTCCACCATTCGAACGCTAGTGGAGTGAGACCCGGGGTGAATGCTTTATTTTGAAGCAGAGGTGTCAGTGGAGAATGAGGAGATTTGAATTTGTGAGATCTGGAGAGTCTGTCCCATAGTTCCAGTGACATGGATAAAGTAGGGCAAAGTATAGGAGGTCGCTCCTTGATAGGGAGCCATAAAATATAAGAAATAGGTTTGGGACGGCAGGAATAAGATTCCATAGCCATCCAAATGGCCTGTGCCTGTTGGGAGTGAAACCTTGTAAGTTGTGCTATCTGGGCAGCATAAAAATATTTTAATAAGTCTGGAAGACCAAGTCCTCCTCTCCGCTTCAACGTGTATAGAGTGCTCCTATTCACCCTGGGTCTCTTATCACCCCAAATAAACTGTAGTACTTTATTCTGGAATCGTTTAAGGTCATCACGGGCCAATGAAACTGGCAAGGTACGGAAGAAATACAATAATCGAGGTAGAACATTCATTTTAATTGAGTGAAGTCTGCCAAACCACGATGGCGGGTGAACCTGCCACTTAGCCATGTCAGCTGTTAGCCGTTTGAAAAGGGCTGGATAATTCTCTTTGTACAACTCACCAATAGATGAGGTCAGCTGTATGCCTAAATAAGGGAGAGCTGTGGATTCCCATCGGAATTGAAATGATTTTTCAAGCGTAGCCTGAGTGGAGCTTAGCAAAGATAAGTTCAGTGCTCTTGACTTACTATGATTAAATTGCCAACCCGGAAATGTTGGAGAAAGGCTGCAAAATAGCATACAAGTTAGGTAGGGATGTGATCGGTGAGGTCAAGGTCAGCAACAAGTCGTCCGCAAAGAGTAAACATTTGTGTTCATAGTCTCCACAATAAATGCCCTGTATATCTCTGCAGGCGCGAATTTTGAGCGCTAGTGGTTCAATCGCCAGGGCGAATAATAGTGGCGACAACGGGCAGCCCTGTCTAGTTCCTCTCCTGATAGGAAATGTTTGGGATGTATATCCTCTGAGCATTAGCGAGGCACTGGGGGAATCATATAATATGTGAAGGAGATCCAGAAAGCGTCTCCCAAATCCAAAGCGTGTGAGAACATCAAAAAGATAGTCCCAGGAGATAGAATCGAACGCCTTCTGGATATCCAATGAAAGTAACATTCCCCTCCTAGTCCCCTTTCCATCCCAATCAGACCGAACTGCCGAGATAAGGTTAATTATCCGGCGGGTTTGGTCCGATGCCTGTCTTGTCGGGACAAAACCTGCTTGGTCAGGATGGATATAACACTGAAGAAAAGTATTAAGTCTCTGGGCCAGTATTTTGGTTAGAATCTTAAGATCCGTATTGATCAGAGAAATTGGGCGATAATTGGAACAGTCTGTATGGTCCTTTCCTGGTTTCGGGATAACACTTATATAGGCTACATTTTCATGGCTGGGGAGCTTGCTGCCGCTTCTCAGGTCATTAAAGTAAGTACAGAGATGTGGGGCCAGAAGATCGTGATATTTCCTATAGTAGTGACCCGGGAATCCATCTGGCCCAGGGGCCTTGGTAGGGTGTAGGGTTTTGATTGCAGCCCTGACTTCAAGCTCTGTAAGAGCACCGTCCATCAGTTCCGCATGGGCTTGTGTCAATTTAGGCAGCTGTAAGTCGCGAAAGAATGTGCTCGCTTCAGATGAATCGAACTTGTCCTGCACTCCATACAGCTTAGCATAAAATTTGTGAAATTCTCCAATTATCCGTTCGGGGTTCTGGGAGGTTAGGCCCGTGGATAGTCGTAGTTTAGGCAAAGTCGGTGTGTACGGTCGAGGAACCAGTTTTCTAGCTAACATTGTGGTAGGTTTATCACCCATCGTATAGAACCTGTGCTTAGACCAACTAATATGTTTCTCCGCTTGAGTAGTCAAGCTAAGATTTAGTGCTAGTCGAGCCTCGTCAATTTTATGCCTTATATCTACCAGGGGATTTCTGTGCTGTTCACTAAGTAAGTTATCTAAGTTAGTTTCCAGAATCTTACTTGCCTGTTCCCTATTGCGTTTAATCCTGGCTGCCACTTGTAACAATATGCCCCTAATCGCTGCTTTATGAGCTACCCAGTTAATTGCGGGGGATGTGCCCGATGCCTTATTAAGTCTAAAGTATTCCTGTATTTCCTTTTGAATCTCTAAAAAGATTGTAGGGTCATTCAGCAAGCTCACATTAAGTCTCCACGGGGAGGGTCTAGATTTAGTCCATAGCCCTGAAGTAGAGAGTTTTATCGGGGAATGATCAGACCAAGGGGTAGATAAAATCTTAACCGACTTAATAAATGGTAGCAAAGGCGTACGTACTAGAACGTGGTCTATCCTCGAGTAAGTATGATGGGCTTGTGAAAAGTGTGTAAAGTCTCTGACCGTAGGGTTATTTTCTCGCCAGGCGTCGATGAGGTCATAGAAATGAAACAGACGTGCAACCTTGCTGCTTCCAGTCGGTGGGCGTTTCAATGTTGGTCTAGAGGAGTCCGATTTATCCATAATTCTGTCCAAGGGAATATTACTATCGCCTCCCATAATGACCTGACCCTGGACTTTGGGCATAAGAATCTTCAGCATTTTGCTAAAGAATTCCGGCTGTCCAGTATTCGGGGCATAGTATGATATAAAGGACACCTCCTGGTCATGGAGCCGCCCCACTGCCATAATATATCTACCTCTCTTGTCCTTAACGATAGCGATGGGGGTAAAGGGGGTCCGTTTCGAAAAGCAGATGGCTACACCGCCCTTCTTTTCCCGACCCCCTGCCAAGTAAAACTGTGGATACTTCCCATTGAGGTAACGGGGCGCTGAGACATTGGAGAAATGAGTTTCCTGCAATAGCAGGACTTCAGCCTTCTGTTTATGATAAAACTGGAAAGCCTTAGTTCTTTTAGTAGGGGAGTTAAATCCATGTACATTGTGGCTAACTATCGAATAGTCTGTGTTATATGTGGTGGCCATCGTGGTAGGGCAGAGCACTCTTACCTTGCATAATGAATGAAGCGAGAAGGGTCCCGATGATGATGACTGTTTGGCTATGTGACCTCTCAGACCATGACATAAGGGAAGGGCGCCGAACCGAGGCTCCGAAGAAAGAGGGGGAAGGGAGAGAAGGAAAAGGCATTAGAGAAGAAGAGAAACAAAAATAAAAGCAAAAAAACATATACATAGGCCTTAGGCCCAAACAACCAATATAACTCAATCCTAGCTGATGAATGAAGGAATGGGGAATAACCCCTGCCGGAGACAACATCCGGCAAATTAGGTGCAAGGGTACCATCCTTGTCGTAGGATAGGTAGTCTTGCAGTTGGGTGGCAAGCATGACCACCCCGACCCAAATATGATTACACTCTGTACGAGCAGGCTATTCGAGGTCATATCGGAAATGACAAAATCAATCAATACAGTTTTAACATAACAGGCTGTCTATAGGAACATGCATTCCCAAGGCCAGTGGCGCCGGGGCCGGAAGGGTCCCCATCGGTCGTTCCGGCCCCCGAGCCACAGCCCAACAGGGGAACACATTGCGGTCCGACTAAGGCCCCCAGACTGCTAAAAAGCAAAAAAGCAAAATTTCTTCGACCAGGTTGGGCCCGTCGGGGTTGTAAAATATTCGGCTGGCAGCCAGTCCGAAGAACCAGGAACTCCAGTAACTTTGTAACCCGTGACTTTGTAACCTGTGAACTGTGAACGGTAACGATGGCCCCATCAGGCCCATAGTCCACCATGGGCCCAGGCCATATCCGTGCAATCAAGCACTAACAGTTCCCAAAAGGGGGCAAAAAAGCAAAAAGAGAGAAGAGCAATAATACTCAGGTATTCCGGCGAGCATTTCTGGCCTGTGAGCGTGTGCGATCCTGCCATATCGGGGAGAGGGGACGATGATCCAGACGAGGGGGAGATGAAATCGGAGTCGGAGAGTCCCGTGCAATGATGCCGAGACTAAGCAGTAGGTCTTCGCCTGCTTGGAACGTGGAAAAGGAGTGGGACTTTCCGTTGTAAGTGAATGATAACTTAAAAGGGAACGACCATCGATACTTAATCTGTTTGGCCATAAGTTGCTGGAGTAATGGCCGTAGGTTTCTGCGTTTCTGGACCGTTGATGGCGCCAAATCTGTAAAGAGCTGTATTGGTGTTCCAAATAGCGACAGGTCCGGCCTGTTGCGAGCCGCAAGCATCATCTTATCCTTAATGCGGTAGTGATGTGGCTTAACAATAATGTCTCGTGGTAGGCCGTCGGCCCTTGGGGCTGTCAGTGCTCGGTGAACGCGATCAACTTCCATGTGGTGGTTGGCTATATCAGGGATAAGGGTTTTCATCAGGTCTTTTACAGCCCCCTCTAGATCTGTGTGAGTTTCAGGGAGGCCACGCACGCGGACATTGTACCTACGAGAACGATTCTCCAAATCTTCAATTTTTGTGAATGCCTCTTCTAATCTATCCTGGAGGTCTGTCACCATGGCTGAGTTCTGGTTGACCCTTTTGATGGCTCCATCCACTTTGGTTTCAATTAGCTCAAAACGCTCTCCCAAGCCATGGATGTCTTTTTTCAGGTCAGTGGTGATTAATGTGCAGGCCTTAGAGAGCTCCTGCTGCAGCATGGTGGAGAATCTGCCCAACAGTACAGCATCAGGGGAATAGTGTGAGAGCTGGGGAATTGGCATATCCTGGCTGGATTGGCTGGATTGGCTAATGAGGACTTCTGCTAAGTCTGCCATGTTCCTATCCATGGAGGAGGCAGGGGAGGCAGGGGAGTTTGGAGAGTCATGTCTATCAGCGTATATGGCTGGGGATGGGGGATGTGATAGTGACTCACCCCGCTGTCCGGTCTCCACCTCTCCCGAGGATTGTGAGGAGAATGGATCCCTAGTTGGCTCCAGATTTAGCTGCCTGTCTCCTCTCTGTGTAGCGCCGTCGGATCTGGCTGCTGCCGTGCTGCCTCGTGTGTCTGGCTTACCCGGCGCCATCTTGGATCGCGGCTGTGCTGTAGGGGAAGGCCCTGCTCTCTTCTGGGCTGTAGTTTGCGTATCGTGTCCTTTCCGCGGCTGCCCCTGTGCCCTACGGTTCATCGCCACTTCGGGGCTGGTGTGGGATCGGTCCTGGCTCACGGACCTCAGTGCCTGCGCTATCGTTAGCTCTGGTGGGTCGGGGTGCCGGGAGCTCGGTCAGCACACGTCCTTCTCCGAGTCCCCGCGCATGCGCACCTTATTTTTTTTTTTTTAAACCATAAAAGATAAGACAGAGGCTTTCGGCCGTTAGGCTGAGGGGAAGTTATACACAGCAAGAATCTCTGTAAAAGATTGTAGCTGAAACTTCAGAGCTTGTGAGGTTTCTAATACCTCCGCCTCGTCAAATTGCACCTGTTCCCTTATCCTCCGACAGTGAACTCTCCTTCTCAGGACTTTAATCCTCTCGTTTGAGGTTTCAGAGCAGGGGAAGGGACACACCCAGCTTTCTGCTCTCTGTGAGGACGCTATGATCTATAGCAGTTCAACCTCTCTTATGGACTAACAAATGCAAATACAAAGAAGTGTCCAAAATGACATATGCAAAGTGGCTGCAATGCCTGACAAGGCCCCTCAAGTCTCTCAGGAGAGGATAGTATCATGCTTTCTTGCCCCTGAACCTGGACATAGTCCAATGCAAAAGCAGAGGTCCAAAAAAATGCATATACTACTGTGCTAGTTTAGTAATCTACATAAAGAATGCAACTAATCACACAGTTTGATGCTGAGTAGGTGTCCAGGAGTGCCTGAAACCAACCACATAGAGAAGCTTACCCATGGCAGAGCTTGCAGTGGAAGAAGTGTGCTGTCCGAGGAGGAGCTGACACTATACCCGGAGAATGGTGAGTGAAACTCAACTATTTACTCCCTCTAGTGGTGGATACAGACAAGACATCTCACTCAAAAGGAAAGTCCTTAAGATAATTCTTAGGACCTTTCCCAGGCTTACCTTATCCCCGCTGCAGGTCTGCTGAAGACCAGACAGTACCAATCTTCACCCATCACAGCGGGTATGTTGTGCCAACCTTCAGGGGTATGGGTTCCTACTTAAAGGAGACCTCTTCCCTGGACCTTGTAAAAGACTCTGCCAGAAACGTTTGCACTTTTTGTGTATAGCGAAAGTACTGGGTCCCAGAGCACAGTCCTCCGAAGAGAGACATTACAGGCAACACCTCGGCTTCTGCAAGGCCCGGGTACCATCCATATGGCATAATTAATAAGCGGTTTGGATGGATCCGTGTGTAGCTCCCTAACCCCCGGAGGGATTCTTAATAGAGCTTCTTCTTAGCACATCCTTAAATGTGACCAACGCCTTAGACACTGGTGAAAAAACTGAGGAGCTCCCAGTAGGGGAGGGGTTACATAGGGAGGAAACCTCTGGTCTAATAGATTACACCAGTGTCCAGCACCTGACGGTGGATATAACCCATTATGTAATGATTAAGCCTCTGTGTCCCGTGATGTACTCCAAGAAAAAGGATTTTACAGGTAATCTGTAATAAAAAATCCTATTAATTAATATATACAGTATCTCACAAAAGTGAGTACACCCCTCACATTTTTGTAAATATTTTATTATAACTTTTCATGTGACAACACTGAAGAAATTACACTTTGCTATAATGTAAAGTAGTGAGTAGCTTGTATAACAGTGTAAATTTGCTGCCCCCTCAAAATAATTCAACACACAGCCATTAATGTCTAAACCGCTGGCAACAAAAGTGAGTACACCCCTAAGTGAAAATGTCCAAATTGGGCCCAATTAGCCATTTCCCCTCCCCGGTGTCATGTGACTTGTTAGTGTTACAAGGTCTCAGGTGTGAAATTGAGTCAGATCCCACTCGAGATTCAAACCCCTAGGAATTCTAGTCTATAGGGCAAAAGGGGAAAGGGTAAAAGACCAAAAACAGATACATTATATATGTGAACTGGAAATACATCACAAAGTCAATGTACATTACATGAATCAATACATATTGTGGACCATTGCAAGAAGAGGTTCAAAAAGTAAATTAATGATGTACGATAAAGAAATTTATATACATACATACACACATTATATATATATATATACACATACATACATACATACACACACATACACACACACACAACAGTGGAACAAATTCAGATAATTTCCGTGTACATTTTTGGAACAGAGAACAGCAAGGATACACTGCTTTCTTTCCCTTCTGATTATTCATATATTCTGGGTAAATGGTGTCTGGATAATCTCATGACTGTATAATATAACATAAAGTAATATCACATAATATAGCATAATATTTTTCTCTTGAGTTGGCATATTATAAATGTTGCAGTTCAAACTCTCTGCATACTATGTGTGACCTCTGGAATGTTGTTGTTTTTTTTTTTTTTCTTCTTCTTCATTGAGCTCCATGCCTGGGAAAGAAGCCAAGTTACAAGTCATGTAGATTAGAGTAGATCAGAGAAACAGGATTGAGTTGCTTCAAGAAACAAGCGAGAAGAGGCCATTCTCAGGCACGAGAACACCAGGGTCCGCAGTGTGTGAGATGGACTTCTTTCCATTGATCCAATGCTTGTATTCATCTGCTACCAAGCCTCCACTCCATATTAACACCTCAAAGCATTTAACTCTCTAACTAGCAGATAGAACATCCAACATAGCTATCTTTCTGTCTTGAAGAAAAAGCAGATTCCTACCATGGATATTTGATACATATATTAAAGGAGTCTCCAATAAAAACAAATGGTGTTTATAGCATGTTACAATGTAGTATGAATATGAGGTAATTATCATATATGAAATTAACATAAGCTGCAGAGATAAATATGCACGTTATGTTTTCACATGAGCCAACTGCACACCCAAAATAAATACATTATCATTAAAGCGGAGCTCCGCCGTAAAAAAAAAAAAGGTATCTGCACCCCCCTGAAATGTGCCAATTGTGGCACCGGAGGGGGGGAGGAATCCGATGAGCGGAAGTTCCACATTAGGGTGAAGCTCCGCTTTAAAGAGGACCCTCAGTAATTTTTTTCATCTTTCCATCTATTAAATCCTCTGCCTTTGTTTTAACTTTGGCTAGTCAAACATTTTTTTTTCTGCCAGAAAAATACCTTATACAGCCCACTTCCTGTTTGTCTGGTAAAAAGCCTAGGCTTATGACATCATGCACAGCTCTCTCTCTCAAATGAGATTTTGCCAGGAAGGGAGGGGGGATGAGTCATAAGAGGGCCAATGAGAGCTGCAGAGCTGGAGGTGTGTCTCTGTGTAAATCCAGGAAGTGAACAGGCAGCAGCTTCAGCTGCCCACAGTTAAAATGGTTGCAGCCAGACTCAGTGGAGGGAGATTTCTGCAGCATAATGGCAAGTACAGAATCACATTACAGTGGAACCTTGGATTGCGGTTAACAAGCGTTTTGCAATATGTGCACTGTATTTAAAAAAATCCTAACTCGGTTTGTGAGTGTTGTCTCGCAAAAACTAGCAGGATTCAGGCCAAAGTGGTGTGCAGTACCGCGTTTGGCCTGAGGTGGGGGAGGCGCCGTTCGGAAATCCCCGGAAAGACACGGAAATACTCCTTCCCGAGGTTTGCCGAAGTCAGCCGTGCTGTCCTCGGGCCTTTCCGGCCGTTTCCGAGGCTCTCCGGTGCCCTCCCACCTCTGGCCGCATGTGGTATTGCATGCCATTAAAGTCAATGCGGAAACAAATAATTTTTTTGTTTCCATTGACTTCAATGGGGAAACTCGCTTTGATATACGAGTACTTTGGATTACGAGATTCTCCTGGAATGGATTATGCTCGTAATCTGAGGTTCCTCTGTATAAATAAAATAATATGCAAAGTGGTTGGAGGGAAGCTTCAGAATGGCAAAGATGTTTTTATTGCAGATTCAGTGAGCAGACTGCAGTTCCTCTTTAAATAGGATGTATACCCTAGGAACTAGGTAATACTAGCCATTACTGACAATACAGTTTTACATGCCCCCCCCCCCCCCCCCCCATCAACAATTGCTAAATTTTCTCTGAGGTCCCTTGCAAACCTGCAAATTCTGAGTAAACGCAATGTTGCAAACTCTTATCTGCCACTTAATGATCTAAATCAGGTACAAAAATGTAATTCTTTGGACAGGAAATATACATGAAATGTACCTGCATTTCATAAAAACATTGTACACCAGATATTTCCACCATGAAGCCACCATATGGGCCTATAGACTGCAATCCCTAATTGAAGCATCCGGGCCCCTGGAAGCCCAGGGATCCATAATTGCAGAAACCGGGCCCCTGGAAGCCCAGGTAGTCCTCTGAAACTTCAACTTTACCATAGGTCATAGGCAACCCTTCCATTGGATTTTATAATGCCTCACTTAATTGGTTGCCCACATTGCACTCTGGGATGTGAAGTTAACTCAGCAAAGTAGAGAAAGTTTGTTTTAGATCTTCTGCGCTGATGAGCGGCATATGTGCAGATTCTCCTGACTTGGACATCTTTTGAACAGGATTGTCGGATGTACTTGGCTTGTGTACAATTAACTTCAACACCCACTGAACAATATGGATGAACGGGCAACCCAAAACACCCATGCATGTCCAATATGGATGAACGGGCAACCCAAAACACCCATGCATGTCCAATATGGATGAACGGGCAACCCAAAACACCCATGCATGTCCAATATGGATGAACGGGCAACCCAAAACACCCATGCATGTCCAATATGGATGAACGGGCAACCCAAAACACCCATGCATGTCCAATATGGATGAACGGGCAACCCAAAACACCCATGCATGTCAGATATGGTTATCACCACACGTGGCCAAGCCTCCCACAGATCTGAATTACACCTCCAAGAAGAAAATCCCTGGGGAAGCAACCTACCTACTGTACTAATATACAAATGACGATATAAACTACCAACAATCTTTTCACACCTTCAACTGTTACCAAGCATTGAAATGTTTTATTTTTTTTCCCTTTAAAACATTGAAGGCACAGAATTGTGCATTTAAGCAAACGATTCATGAGTTACAAAGGTGCCCATACATGAGGAAAATATGCTGGTTGATATGGTCAAATGCCCATTTATACTGTTGTGCTACCAAAGTGCAAGTTGCCACTTTTTACAATTATTTTTAAAGATGTATACATTTATTTTACATCTAGGGAATATGCCACTTTGACAATATATGGTACAGTAGCAAGGAATGCAAACAATTTTATACAACCACAAAAAACACAGAAAACACTCCTAAAACAAGTTGCCACACAGCAAATTTTGAAAGTTTATTTACGCAATTACCAAATACCAGTGTACACAAAAATACAATTCATATTCCTGTAACTTAAAAACATTTAAAGATAAGAGTGTTTGTTTTTAAGCATTTTTTATGGGCTAGGGCAGGGGTCTTCAAACTTTTCAAACAAAGGGCCACTTTAGTGTCCTTCACACTTTAGGAGGGCCAGATTGTGGCCAGCAGGGGCAGAAAATTTCACGGGCCCAGCATCAGTGAGAATAAATATGGCCTCAGGGTTGGTGGTCAATAGGAGGAGTAGTATTCCCCCTATTAGTAGGAGGAATAGTATCCCATCATTGGTATCCGTGGAAGATATACCGTATATACTCGAGTATAAGCCGACCCGAATATAAGCCGAGGCACCTAATTTTACCACAAAAAACTGGGAAAACGTATTGACTCGAGTATAAGTCTAGGGTGTCCATCTGCATGCCTCACTGTGTTCATGCCTCACTGTGCCCATGCCTCACTGTGTCCATGACTAGACTGACGTTTAACATGGAAGTCTACGGAAGGGGTGCCCGGCTTTGAAAAAAAAAAAAAATCGGTGCTCGCCGGCCGTAGATCCTCCAGACAAAAAACTTTGCACACTTATAGAAGAGAAATGGGGATACATTTGCCAAGTTTCGGGTCCAAGGGACCTATGACCGGCCGTTACTGGGTCCCCAAAGTCACAGGAGTAATGACCGTTTAACATGGGAGTCTATGGAAGGGGTGCACGGCTTTGAAAAATCGGTGCTCCTCGGCCGTAGGTCCCCCGGACAACAAACTTTGCAGACGTGTGTGCCAAGTTTGGGGTCCAGGGGACCTACGACTGGCCGGTACCGGGTCCCCAAAGTCCGGGAGATCTGGCGCAAAAAGGTAACTCGAGTATAAGCCGAGGGGGGCATTTTCAGCACAAAAAAAATGTGCTGAAAAACTCGGCTTATACTCCAGTATATACGGTAGTGCCCCATTAATGGTGTCAGTGGGAGGAATAGTGCCTCATATCAGTGGAAGAAATTGTGCCCAGAGGGCCGGATTAAGGCTGGCAAAGGGCCACATCTGGCCCTCGGGCCACAGTTTGGAGACCCTTGGTCTAGGGTGTAAGGTTTGCATTTTTTGTATACTTAAAGTATAACTAAAGGCAATATTTTCTTAGTTGTAGATAGAGGGGGGGATTCAATAATATGGAGATTCAACCTATTTTGTCACGTTTGCCATTATCATCAAAACTGAAGTTAAAGAAAATCCCAAATGTTGGGTTGCATCCAGGACAGGAAATCATTCAATGTGGGCACTAGCTCTGGTGACAATCAGGAATTTCCTAATTTGAGAGATTTCCTCTCACTTCCTGCTAAAGAACAAGTGAAGGGAAATCTACCCAATGAATTATAGCAAAAGGGTGTTAATGATTGCCCGTTCTATCCAAATGAAAATGTCTTGAATTTAGATATACTTTTAGGCCGGACATACACGGTTCGCATCTTGGCCGGTTCAGCAGGAACAGTCTATGGGCTCCCTAAGCAAGTAGTGAGCAACTTCCTCTTTGTCTCTGTAACAAAATTCACATTGAAAGTGCAGGCTTGACTCTGATTGTTGACTGTTACATATTGCTTCCTGTATTGTAGCGACAGCAAGGAGCCTGCAGTAGGCGTGTTGGAAACACCTATCCTGCATAACCATAGAACAAAAATGGGGGTTCTCAGACTACTGACAAAAGCTAATGAGGGATACAATACAGTCTGAAAGAAAAACTGAAGCACGGAGTTGACAAGCTGTATTCGATGCATGTTATTTAATTAATTATTTACACTTTTGAGTAATGCCTACTTTAAATTGCAGATCTCCATCTACGAGAGATGTAAGCAGTCAAAATCAGCATGAGGTGACCTGACCCTTATGATTTTAATGTGCATTATAATTAGAATTGTTTTAGCCACTTTGAAGACTTAAAAAAAAAAAAAAAAAGACAACCTCAGCTTACCACATCCTGAGTAGTTGTAAAGTCAGGTATGATTTTTGCACTATGACAGATATGCACTACTGTGCTTGGTGATCTTCTATTCAATTTCAGCAATTTCCTACATTGTGGTAAATTACATTCAGAGGGCTGTATTAAGTGCAAACACGCCTTGCATCGTTATAATGTTTTATTTAAAAGCACAGTATTTAGGGGGGTACTCAATATATGATCTGTTACACCAGAATAATCATTTATTGCATGAATCACATACCGTATATACTCGAGTATAAGCCGACACGAATATAAGCCGAGGCACCTAATTTTCCCACAAAAACTAGAAAAACTTATTGACTCGAGTATAAGCCTAGGGTGTGCCTCACTGTGCCCATGCCTCACTGTGCCCATGCCTCACTGTGTCCATGCCTAGACTGACGTTTAACATGGGAGTCTATGGAAGGGGTGCCCGGGTTTGAAAAATCGGTGCTCCCCGGCCGTAAGTCCCCCGAGTAAGAACCTTTGCAAACTTGTAGAGGAAGAGTGGGGCTCTATGTGTGCCAAGTTTGGGGTCCAGAGGACCTACGACTGGCTGGTCCTGGGTCCCCAAATTCACCAGAGAAATTACCGTTTAACATGGGAGTCTATGGAAGGGGTGCCCGGTTTTGAAAAATCGGTGCTCCCCGGCCGTAGGTCCCCCGGACAAGAAACGTTGCACACTTGTAGAGGAAGAGTGGGGCTATATGTGTGCCAAGTATGGGGTCCAGGGGACCTACGGGCGGCCTGTACCGGCTCCCCAAAGTCCGGGAGATCAGGCGCAAAAAGGTGACTCGAGTATAAGCCGAGGGGGGCATTTTAAGCACAAAAAATTGTGCTTAAAAACTCGGCTTATACTCGAGTATATACAGTATTAAGATTTATAGTTTCATTTATATATAAACATTTATGTATTTAGGAGTTTCTCATTATTTTGGAAATAAAACATGGAGGCCTTTCATAGTATATTGCTTCATTCCTGAGACTAAACGGCGATCAGGGAACAATGTTTTGTCTGCCAACTATCAACTCTACTGAGCAAAAGAAGGATCTTTGAACAATAATCTTACCATATAGTCAAGGGAACATTCAAGGATATTTCGAAGACAAATAGTGACACAACCACGGTAAGAACCTTCAATACAAAAATTAAAACAATACATATTACTAAAATGACTTTAGAAGACAAAATCACATGGATATTCAGATTGCATTTCTCGCCATTTTTATCATTTTAGAGAAAATGGGGAAGGGTTGGATTGGAGAACATTCTATAGAAAGCAAAAACTGGAAGTTCAGCCCACTACAATTACAGATAGTAAGAGTATGCAGTGAAGAATAAATACTAGATCAATGTTCTTACTCTTCTCGACCCTAAAAAAACTTTGGATAGTGTTCAACTTTAAGTCCCAGTTCACACTGCTGCGCTGTGAATTTGTTCAGTTTTTTGTCCTTTGTGAGGTGTGAATTTACCGCAAATTTCAGGAGTTGGACATAGCTGTGATTAATGTTCTAGCCAATTAAATCATTATGTAAAAAAAAAAAAAAAAAAAGTGTTAACTTCTTGTGTACTTTCTGGTTTTTGTGGAGAGTAGTGTGGTTGAATTTGCACATATGTGAACCATCAATGCGATTCCAGAACGATTTACATTGATGTCTATGGAGACTAAATTCGCAACGCAGTAAACTCGCACAAGACCCTTTTTTTTTAATTGCATCGCATTCGTAGAGGAATCGCAACGCATGTATGTGAACGACCGTCATTGAAAACAATGACTTTATGGATGACATGCGAATTTAGAATGGTTTTGACGTATCACATTTTGGTATGAACTTGCATCAGTGTGAACCGGGCCTAAAGGGCGATTCACATGTGATAACGCACATTACCAAAACACATGGCAATAAAAACAACTGCCTTTGAACAGCATTGCAGAGCAGCAGTTTCCTACATTGCCATACAATGTGATCACGCATGGTAACATGCCATTTTTTATGGCACACCAATACACCTAGCCAACATACCGCAACACATTTTAAAGCATCAAAACACACAGTTGTGAACCCCCTATGCATTGTGGTGCTGTTAGGGCTAGATTTAGACCTTGGGGGCCTGGTGCATGTCAGTTTTGGGGGGGCTTTCCTACACAGAACTGGTTTACATTTTCAATGATAGTCACACATTTTTAAAATGAATGACACGTCATTCTGAGGTCATGTCTGCACGCACCCACACACGCACGCGCACACACACGCAGTCACTGTGCTCTATGTGTGGTTCACTTGAGCTGCCATCATTTGTTTTTAAAAACGATACAATATAGAAGTCCAGAGTAAAAACTGTTACAGATGATGGCCAGCAAAATATTACTTCCCAAGATGCATTTATTAAAAGTATTTTTTTATTATTATAGAGTTTAAATTATTTTATTATTTATTTACTTTTTAAAAGTTTTATATTATTTTTGTATAGAGGAGAGGGGCCCTTTCTGTCATTGGGGCCCAGGCCAGTTTCCCCCTTTGCCCGCTTTTAATTCCAGCATTGGGTGCTGTGTGTCTGGGAGAATATTGCAGGTCTGTTAAAACCTGCATTGTTTATTATGAATGAGCAGCCTTACTGTAATGCACATGAATACGTAATATACCACACATTAACACGTATGTGGTTACACACCACAATGGAGAGGAGTTGTCTGAATGGGTCGTAGTGTTCCAGGTCTGCACACAATGGTTTAGACCTATTAACGCTGCCTTTGTTTCTCAAGCAGGGAAGGCTTCTATTTTAAAATTTAGCAGAACGCCTAGATCATAGGTGTTTAATCCCACTTTGCTTAGACGTTAACCTATTCTTTGTCAATGCAGGGAAAAGCAACAAGTTCACTATGATGTCAGCCCCATGACTGCTTATACTTACCTTCCATTTTCTTCCCTTCCAATCCATTTGGCCTCTATAAATAAAGGTATCAGCAAACTTCTCATGTAATAAAACTGCCTGTCTCGAGGAAAAATACGTTAGATATTTTTATTTTATTTTTAATAAGGCTGGGTTCACAATATTGCGAAATGGATGCAGGTTTCTTCGCATTCAGTTTGCATGTCAGGAGATTGTGACCGTCTTTCTATGGAGCTGGTTCACAAATCTCTGGAGCGGCTCCGGAGCAAATTGCACAGGGGTCCTGTGCATCTTCTGGTCCATTTCAGGTCCGAATTCAGCCAACAATTCGGACCGAAATCAGACCTGAAATGGAGAACAGGGACGCACCGCACCCCTGCTGTGAGCTGCTCCGTACTGCAGAGTAAACCAAGCCTAAAGAAAGTCTGGGGACCCCTCTGGCAGGGGGGCCTGGGGCATTGCCCCTTTTGCCCCCTTATGAATCCAGCGCTGTATTTGGGCATGGTCCACTGTTGTCATCATCAGGAAACCTGTCCAAAATGCAGCCATCATTCAAGTGCATGAAGACATGAAGCAGCTTCAAAAGGAGCTGCAGGATATCAGCAGCACTGTGATGCAACAAAAGGGGATATGTATTTTATTTTAAAAATTGTCAATTGTCATCCAGTTTGAATTTTTAAGTGTTTTAGGAGGTAAATATGTTTTTATTGTACAGAACAAAAAATATTATTATAGCAACAGAGGTAAGTCCTCTTATTCATCTTACAAGCAATATTGATTGGCACTACTGTGTCTGTGTTCTCAGTCTCTATTTTCAGAGTTCTGAATTGTACAATTTGTATCCTTGTTCTAAAAGGAATACTTTTAATATTATGTTTCTTAATAAATCGTATATTTTTGAATACAGGCAGTCCCCGAGTTACAAACACAACAAGGACTGTAGGTTTTTTCCTAAGTGGAATTTGTGTGCAAGTCGGAACACTACTTGAAAGAGTAACTTCCGCCTGTGCAGGGGTGTGGGATGTTCCGGCTTCCGCCTGTGCAGGGATGTGGGATGTTCCGGGCGCTTCTGGCCATGCAGTACATGTAGAACTGCAGTGTGGGATGTGGCAAGATAGCTTCTCCGAGGTATCCAGGACCAGCGTGGAGCACAAGCGGCCGGCACGGAGGCCGTTCGTAAGTAGGAGTCGTTCGTAATTTGGGTGTTCGTAACTCGCCGACTGCCTGTCTATGTTAGTCTTTACCGTACCATGAAAGACCAAAGTTGCCTCAAAATCTCTGCTTTTTTTGTCTTACAAGCAATATTGTACAAATTAAATAACAAAGGTGGATAAAACAGAATCATAGAGAACTTAGCAATAGTGGTGTATGCCCCCTGTAAAAAATTTAATAAAAAAACTTTAGAGCTAGGAAATCCAGGGACCTGGATTAAGTGTTTTAAGAAATACAAGACTCAGGGCTGTTTTTAGCTACGAGTAAACACTGAATAAGTGTGAAACGCGTCAGCTGTCCTAAGGTTTCGTTGCTGTGATATGTAGTGCCTGTTTTTATCCTATTTTGACAATAAAGCTACGTTGGATTGGAGTGTGGCTGTCCTAATCATCCTCGTTCTTAATTGCCTTGTGCATTGCCAGCACCCTTGGTTCCTGAGAGAAAGACTGCAACCAAGTTGGACCTTTTCAGAGCGGCAATTTCTGTCTCTCTACTGTTTTTACTTTTACCCGTCTAACAAACAACGCATAAAACTGCAGCAGTGTTCATGTTCTTTGCTTTGTTTTTCCATGTTGTGTCTTTCACAATGAGAGGAATGTTAAAAAGCATCCTATTTTGGTCAGAAATATTTGAGCTTTGAATAGCGTTAGAAAGAATGAAGCCTCACAAAGAGTGACCGGGGAGTGTTCTGGTCTCCTGTGTCCTTGCACGACTTCCTGGCTGATGCCAATTCACAGAGAGAGACGGGATCACAGGTTCAGCTTAGTGGAGATCATGTGCCTACTTGTTTAGAAAACACAATAAGAAAACTTGGCACGTGAGATGCGGACGGAGCGATTTCACCCTGTCATTAATAAGTAGAGTTGCCAAAGAATTGTCCAGATTTTTCCACTAAAATATTTGCACAATAGTTCTCTGAACTGTTTTGGGGAGTATCTACAAAAACACAATCTATTTTTATTTCTGCTAAAGAGAATTATTTTCTTACAGATATGTCAGTTACTTTTCCATCTACAGAATGCAGTATCTAATCAAAGCTTACATTTTCAATATAAATCAAGTATTGGACAAACATTCAATTTCAATAGAAATAAAAAGCTGAAGGCAAATACAGGGCTTGCAAGACAACAAATGATACTGTAGGTAGAGCTACATGATTTTCTCAGCAGTGTCTACGAAGTAGGGATTTCAAATAAGAATGCATAGCTGTCCCGCAAATAGACTGTCTAATGATTTGTCTATATTGTAGAGACAAGCATGACATCATTTGGTGTCACAATGGCAGTGGCTGCTGGTCAGAATATAGGGAATAGCAATCATTAGGACTGCTGTACAAGCATTAGGGAGACAAAAGTTAAAGCCCCCTTTCCATGTCTACAAACAGCTGGGCAATCTCATCAGTTCCCAGTACAAAGCAGCTGGACAGATCTTTTGTTCAGGAAATGTGAAGAAATTCTCAGAGTAGGAAAGAATTTTAGATCAATGGGCACATTGCAGGCATTATGGGGTTGGCTTACTAAATGCAAGTAGACTGTGCACTTTGCAAAGTGGAGTTACACTCTGCAAGTGCGGTTGCTCCAGAGCTTAGTAAATGAGGTAAAGCTTCACTTTGCAAAGAATACCCAATTACATGCAAAAAAACAAACAAAAAAAAATACAGTATATTTGGTTGCACATTATTGGATGATGGAAGTCAGCATTTATTATTATTATTAGTATTCTAGTTTAGCTCTGTGAATGAACTCAGAGAACATTAAATACTTTGCAGGTTTAGAAGTCATTTAATCATTCAAAATGATATGTTCTTCGCCCGAGTGGTGAAAAATAACCAGAGGCGATTGTATTATGGCCGCGGGGACACCTGTTGAGATTAGGCACAGCTGCTGACGTAATGTGGTTCTTCCGCCCATTGCCGGAGGTGTGAGTGTTTACTCCCACCCAGAGCTGGCGAGAGGGATAAGAGGAGGGGTTGCTGCATCGCACAGCCAATCCCACGACTAAGTCTTTTATGATGAAACATGTCGGGGCGTGGCTGTTCGGCAACCGTCTAAGGGTACGTGTGACGTTACAGGGCTGATCGAGGAAGCGGAGATCCAGGGAGGATTACCGAGGAGGTGGTGAGAGATTAGTGGGATACCTTGGGTCTACCGCGACCATTATACCCAGCTTTGGTTGTCTCTGAACGAGTTTGCTGTGCTGTGTACTGCTCAAATTTATGAGATTCATGTGAGTAAAATGTTTGAATCTTTTAAACTGTGGTATTAAACTGATTTTACGGTATCACGCTATTGGAGTCTTCTTATATATTTACATGCGGAGCAATCTGGCAATTGGTTGGAACCAGGAACATCTGCTGTCTGAGAGGTTTTGTTTACATGTTCACACGCCGAGCACGAGTGTGAGGCATTTTAAGTTGGTGAGTTTTGCATCTGACGGGAGAGGAGTCACTGGCACCGGGTGTGGTGGAAGATTTTCAGATAATTGACACACTATCAACCTGATTGGATTTATTGACTTTTTCAATTTATATCTAAACATATATTTTGTTTATTTGTGCACATATGTCACAGGGTGATAATTCAAGAACACCATCACTTTGATTGTCTGTTAAACGGACATCTTGTATTATTGTTTTTACTTAATTCACAGCGCTGCTTATATATTTTTTTTCTACACTTTTTATAGGTTTAGAATATATATATATTTTTACAGATTGATTTATTTTTTAAAGTAGCTGCTGCACTGTTCATTAATTTTTCACAAGCGCAGTGGTAGGAACACAGGAAGGGCGGATTCATTTTGTTACCATTTTTTTTATATCTGGAAGGATCCTGACAATAATGTTGGGATTCACCCAGATGCCTGTCCAGCAGCTGGCTCAGAGAGTTTCAGCCAGCTGCTCCCGCTTCCTCTCCAGCCTGGTGCTCTAGTGATCTCTGGAGGGAAAGAGCAGAGAGCAGTGGCTAACCATCACGGATCTCTGCTCTGAACAGACCAGGAACTGACAGTCATGCGATCACTTTTTGGGCTTAAAGCTGCAGGGAATTATGATTTTTTTTTTTCTTACAATCCCACATTTTTACTTTAACCACAAATATGAAATGCTATTTAACTGTGTCTCCCTTTTGCTATAAAACAGAGGAAATTGTAGTTTGGTAAATAAACCCTTAAAGTTCAATTAATCGTTCAGCTAATCAGCTAAACATTCCTGGTGCATCCAAATAAAAGATGTTCACAGCTCATTTTCTTCAGAAAGCAGTCACAGCCTGTGTAGAAAAGGCAGTACCCTGCCAGCATGCTACAGAGAAGGACTCTTTCCTTCTGTGTGGAAGCAGTGGTCTTTCTGCCGAGGTCCAACACACCCATTATTGCGTCAGACCTGAAGCTGTGCAATCAGCAAACCTCATACTGCCTGCTGATTCCCCTGGTGGGGAAGGGGACAGTCTTTCTTTTCAGGAGACATACTTTTCTACTCAGATTGTAGCTGCTTTCTAAAGAAAATGAACAGTAAAACTGGCCATAGTTGAATCAAAATTTGTCCGGTTCTCAAATAAAAAAATTAAGTGAATACCAGCGGTTGAAAACTTTTTGTTCATACACAGTATGAAGGGCAATTAATTATGCCCAAAGGAATAATACATTTTTCAAGCCAAAATGCTCTGCAAACAGAGGCACAGGCAGGGGACTTGTTCTTTTTTAAAACACAGAAAGCACATCGTACAATTTCTTACAAAGAATTGCCCTTCATAAAAAGAATGTATGGTCAACATATTCCACAAGGGGGATAGATATATTTTATAGATATATAATCAGCATATTCTGTATTTTGAAGTACATTCAATTTTGAAGACTTGCCAGGCAAAACAAAACAAAAAATATATTGTCACTCGTGGCCTTTCTGGATATCAGCCAATGTTCTGTACTGTACAAGGAACAAACGCACCACTTGTTTAAGAACAACGTACATGAACATTGAACAACTTTAAATAATTATTATGAAATTATAATTTTTCTCTAGACCTATTTAATCTTATGTATTTAAGCTTGTCATTCTGATTTGGAGATTCCCAATCAGACCATTGTAATACATTTCCTAAACTACTGAAACAAAAGTGCCATTTGGGAGGGTCTGCCTGCTATAAATAAGTGGTCAGTCCCAGTGTTGTAAAAATAAAAAAATTATGGGAAAAGCAGTAGCTTAATAAATAAGAACAGAATAAACTGTGCACAGATTTCCAAAGTTATTAACATGTATCAAATAGTGTTGTGCAATATCATCCGAAGCAATACATAAATCCAGTGGCTTAATGTCTATGTGTGATCCGCCCTGATGCGTTTTGTCACTTCCTGTGTGACTTTTTCAAAAGGAAACAATAATATAATTTATTTTATTCTTGATTTTTTGTAAAATTAGCTTTCATGTATATTTATTTCTTGATCACATTTAGCATTAAGTCACTGGATTTATTTATTGCTTGGTAAGATGTTGCGTGGCACTATTTGATATACGATTATTGTTTGATATGGAAACACAGCAGTGTGTGAGAGCAACATTAGTAGATTCGGAGAATTTGTTTTATTCGCTATTGATTTTTTAGTGGTATAGCACTTTTTGTGTTGCGCAGAGATAACAATTTACTAGACTTCCAAAATTATTGTGGTTTTGAGGAACTGACATTTGAACCGTTTAAAAGGATACAGAAATCATAGCTGGGGGCAGATTGTAATTGAAAGTTAATTTCACAATTTATTTTTTATTTTTTAGTTTACAACTTAGATATGCAAGACAGTATAGAAATACAGATGGTGTTAAGGATAGGAACAAGTGTGCATGAAGGTTGTACATAGAAATAGCTTGGCTCCCTATTGTAAGGATGACAAATCATCCACCAAGCTCGCAAAGCTTATTAGAATAAAAAATACGTGGAAAATTTGGCTCCTTTAAGAAAGCAAAAAAGTAAGTTACAGTGGTTTCTAAAGTGATGAGAACAAAGAAGGAAAATGAGACATAGGTTTGGAAATATGACACAGACAAGGAGGGTCTCCCTCCAACCCCAGGAACAGAGCAGATTCAGATGGTGCGAACAGGACTAGGTATGAAGCCATAGCTCCTTATAAAGAGAGATTCAATTGTTAGAGCTGCTATAGCTCTGATGCAAAGCAAGCATGGAAGTGTGATAAGAGGGCATTGCTGAAAAAACACATAAAATCACAGTTGGAGTATTCCAATGACTTGTACACACGAGCGGAATTTCTGTCGGAATAAACTCGGCGGGTTTTTCCGACGGAACTCCGCTCAAGCGGTCTTGCATACACACGGTCACACTAAAATCCGACCGTCAAGAACGTCTAAATTCCGTCTGAAATTTTCCATCGGAAATTCTAAGCGTGTGTACGCGGCATTAGAGAGAAACTGCAAATGTGAAAAAAGGTTCTCTGGCCTGGTGAGACCAACTTTTTTTGCTTCAGCACAAACTGCTAGTTGAGTTGGCAAGCCAAAATTGGTTATCACCCTGAGAACACCATCCCATATGGTGGTGGTAGTAGCATCAGTTTGGGGACATCATTCATAAATATAAAATAGACTATTTAAAAAAAATTAAAGGCAGTTCTGGAGGACAATTCGTTTTTTTTTAGGGTCCAAGAGAACCGAGATTCGGGTGGAGGCATGGGCGTAGCATAAGGGGTTGCAGGAGTCACAATCGCAACCCTGCCCCTAGCTCCAGGGAGCCCCTGCAGCCTCCCTGTCATATTATCATATCCTCCACAAAGTCCAGCTGCGATCTGCCCTAGGGCTCCGCAGCCACTCTCCAGTACTGGGCTTCCACTTTGCCTTCCACAGTCCACACCCCTTCGTTCTTATTAGCTGGGGAACAGCTGTGAGACATTTCCTGAATGGAGAGGAGCACGGGGTGAGAACAGTCCAGGATGGGGAAGCGTCTGTGCTGTGTGATAGCAACATGGAATGGTAACCGAGCTCAGCGAGGGAAGAGGAGGAGAGTGTTGTCCTGTAGCCATGATGGGACCGGTGTCACTAGTGAGGTAAGACACCGCTCCGTGTCTCCTAGTCACCAGCACAAATTCTCTGTACCCCCCCCCTACCAACCCGGGATGTCCGCTTACCCCACTTCCCTGACAACTGGGGAAAAGACACACACCTCTGGAGGTGACCTTTCCCCAAAACCAGCCAACACGGACATAGAAACCGTCAGAAATTGCTAAAACAAATCCCTTAACACCTCCTGAGGGGCCTCTGAGGGGCTGCAGGCTCCAGATTTTGAGTCACATGGCTTCCCCCCCCAGATCAAAGTTGCGCCCCCGCCCCCAAAGCCCCCTGACCACCCTTCTGCCCTGGATGCTATGCCCGGCTGCTGAGCTCCTTTCCCATTACAGCACTCTATACTGCTCCTCCTCCGCAGGGCTGAAATCACATTCCTTTACAACACAGCCAGTCAGCCACATTCTGCACAGGGTGTATCTGCCTACTGCAACTACACTGCCATTCTGACCAGAGAATTTCACAAGTCAGAACAGCAACATAAAAGCCAGATACACCCTATGAAGGCTGACAGACTGTGTGTAAAGGAATGTGATTTCAGCCGCGCGTGTGTGTGTGTGTGTGTGTGTGTGTGTGTGTGTGTGTGTGTGTGTGTGTGTGTGTGTGTGTGGGGGGGGGTGGAGCTGGGATGGGAAAAGAGCTCTGCCAAGTGACCTGCCAGGGGTCCCTGTCCTCTGATGTAAGAAGGAACTCTGGGAACTTAAATCTCATAAGCCACTTTGAGTATATTGCCGTGCAGTGGATGTATCTGCATGCACAGTGGAAGTGGTGGATGGTAGTGGGGGGGCCCAGGTCAACTTTTGCATCCGGGCCCACAAGCTTGAAGCTACGCCTCTGGGTGGAGGGTTACCTTCCAAACAGAACAATTACCCTAGGCATACAGCCAGCACTACAGGGAAGTGGTTTAAAACCAAGAACCTGAATATCTTAAAATGGCCTAATCCAATGGAAATCTGCAACATGGTAATCTGCAACATGAGTTAAAAGTTGCTGTTTACTGACAGTCCCCATCCAACCTGACAATTTGCCAGACATTGCAGGATCTGCAGTAGATGTGGATTGAAATTTTAACAGCACCAATTATATTTTTTCAGTGACAGCTACCCAAGATGAGAATTTCTAAAACGTTGTTGATATTTCCAGTAACTTCCTGTTGGGTCTCTGGCACAGGAAGGAAAGGGACGGGAAGGGAACCCCCCCCCCAATAGTTACATAAATAGTCTGGTTGAAAAAAAAGACACAAGTCCATCCAGTTCAACCAATAGAAGGGAAAAAACAAAATATACAATCCTATATATACAATCACATACCCACAGTTGATCCAGAGGAAGGAAAAAAAAACAAAAAACAATAAAGCATGATCCAATTTGCTCCAGCAGGGGAAAGAATCATTCCTGATCCTTCGAGAGGCTATCGGATATTCCCTGGATCAACTTTACCTATAAATAGTAGTATTCAGTTATGTGTAGCCAGGAAAAAATCCAGGCCTTTCTTAAAACAATTTACTGAGCTGGTATGAACCAGCTCTTGAGGGAGTCTATTCCCCATTTTCACAGCTCTTAAGCCCTGTACACACGATCGGATTTCCTATGGTTTTTAAACCGATGGATTTTTCCATCGGAAAACCGATGAAGCTGACTTCCATCAGTCTTGCCTACACACCATCAGTCAAAAAACCGACCGTTCCAAATGCGGTGACGTAAAACACTCTGATGAGCCAAGAAAAATTAAGTTCAATGCTTCTGAGCATGCGTCGACTTGATTCTGAGCATGCGTGGGTTTTTTATCCGATGAAGTTCCCCACAGACGATAGTAATTTGCCATCGGTTTTTTAACCATCGGATAATTTTAAAACATGTTCTATTTTTAAACACCGATGGAAAAAAGACCGATGGGGCCCATACAGGATCGGTTTGTCCGATGAAAAAAGTCCATCGGACTGTTTTCATCTGTAAAACCTATCGTGTGTACACGGCTTAACTGTGGAAACAATAGGACAATAGACCAAATGGTAAACAGGGTTTTAACCATTTCTAGTGAAAAAGTAAAAAAAAAATGTTTTCACTATACATACACTTTAACTTTAAGACAGCGTTAATAGAAGAAAGAAAAGAAGATAAAGAAACCCAACATGAAAAATTGGGTTTTGTGACTGGATCTTAACTTCCACCGTCTCAAGCCAATTCTGATGAGAGCTGCTTCCTCTTTAGACCCATATCCACAAAAAGCTTCAGTGGGCTTAGCATAAAGCTTACACTTCATTCCATGCACCATGCTTTTCTCCAATCACACATCAAATTGAAGGGACCAGTTTATTGTTGCACAACAGTATCGGAAAGTAGTGCCTTTAAAGATTTAATACAACACACATACATATTTTCTGAGGAATGCCAGCTGTCTGTATTCTCAGACACTGAGTAATACTTTCACCAGCTCTCAGAACAGTTTCCTTCAATAAGTAACAAATGCTGCAACTGCTGTACAAGGAAAAGGTATTTTAGGCTCATTATATGTAGGAGCAGAAGAAAAACAAGTGTCTCACCAATTTTTAATTAAAAGGCGTACTCCAGTCAAAAGTGAAAACAAAGGCTTGAAATGTATACAAGAAAGCACCCCTAACCATTGTAAGCTCCCCTGACCATTGTAAGCACTCCTGTCAATGATAAAATGGTTTGTCTCAACCCTCTGCCCTTTTTGTAGCAATGTTAAAGGAATATAAATAACAGACATACTGGCTGAATCACCAGCCAGGTTAAAATAAAGGAAAAAAAACAATCTAAAGAAAACGAATGCAGCCATCACGTTTAAGAATTGGTAAGCTTCAGTATAATACATTTTTGTTTTTGGGGTAATACCACTTTAACAGTCTTCGTGAAATGGATACATACAGGATCCCAGGTGCTCCAGACTGCCCCCTGTGTTGGTACATATGTGAAGGCATTGGCAATTGCTCATGTGATCAGCAGTTCACAATGGCTGATCTTGTCTTTCGCCAGAGATCATGTGACCAAATACCGTATATACTCGAGTATAAGCAACGTTTTTCAGCCCTTTTTTTAGGGCTGAAAGTATACCCCTCGGCTTATACTCGAGTCAGTACCTGAAAATCTTCTTATTCCGCGGCCGGCGTCCATTGTTTAAATCTCACGGCTTTCTTCTGGTCCCTTCCGCGATAGGCGTTTCCAGCAAACACTGTGTTGAGTGTTGCGCCTATCATGGAAGTTCTCTTGTCCGACGTCGGTGATTGGCGGAACACTAAACACAGTGTCTGCTGGGAAACAGAGTCCGAGAATGAGAGGATCTCCGTGATAGGCGCAACACTCAACATAGTGTTTGCTGGAAACGCCTATCACGGAAGGGACCAGAAGAAAGCCGCGAGATTTAAACAATGGACGCAGGCCGCGGAATAAGAAGATTTTCATGTACACTGACTGACTCGGCACAGGGAGGCTGCAATGGACACAGTAAGGTGGCAATGGGCACAGTGAGGTGGCAATGGGCACACAGTGAGGTGGCACAGTGAGATGGTAATGGGCACAGTGAGGTTGGGCAATTGGCACATTCCCCCCCCCCCCCCTAGGCTTATACTCGAGTCAATACGTTTTCCCAGTTTTTTGTGGTAACAGTAGGTATCTCGGCTTATACTCGGGTCGGCTTATACTCGAGTATATACGGTACCTAGGTCACACATAGAAGATTTGGGAGCAGCATATTCTCCAAAAAAAGGAAAGCATCCCAACCCTTTGATTACTTATCTTCATTTTAACATGTTTGAGCTGGTCCGGTTTTAATCAGACGTCTACCATGTGTGCGATGAGAGAATCTAGCTTTCATTTTTCAAATGCAAGTTTAAAAAAAAAAAAAAGAAGAAAGATGGATGATATGGACAATACGGCCACATTTATTTCCAGCAGGTACTGGAAATCTATCCTGTGTGTATGTTAATTAATTATCTGATTTTGAAGCTTACAAATAGAAAGGTCAATTCGACGAGGAAAAAAAACATTAATATGATTATGTAAATCAAGTTTTAACCAAGGTGAAAATTTCCCTGTAAAATATTAATTTTAATACTGGTGGCATTTATCTGCTGGTGGTATCATCAAATTAATGAGCACTAATTATCAGCAGTGTCATTTATTCTACGCTTCTCTGCAGGATCCTTTTACCACATGCTGTCAGTTAGTCAATAACAGGTAATGATGCATTCTCCAATGTATAATGATAAATTTAACCGCAACTCTATGAACAGAAAGCTATGGTAATGCAGAAAGAAAAAATACCTGGAATGAAAATGTAAAGAGTGTTAACAGACAAAATAGTTAGGGCTGTTACTGATTACAATTTTCGTGTTCGATTAATGTTTTTTTTTTTTTATCGATTAATCGACTAATTTCGATTAATTATAATGCACATAGATCCAACTACTTTTAGCTGATCTCCTTGCAGGCTGATTCTCAGTGCAGCTACCAACCACTGGAAAAATGGATAGCAGGATACAAAAAACACACAAAGGCAGCGCTCGATGGGAATAGCATTAAAACTTTTATAGTCTTCGAGTAGGTAACAAACTAAATATTGCACTGGAGATAAAATCGATGTAGCTACATAAACTGTAAAAATGGTGCAATACCAAATGGTAGCAAAAGCAGTCGTATAAACATGTAGCCAAGTATGATACTGGTATAAAAATGTGTACAACGATACCACTGCTGAATCCAGATGAGAACTGTGACAGGAGGGTCACGTTGGACACAGGGTGAGCCAGGAAACCATGGACATTAGGAATGACCAGCTATGCAGCCGAAGGAGGGTGATGCAGGACCCCGGTCAGTTGAAGACTTGTTTCAGCAACGAGTTTGACAGCGCTTGGCATTATATGGTGCTAACCCATCAGAGACCGCCATACAGGAAGCCATTAGAGGCATCCAGCTGCAGGATGAATGACAAAGGAGAGAACTAGAGCGACAAGAGAGAGAACGAGAGCGTCAAGAGAAAGGACTAGAGCGACAAAAGAGAGAACTAGAGCGACAAGAGAGAGAACGAGAGCGACAAAAGAGAGAACTAGAGCGGCAACATGAGCGGAGAACGGCGGAGACACGGCAATCGGAGATCGCCTACAGACAGCTGCTAGAATCTGCTCAGCAGCAGGGTGGGGCTACCTTTGCCTGGGACTATCAGGAAATACCAGTTGACAACTATGAAATCCTGGCTGAAGAATCAGCAGTGGAAAATCTGAAGATTGTATCATTCACTTCGGCTTTAGGGATGGCAGAGTTCCAGGGAGCTAGCCTGGCTGAAGAATCGGCAGTGGAAAATCTGAAGATTGCCATCCCTAAAGCCGAAGTGGATGATATGGAGTTCCAGGGAGCTAGCCTGGCTGAAGAATCGGCAGTGGAAAACCTGAAGATTGCCATCCCTAAAGCCGAAGTGGATGATATGGAGTTCCAAGGAGCTAGCCTGGCTGAAGAATCGGCAGTGGAAAACCTGAAGATTGCCATCCCTAAAGCCAAAGTGGATGATATGGAGTTCCAGGGAGCTAGGGCAGTTGGCTCATCTCCCCAGCCACAGATTACAGAAGGTATGGACTTAAGGGACTGTTCAGAGGATGTTATGGATTATGCATCACCTGCCCAAGTACTGGCAGCAGGACAGAGTACTGCAGACCCCTGCTCTACACCCGTGGCAGTTTTGGAGGCCCGAGGTGAAAAGGCGATGGTTCCTCTTTCCCAGGGGATTTCAGAGATGCAGGGGGGAGAAGCAGCCCTTTTCCCTCCCCAACAGTTAGCCAGAGCATATGGTGTGGAGTCCCCAGCAGAAGTGCTGGCAACAGGACAGAGTGATAGCAACCTCTGCTCAGCACTGGAAACAACTGTGGAGTTTCAGGGAGCCGGGGCAGTTGGCCCCCCTCTCCAGCAACAAGCTGAGGTGGTAAAGCTTTTACCCCCAGCTGAATCACTGGCAGCAGGGCAGAATGCTACTGGCGTCTGCACACAACGGCAACTGGAGCTGATATCGGTGGATGGGACTGCGGTCTCCACTCACAGCAACCCAGCACAAGAGCTGGCAACAGAGCAGAGTGCCGCAGGCCTCTGCTCTCAACTAACAGAAGAGGGAGTTCCTGTGGTACCGGATGGGACTTCGGTCCTCACTGACACAACCCCAGAAAATGGTGTGACACTGGGACAGGAGAATGTCAGCCTTGCTTTGCAAGCACTGGGGGATTTTCACCTACCACAAGTGGATGGGACTTCAGTCTCCACTTGTATACCCCAGGGATGCTGGGCAGTCGGCCCAGATCCCCAACAGCATGACGGACTGAGCCTAGTCACCCTGTCTTCTCCCCAGCGGCGGGTATGTTCTCGGAGAGAGGCAGAGGTTGGCTGGGTAAGTAATGCTCTGTTTGGAGCAATGTATTTGGGGTACTGTGTGAATACCGGCATTAGAAGAATGGACCTATGGACTAACTTCGGAGTACAACCGGTCTGGGGTCACCTCCTGTGTTAATCTCCTGCCGAAAGGGGAGATGTGTGACAGGAGGGTCACGTTGGACACAGGGTGAGCCAGGAAACCATGGACATTAAGAATATGGCTTGGATTGCTTGAAATTGAAATAGTAATATTAGTCCACAATATTGTTTTATTCTGAACTTAACAGGTTAATTGAGAGATACTGAGGTGTTCAGCCTCAATCACCTGTCTGCCTAGTGTAATGCTAATGAATTCCAGCTTCTAGAAGACCTGTTCATTGTTTGTGGTGATGTGGATTGGGGAAATTAAGTCTGTCCTTGTGTGTATTGTAAAGTACCAGACAGTCTGGTGAATATAAAGGTCCTGCATAGTTATTTAAACATTAAGGGGATTAGAACCTGTTGTCTCCTAGCAGACGTCAAAATAATGTGTATTGGCTCTTGTTATGTTGTGGGTGGAGCTGGACCATTGTTCATTTTAGGTTAATGCAGTATTGGAAGGGTATAAAAGTTTCAATGTTTTTCTCAATAAAGTCATTCGATCCTAGGAAGATACAGAGTGCGTCTCGTTCTTCCAGAAGGATTAATTCCTATGGGAAGGGGTCGTCTGACTGTGGAGAATCGACAGGGAATTTGTGTCCAGGAGAGGGAAGATATTTAAACGGCGTTACCCCCTTTCGTATTTGGGGTGCCGTTACAAGAACTAACATCAGTCCGTTGGCATGTAGATGTCCCGTGAAGGGAACTATCACAACTCCCAGTGGATGGCTGTAGAATCCCAGGTTGATAGAGGGAAGTGATAGAGGGAAGTGTAACAGCCCTTGCGTGTGGCAGATAGTAAGGTCCCGCCGGCATGCAGATATGAAGGCACAGCAAAGGAGCCCTTCAGATGGACACGGCAAGTCCCGCCGGTGTTCGTGACGTCACCGGATCTCCCTGAAGACCCGGAAGTCGGCGGAGAGGTGAGTACCGGTCAAAAGAATTTTGATCGATCAAAACAATTAATAGATTAATCGAGGAATTAATAGTTAATTTCCACAGCCCTAAAAATAATACACATATTATTGCTAGTAGTGACAATAGCCAATATATAACAGTATTTTGTCTGCAATATTAAAGTGGTTCTAAAGGCAGAAGGTATTTTTACCATAATGCATTCTATACATTAAAGGTAAAAAAAACTTCTGGGGTGCAGCTCCCCACATCTCGATCCAGCGATGTGCATGAGAGCAGCGGCTCTCCCGGGTCTCTCTCTCTCTTCATTGGCTCACACGGCAGCAGGAGCCATTGGCTCCTACTGCTGTCAATTACAGCCAGCGAGCCAATGAGGATAGAGCAGGCGCGCAGCCGAGCCACACTGTGTGTGTGAATGGACAATGTCCATTCACAGAGCAGTGGCTTGGTAGCGAGCCTGCTCAAGTGCCCCCATAGCAAGAAGCTTGCTATTGGGGGCACTCAGTAGGGGGGAGGAGCCAGGACTTCCGGCAAGGATCCAAAAAGAAGAGGATCAGGACTACTTTGTGCAAAACCACAGAGCAGGCAAGTAGAAAAAGCTTGTTATTTAAAAAAAAACAAAAAAAAAAAACACATGACAACCTTTAGAATCATTTTAAGGTAGGAAGACGCTGTTTACATGCAGAGCAGGTCACCTTATATTAAAGTTCATCTAAACATAAAACTTTTTTGGGTTTTTTGACAGAGTAGGAAATACATAAAAGCCTTCTCAGTTTGTTTGTTTTTTTGCTGCGTCTTGTTGGACAAATTTCCCTTCACTTCCTGTCATGAAGATACAATAGGAAGTAAGAGGAAATCTTACTGGATAGTTGTCCCCAGAACAGGCATCCCAATAGAAAGAATTCCCCTTGTGACCGCTTTTCGCTTTTAGAATTCACATTACTTTATGTCCCTGTGACAATGGTCACACATAGAAAAAAAAAGGGTGAATCATCCCAACAGGGTCCCAGACAGGATCAAAAAGTAGATAATGATTCTAACCATTCCCCATTCTGCCTAAAAGTAACAAAAAAAAAAAAAATCTGAACAATCGTGAAGTTTGTAACCTTCCTTTGTGAAAATCCCCACACATCAACTTTCTGGAATTCTATGACGCAAATCCACAATTCTCTGTGAGCAGGCACTGCTAGGTCACACATTTCACAGAGCCTGCCTTCTGCACTACAGAGGTACTATGAGGATGAGTTTCAGTATAGGAATCACTGTACCATAGAACTTCATTAAATATACTTCAGGTACACATCTTGACATGTGTCCTGTATATAGGTACATTTTTCCCCCAAACATTCCCTTGTGTTGGGATTTCAAAATCTTATTTTAATAGATCTTTTTAAGAGTAACAGGTATGGACAAATCAGTAATGGTTCACATGTATATCAACTTTTGAAGACGTTACATCGATTGACAATAAACAATACAAAAGGGTACAGTGATTGTTAGCATATTCCATTATATATGTATGTATGTATGTATGTATGTATGTATGTATGTATGTATATATATACATATATATATATATATATATATATTTTTTTCTTTTATTCTTCATTTAATGGTATGCGTCAAAATAACATGACAAGATAACATGACAAGATAACATGACAAGATAACATGAATGCCCTTCCCATGGGAATTAGGAGGGGTTTTTTGTGTTTTGAATGGTAATGTGAATGAATGAGAAATATAGGAAGATTAAGGAAGTCCTGGGAAACTGATATGGGAAAGAATGAAGGAGAAAGAGGAAAATAGACCCTAAATTAAAATAGGGCCCCATATTAGTTAATAGGATAATATGTATTAAGAATATGAATGCATTTGTATTGTGTAATATTGTTTATAAAACGAATAAAAAGATATTGAAACAAAAGATAACATGAATGAGTAAAAATAGGCCATGAAGAACAATCCTCAATAACACACATTAAAAAAACAGAATACAAGAATCAGAACCTGTGAACATAGTCTGCAAGCTGTCATACCCAAGATATCAACGCACACCATGAAGCTTTTTGAAAAAAGGGTCGAGAAACACACTAGGGTGTCTGAGGGAAAAAGGAGAGAGACAGAGACAGAGAGAGAGCAAAAGAGACCGAGACAGAGACAAAAAAAAGAAGGAAAAAAAGGTTATATTTAGTTAAAAGGTAGAGGAAGAGGCGGAATGATAGGGTGCGAAAGGAAGGGGTGGAGGTCCACGGTGGGGGCGACGGTTCTTCAAATAGCATCCAATACAGAAGATGTTAGCAGGTAAAGATAGCAATAAGTATTCATCTGAATAGTAAAACAAGTCCCAGTGAAGCCATCGCGTGTTGTGCTCCCCTATCTTATTTCTAAGGGCAACAGTCAAGTGCTCCATGTGTTATGCCGCGTACACACGACCGTTTTTCATGACGAGAAAAATGCCATTTTTAAAAATGGTCATGAAAAACGGTGGTGTGTATGCTCCAGAGCATTTTTCTCGACGAGAAAAATGGATGAAAAAAATTAGAACCTGCTCTATTTTTTCTCGTCGTTCTTTTTAACGTTGTGAAAAACGGTCGTGTGTATGCTTTTACGCGGGGAAAAAAAAATGCGCATGCTCAGAATCAAGTGATGAGACGGGAGCGCTCGTTCTGGTAAAACTAACGTTCATAATGGAGATGGCACATTCATCACGCTGTAATGGACTGAAAAGCTCGAAGACTGAAAAGCACGAATCGTCTCTCACCAAACTTTATTAACACGAGGATCAGCAAAAGCGTCCCAAATGGTGGCGCCATTCGAATGGAACTTCCCCTTTATAGTGCCGTTGTACGAGCATTTTTTTCACGAACGTGTGTATGCAAGGCAGGCTTGAGAGGAAACACGAAAAATCACGTTGAGAAAAACCACGTTTTTTCCATGACATGAATAACGGTCGTGTGTACACGGCATTAGATGTCCTTCACCCTGGTGAACCTTTTGAGAGATGGCAAGTGGAGAATGGTTTTTCCACATACTGGGGATGCATGCCCTGGCAGCATTCAGTAAATGCTTTATTAGTGACTTACGGTATCTCTTACTGGACATGGGGGTCAGGTTGAGAAGCACTGCAGCAGGGTTGTCAAAAATGGAGACGTCCATTAGTTTGTGAAAAAATTTTAAGGACTTGGCGCCAAAAAGACTGAATGTTTGGAAAGTCCCAAATAATATGAAATATTGTACTGACCTGGGCTCCACATCGCCAACAAGGAGAAGGACTGTGTCCAGGAAACATTGACGTTAGAACAGCGGGAGTCCGGTACCAACGTGACAAAATTTTATATGTAGTCTCTTTGTATTTGCTACACAAAGAAGTTTTGTGAGCAAAGAAAAGTATACAGTGCTTCTGGTCATCAGTGAAGATGGTATTCGGGTCCCTTTCCCATTTGGATGGGTATGGAAGATCCTGCTGGGAAGAAAAGTCTTGTAGGATACGATATGAGGAAGAGAGTAATTTACGAATGGGACCTTCACCGAGACAAAGGTCTTTAAATGGGGTGAGGCGCCTGTTAAAGCCTGCAGGGTCCAGGAAGGGAACGTAGAAAGCAAGACAGTTGCACTGAGATAGCGTAAAATGCATTGACTTCTCCTTCAGCCCACAAAGTGCTTTGATTTTACTACTGAAGTTGTCATTAAAACAATAAAGCGGATGATTTTTTTTCAGAGTGCAGCCGTCCAAGTGTCCTGCATTCATCTATCTGTACAGCTCAATAAATCTGTTTCTAGTGAGTGGTGTTCCCCTTGAGCAGCGGCTTTAATGTCTATGTCATTCAAAAGTATTTCAAAATTTCCATTCCAAGAAATTTTTATTGAGTGTATTGATTAACGCACAAATATCAGACAAGTATTTTGTTTCATAATTAAACATAGTAAACTATAGCTTACAAAACAAACAACCAGTTCCCAAAAATGAAGAACAGACTCGCGTAACCTTGTAACAACATGTAAGCCCTGATTCAACATGTAAAAAATCATCTATTCCAACCAAGCCTGGGTAGGAGAGGTATGAGCCGCATACTAGGCGAATACATTGTATAAGAGGGCAGGGCAGGGCAGGGCATGCGACTTCACGGGAGGCTTCTACCTTTGTAGCAGAGATGGGCTCTGGCGTGTTCAGGATTCTAGTCCCAAACCCACCTGCTCGATCCCGCCAGGAAGCCGACACTTCACACTGCCAATCACAGGCAGTGAGGCATTTCCCGGTCCGCAGCTACACAGACCGGGAAATGTCTCACGGCCTGTGCAGTATCGGCTTCCCAGTGGGATTGGGCAGGTGGGTTGGGACTAGGATCCCGAACATTCCAGAGCCCATCTCTACTTTGTGGAAGAGGTTAAAAAGTACTTAAAAATTGCAGTTGTTTTTAAACAATCAACTTTGGAATGAAAGGAATAGTTAGAAATGTATTAGTTCCAGACACATTTCCCATACTGCCTTCAAATTTTCTCATCACTGCAGTTGAAAACGAATGTTAATTTGACCCCAGTAAATGATTATAAAATCTAGTAAACATTCTTAAAATGAACATTTTTAAACAAAAATTTTACTAGTGTATGGCCAGCTTAAGAGTGTTGAGACAAACCATTTAAGAGCCGGTTCACACAGGGGCGACTTGGGATCCGACTTAAAGTCGCCCCAAGTCGCGCAACATTAGAAATTCAATGGAAGTGAATGGGAGCCGTCTTAATGTACACTACTGAAGTCGCTCCGACTTCAGCAAAGGTTCCTGTACTACTTCAATCTGACTTCTAGGTGACATGTATCCACTGATTTCAATGGACATCGCCTCCAAAGTCAGATCACTGTCTTGACTGAAGCGACTTTCCAGGAAGTGAAAATCGTTTTTAAAGGGCAAACCCCTACCTCCCACAGAGCAGATTATTATTTGATTGGCCACTGGCTTTGTCGCCTGTCCTGGAGGCGACTTGAGTCGCGTTGTAAGTCGCTCCAAGTCGCGCTGCTGTTCGTGCTCAAGTCGTCTCCAAGTTGCCTGTGAAAATCGCGCTGGAAGTCATGTTGCCCCAGTGTGAACTGGCTCTTACACTGACAGGGGTGCTTACAATGGTCTGCTTTTATTCATGTAAATCTTTGTCCCAAAAGGGAAAAAATAAATAAATCGCAACTGGTTAACAAGCATTGGCTGGTGTTTGCCATTAAAAACTTAAGTCCATCTAGATCTGCTGGTGTATGTAAAGGGCGGGTACACACGGCCAAGGAACCGGATGACTTTTGGCCCATGTGTACAGCTCCTCATCCAACAGAGGCTGGTCTCATGACCGACTTCTGCCGAATGAGCAACAATAGTGTGTACCCCACATAAGACTACCCAACCCCCACAATGACTGCTTTGCTGGCGGTATAGCCGCGGTGCCCATTGATTTCAATGGGCAGGAGCGGTATACACACCGCTCCAAAGATGCTGCTAGCAGGACTTTTTTTACCCTCCTGCTAGCACACCGCTCCAGTGTGAAAGCCCTCTGGGCTTTCACATTGGAGAGACAGCAGCGGCTGTTTCAGGGCGCTTTGCAGGTGCTATTTTTAGCGTTATAGCGCATGCAAAGCACCCCAGTGTGAAAGGGGTCTTAAGGATTGGTAAGCTGCAAGATATTACATTTTGGGTTTTGGGTTTATTTAAGGCTGATGTTAAACAGTGGTACATAGGAAAGTCTCCAGGACTCTCAGCCAAGAGCATGGCCATCTGTTTCTATGGCAAACAGCGCTGTTTGGCAAATAAAAGCATTTGAGTAAGTTGTATAACATACCTCTATGACTATTAAAGTGACTGGTCCTCTTATGCTGCGTACTACGACCGTTTTTTATGGCGTGAAATATGCCATTTTTTAAATTGGTCATTAAAAATGATCGTGTGTAGGCTCCAGAGCATTTTTAACGACGTGAAAAATGGCCTAAAAAAAATTAGAACCTGCTCTATTTTTTCACGTCGTTTTTCACGTCGTTCTTTTTAACATCGTGAAAAACGGTAGTGTGTATGCTTTTACGAGGGGAAAAAAAATGCGCATGCTCAAAATCAAGTATGAGACGGGAGCGCTCCTTCTGGTAAAACTAACGCTCGTAATGGAGATAGCACATTCGTCACGCTGTAATGGACTGAAAAGCATGAGGCTGAAAAGCGCGAATTGGCTCTCACCAAACTTTACTAATATGAGGATCAGCAAAAGCAACCCAAAGGGTGGCGCCATCCGAATAGAACTTCCCCTTCATTGTGCCGTCGTACGTGTTGTACGTCACCGCGCTTTGCTCGAGCATTTTTTTTCACAATAGCGTGTAGGCAAGGGAGGCTTGAGAGGAAACACGAAAAATCACGTCGAGAAAAACTTTGTTTTTTTCAATGACATTAAAAACGACCGTGTGTACGCGGCATTAGAGGCTAGAAATATATTTATGTATATGGATTCCATTACAGTGATCTCTGACAACTATTTTCATAGCCCTGTCTAGACACAATTACACAAGCTTGGCAGAACTGAACAGGTTAACTATGAAAGCAGAGGGAGCAGAAGTAAGCAGACTTTGAGCTTTGGTAGAACATTTGTTAAATCATGTATGCTATTAAATAACTCCACCCAGACTAATTCAGACATTGAGTGAAGGCAACATGAGCGAGGCAGCCAAGTGAAAGCATGTGGCAGCACCTCTGTAAGATAATGGCCAAGAAACACACTTCCCCTTCCTATGACTAACCAGAGCAAGCCTGCACAACAACAACACAAAGCAACTTCAACTGACTCAGCTAGAAATCCAAATGTCTGGAAAAGGGAGAACTAATGCAGGTTTCCTGTGCACACACAATAGATGTTGGGCAGCTTTTTTTTGTTTTATTAAATGTAGGTATTGCATAATCATAGCATATACATTTTATATCCTGATAAGACATACACAGAGAGATTACATATAAATAGCAAAGTTTACAGAGTTCACCAAAACATCTCATTTGGTAACATTCTGTGGGGACCCAGATTCCAGTAACATTAGTACTGTAATAAAAAGATCTGACATTATTACAAGAGCAAAATAAATTTGACAATGGTAGATTTTGTCAGCTTGAATTTAAACAGCAGTAAAGCTTTGCTGAAACGAGCAACGCATTACCACGAACGCACGGGTGGCTCCAGTGTGAAAGGGGTCTTAGTATTTGGGTCAAGGTCAGGGTCAGTATTTAGGTGTTTTAGGTAGGATAAAAAACAAAACAAAATGGGTTTTGGGGTTGTGCTACGGGTAGGAACAACAACATACACATACCGTATATACTCGAGTATAAGACGAGATTTTCAGCCCTTTTTTTAGGGCTGAAAATACCCCTCTCGGCTTATACTCGAGTTAGTGTACCTTGGGCGTCCATTTTTCAAAAGTCGCGGCTTCCTCCTGGTCCCGTCCCGCTCCATGATAGGTGTTTGACACTGTTCCGCGACCGCCTATCACGGAGGTCCTCTCATCCTCGGACTCAGTTTCCCAGAAGACACTGTGTTCAGTGTTCCGCCTATCACAGGCCTTCTCTTGTCCGAGGATGAAAAAACGTCCGTGATTGGCGGAACACTTTACAGTGTCTGCTGGGAAACTGAGTCTGAGTATCAAAGAACGTCCGTAATAGGAGGAACACCGAACACAGTGTCAAACGCCTATCACTGAACAGGACGGGACCAGGAGGAAGCCGTGAGTTTTAAAAAATGGACGCCCGCAGCGCAGCCTGTCAAGAATTTCAGGTACGCTGCAATGGGCACAGTGAGGTAATGGGCACAGTGAGGTGGCACTGGGCACAGTGAGGCGTGCAAATGGGCATTGTTGACCCTCTTTTCCGCTTACAGTAGCTGCTGCATTCTCACCATCGGCTTATGCCCGAGTCAAAGACGTTTTCCCAGTTTTTTGTGGTAAAATTAGGGCCTCGGCTTATACTCAGGTCGGCTTTTACTTGAGTATATAAAAGGTATGTGGAATTGCTGCAATCATTAGAAAGCAGGAGAATTAAATTTGGGTTGTTCTTTGGTTGAAGGTTCTGGTAGCAGCAAGTAATCCACAGGTAAATTAATCACTTCAGCCCCGGAAGATTTGGCTGCTCAATGACCAGGCCATTTTTTGCGATACGGCACTACGTCCCTTTAACTGACAATTGTGCGGTCGTGCGACGCTGTACCCACACAAAATTGACGTCCTTTTTTTCCCACTAATAGAGTTTATTTTTGGTGGTATTTGATCCTCTGCGGTTTTTATTTTTTGCGCTATAAACACAAGAAAAGTGACAATTTCGAAAAAAAACTATATCTTTTATCGTGACTGCCAGGCACTCGCATCCTCTCCAGGGGCCCCGCTTCGGGCACTCGCTTGTGCCGCCGGAGGCGTCTTAACCACTTAAGCCCCGGACCATTTCGGGCCATTAGGACCAGGCCTGTTTTTGGGATTCGGCACTGCGCTGCTTTAACTGTAAATTGTGCGGACATGCAATGTTGTACCCAAATGAAATTTGCGTCCTTTTCTTCCCACAAATAGAGCTTTCTTTTTAATGGTATTTGATTGCCTCTGCGATTTTTATTTTTTGCGATATAAACAGAAAAAGACCGAAAATTTTGAAAAAAAATGATATTTTCTACTTTTTGTTATAAGAAAAATCGAATAAACTCAATTTTAGTCATACATTTAGGCCAAAATGTATTCAGCCACATGTCTTTAGTAAAAAAAATGTCAATAAGCGTATATTTATTGGTTTGCGCAAAAGTTATAGCGTTTACAAACTAGGGTACATTTTCTGGAATTTACACAGCTTTAAATTTATGACTGCCTCTCTCATTTCTTGAGGTGCTAAAATGGCAGGGCAGTACAAAACCCCCCCAAATGACCCCATTTTGGAAAGTAGACACCCCAAGGAAATTGCTGAGAGGCATGTTGAGCCCATTGAATATTTTTTTTTTGTTCCAAGTGATTGAATAATGACAAAAAAAAAAAAATTACAAAAAGTTGTCACTAAATGATATATTGCTCACACATGCCATGGTTATATGTGGAATTGCACCCCAAAATACATTCTGCTGCTTCTCCTGAGTACGGGGATACCACATGTGTGGGACTTTTTAGGAGCCTAGCCACGTACGGGACCCCGGAAACCAAGCACCGCCTTCAGGATTTCTAAGGGCGCAAATTTTTGATTTCACTCCTCACTACCTATCACAGTTTCGAAGGCCATAAAATGCCAAAATAGCACAAAACCCCCCCAAATGACCCCATTTTGGAAAGTAGACACCCCAAGCTATTTACTGAGAGGCATGTTCAGTCCATGGAATATTTTATATTTTGCCACAAGTTGCGGGAATATGACAAACTTTTTTTTTTTTTTTGCACAAAGTTGTCACTAAATGATATATTGCTCACACATGCCATGGGCATATGTGAAATTACACCCCAAAATACATTCTGCTGCTTCTCCTGAGTACGGGGATACCACATGTGTGGGACTTTTTGGGAGCCTAGCCGCGTACGGGACCCCAAAAACCAAGCACCGCCTTCAAGGTTTCTAAGGGCATAAATTTTTGATTTCACTCCTCACTACCTATCACAGTTTTGAAGGCCATAAAATGCCAAGATGGCACAAAACCCCCCCAAATGACCCAATTTTGGAAAGTAGACACCCCAAGCTATTTGCTGAGAGGCATGTTGACCCCATTGAATATTTTTTTTTTGTCCCAAATGATTGAATAATGACAAAAAGAAAAAAAAAAATGTACAAAAAGTTGTCACTAAATGATATATTGCTCACACATGCCATGGTTATATGTGGAATTGCACCCCAAAATACATTCTGCTGCTTTTCCTGAGTACGGGGATACCACATGTGTGGGACTTTTTGGGAGCCTAGCCGCGTACAGGGCCCCAAAAACCAAGCATTGCGAACGCTGCAGTTATGTGTGTTGTGTTTGGTAAGTGACAGTGATCGATCGATACTGCACTTGGGTGGGCTGGGCTGGGCGGAGGGGCTAAACGCAGGCGCTAGCAGGTATCTGGGCTGATCCCGCTAACACTGCGTTTTTGGGAACCCTAAACCGCTGGGGATGCTAGTATAGATCTGATCAGATCTGATCAGATACTATACCACTAAGGGGGGTGTATGCTTTGCGCGTGGGTGTTAGCGTTACTGTCACTAACCTAACACTGCCTGGGGCGACGCAGACCCTCTCTGGCGCTAAAACCTAATTGATCTCACCCGCCGGGCGATCAGGGGGGTTAAACCTTTATTGGGTTATATACGGCGGGTGCCCTGATGCTATAAAAAGCAAACTAATCAACCAGCGTCACCCGTAACCTTTATATGGTGATCACTGGTGAAAGGGTTAACTAGGGGCAATCAGGGGGTTAAAACCTTTATTAGGTTAAATATGGGGGTACCTGACAGTATATAAAAACCTGACGGGTAACCTAAATAACTTACTGGCTAACCAGTGACACCAGTGACGCTTATACGGCGATCACTGGTGAAAGGGTTAACTCTAGGGGCAATCAGGGGGTTAAAATAATATATGGGGGTACCTGACACTAATAAAAACCTGCGGCGAACCTAAAAAAAAATAAAACACCAGCGACACGAATACAGCGATCGGAAAAACAATCGCTTAGTGACGCTGAAGTTAGGGGGTGAAAGGGTTACCTGGGGGGTGATCAAGGGGTTAAACCTTTATTAGGGGGGGTTAGGGGGCTACCCTGGACCTAAAGGGGCCTAATCCTAACTGCCCTGCAACTTTTTACAATCACAGATGACACTAAATGCAGTGATCAGTAAAATAAATGATCACTGCAATCAGTGACACTGTGATTGGGGGCTTTGGGGTGACCTGGGGGGTGATCTGGGGGTGACTGGGGGGTGATTTGTGTGCCTATGTATACCTACGTGTCAGTGGACTGTTGGTGCACTAACCTGCTTCTTCTCTGCTCGGCGCCGGGAACGAAAAGACCGCGGCGAGGGAGATGACATCACTTCCTCCAGCATGTGTTTACATCACATGGCGGAGGAAGCATTTTCATTGGCCGGGAGCGATCGCGAGGGGGGGGCGGAATCGAGCGGCCCCCCCTCATGCCTGATCGCTCCCGAACACTTAACGGCCGCTCACTGCAGTGAAGGGGGGTCCGGATGGACCCCCCAACTGCACAAAGGCGATCACGTAGATCTACGTGATTCTGCCTGTCGGTGCCATTCTGCCAACGTAAATCGGCGGTGGGCGGTCGTTAAGTGGTTAAAGAGCCGACGTACAGCTACGACGGCTCGTGCAGGGGAGCCAGCCTGCCGCAGTATAACTGCAGCGGCTTGTCCGGAAGCATATATATATATATATTTTTTTTTTTACTACTTTGGCCCAGTTTTCCTTTGATAATATAAAAAAATTATAATCAGGAGATATTCATTACCATTTACCTCCAAAAGAAAGCCCAATTTGTCCAGAAAAAAACCCACAGTATAATCCACCTGTATGCACAAAGTAGTTGTAAAGATATGTACAGTTTTACTAACACGTGTCAACGTTTCAAAATTGTGCTTAGGCATTTAGATTTGTTTTACCCTTGGGAGTGAAGGGGTTAATGAAAGTTTCAGCTTTAAAAAGATTAAAAACACCTGAAATGACATTAATTTAGTGATTGCATTAAGACAGGGGTAGGCAACCTTGGCCCTCCAGCGGTGGTGAAACTACAAATCCCATCATGCCTCTGCCTCTATGAGTCATGCCTGTGACTTTCAGGGTCTTGCAATGTCTCATGGGATTTGTAGTTTCACCACAGCTGGAGGGCTGAGGTTGCCTACCCCTGCATTAAGATCTACTTTAACAAACCCCTTTCTGGATATTGAGGTGTACCAATGCACACAGATCTGCCTACGTACTGTAACACCCAAATAACCTGAACAGTGTTCATGCATTCGTGCATAAAGCCCAAGGCCCAAATATATTGAAGTGTGCAGTGAGCTGAAACAGTGCACCTGTGGGAACACCCAACACACCCAATCGTGTGCAGAACTTCTTCTGGTCATGAGTGCTTATTTGAAATCTGCACAGATTTACTTAAAGGGACACTAAAGGTACACGTTTTTTCACCCTAATGCATCCTATGCATTAAGGTGAAAAAACATCCGACAATACCGGCCCCCCCAAGCCCCCCCCGTTTTACTTACCTGAGCCTGTTCACCTGTTGCGCTCGCCCCCAGACGTCCTCTTCGCCGCTCAGCCTGGTCGTTGATTGGCTAGAGTGGATAAATTCAAAGCAGCGCAGCCATTGGCAATCACATCCAATGACGCGGCGCACCGGGGGGGGGGCCGAGTGATACAGTGAGCGGCTATAGCCATCGGCTGTATCACAGGAGCACGCCCGCAAGAACTCACCACTATGCGAGCTCGCTCGCACGAAAGGGGAACGTTCTTGCGGGCAGAAGCCGAGACAGCCGCCGAGGGACCCCAGAAGACCAGGTTCGGGGCCACTCTGTGCAAAACGAGCTGCACAGTGGAGGCAAGTAGAACATGTTTGTTATTTTTTATTTCTCTTTACAACCCCTTTAATTCACACTCAGAAATCAGCTCCAGGTCCTCTTCAGTTTAGTACCAGATTTATCAGTTGTGGTAAAGTGTGAAGAAAGATCTTTTCAGCTGTCACCACAACAAGAAAGCATTGTACTATACAATTTAGCCGGTTTAAGGAATTGAAGCTATATTTTGTAAAGTTGAGTATATGTTAAGAAGTAACCTAAAGATATTCAATACAATAGCACTGTTCTATAGCTGAAAAGCTGGGGATGTCTCACTGTTTTAGTAATTGGGTAGAAGAATGGAGGACATTATTGTTAAAGTAATTGGATAGAAATGAAATACCCATTTAGATCCATGTGTATCAGAGATTATGACCATTAGCTAGCCCATTAGAGATTATCACAGTTAGCGTTTTCTTAACCGCTTCCCGACCACCAGACGCCGATATATGTTGGCAGAATGGCACGGGCCTATACGTCCCTTTGAATTTGCCGCTAGCGGGCGCACACCTCGGGAATGTGCCCGCGGGTCCAGCGAACTCGATGTTTGCCGGCGGCCCGCGAATGCGGTGAGGAGAGGCAGAACGGGGAGATGCCTATGTAAACAAGGCATTTCCCTGTTCTGCCTAGTGACATGGCAGGGATCTGCTGCTCCCTGTCATCGGGAGCAGTGATCGCTGTCATGTCAGTGGTAGCCCATCCCCCCCACAGTTAGAATCACTCCCTAGGACACACTTAACCCCTTCATCGCCCCCTAGTGTTTAACCCCTTCCCTGCCAGTGTCATTTATACAGTAATCAGAGGCTATTTATAGCACTGATCGCTGTATAAATGACAATGGTCCCAAAATAGTGTCAAAAGTGTCTGATGTGTCCGATATAATGTCGCAGTCTTGATAAAAAAAAAAATTCATAAAAATGCCACAAATCTATCCGCTATTTTGCAGATGCTATAACTTTTGCGCAAACCAATCAATATACGCCTATTCGATTTTTTTAACCAAAAATATGTAAAAGAATACATATCGGCCTAAACTGAGGAAATTTTATTTTTATTTTTTTTATATATTTTTTGGGGATATTTATTATAGCAAAAAAACAAAAAATATATTTTTAATTTTTTTTTTCAAAATTGTCACTCCTTTTTTGTTTATAGCGCAAAAAATAAAAACCACAGAAGGTGATCAAATACCACCAAAAGAAAGCTCTATTTGTGGGAAGAAAGGGACGTAAATTTTGTTTTGGTACAACGTCGCAGGACTGCGCAATTGTCAGCTAAAGCAACGCAGTGCCGAATCGCAAAAAATGCTCTGGTCAGGAAGGGGGTAAATTCTCCGGGACTGAAGTGGTTAAAGGGATTGTAAAGGCAGAAGGTCATTTATCCTAATGCATTTTTTGCATTAAGATAGAAAAAAAACCTGTGTGCATCAGCCCCCTTCATACTTACCCAAGCCCGTCTTTATCCAGCGATGTTGCAAAAGTGTCTAAGCTGCCCAGGACTCTCCTCCTCATTGGCTGAGACAGCAGGGTGGCACGTTTGGCTCCCGCTGCTGTCAACAAAAATAATTCAGCAAGTCAGGAGAGGGGACGGGGACGGGTCACAGCTCTGTGTATGAATGGGCACAGGGAGTTGTGACTCGGCTCAGGTGCCCCCATAGCAAGCTGCATCCTGTGGGGGCACTCAACAGGAGGGAGGAGCCAGGAGCACCGAAGAGGGACCCAAGAAGAGGAGGATCCAGGCTGCTCTGTGTAAAACCAACTGCATGGAGCAGGTAAGTAAAACATGTTTGTTATTTAAAAATAAAATTTGAGGTACCGCCCCACCCTCCAACAACACACCTCCTATAGCCCACATTGAATGCCTTGGAAATCGTCGTACCTTCTTCTGACTGATGCCTTCCAACAACGAGATCTCTTTGTTGCCTTGTAAGCTCTTTGCAGCCCACAACTTTTGTTGTAAGAGGCAACTGAGTAAATGTAAAAAAAAAAAAAAAAAACATACTAGAACAGCCAAACTTTATATGGGCTTAATCAGAGTCACATTCATTGATGGCAGATGTGTAATGACTACTTTTTAACATCAGTTTGAATGTGATTGGTTAATTCTGAACACAGTCACGTCCCTAAATATAAGAGAATGTGTACACTTATGTAACCATATTAATTTATTTTCGCTACTAAACAACAATTTCAGTTTGTTTTTAATGGTTTTTAATTGAATTGCACGGATTATAGTTAACATTAAATGTGGAAAAAAATCAAAAGTAATTTATCTTGGTCTGATTTTTTTGCATATCCACTGTATACAGCATGAGAGAAAACATTAACCACTTAAGCCCCGGACCATTTGGTAGCTAAAGGACCAGAGGTGAATTCAGAATTTTGCACTGCGCTGCTTTAACTGTAAATTGTACGGACATGCAATGTTGTACCCAAACAAAATTTGCGTCCTTTTCTTCCCACAAATAGAGCTTTCTTTTAATGGTATTTGATTGCCTCTGCGATTTTTTTTTTTTGCGATATAAACGGAAAAAGACCGAAAATTTTGAAAAAAAAATGATATTTTCTACTTTTTGTTATAAGAAAAATTGAATAAACTCAATTTTAGTCATACATTTAGGCCAAAATGTATTCAGCCACATGTCTTTAGTAAAAAAAATGTCAATAAGCGTATATTTATTGGTTATAGCGTCTACAAACTAGGGTACATTTTCTGGAATTTACACAGCTTTAAATTTATGACCGCCTAATCTCATTTCTTGAGGTGCTAAAATGGCAGGGCAGTACAAAACACCCCCAAATGACCCCATTTTAGAAAGTGGACACCCCAAGGAAATTGCTGAGAGGCCTGTTGAGCCCATTGAATATTTTTTTTTTGTCCCAAGTGATTGAATAATGACAAAAAAAAAATAAAAAATTACAAAAAGTTGTCACTAAATGATATATTGCTCACACATGCCATGGTTATATGTGGAATTGCACCCCAAAATACATTCTGCTGCTTCTCCTGAGTAGGGGGATACCACATGTGTGGGACTTTTTAGGAGCCTAGCCGCGTACGGGACCCCGAAAACCAATCACCGCCTTCAGGATTTCTAGGCACAAATTTTTGATTTGACTCCTCACTACCTATCACAGTTTCGAAGGCCATAAAATGCCAAAATAGCACAAAACCACCCCAAATGACCCCATTTTGGAAAGTAGACACCCCAAGCTGTTTGCTGAGAGGCATGGTGAGTATTTTACAGCTCTCATTTGTTTTTGAAAATGAAGAAAGAACATTTTTTTTTTCTTTTTTTTTTCAATTTTCAAAACTTTGTGACAAAAATCGAGATCTGCAAAATACTCACAATACCTCTTAGCAAATAAGCTTGGGGTGTCTACTTTCCAAAATGGGGTCATTTGGGGGGGTTTTGTGCCATCTGGGCATTCCATGGCCTCCGAAACTGTGATAGGCAGTGAGAAGTGAAATCAAAAATTTACACCCTTAGAAAGCCTGAAGGCGGTGCTTGGTTTTTGGGGTCCCGTACGCGGCTAGGCTCCCAAAAAGTCTCACACATGTGGTATCCCCGTACTCAGGAGAAGCAACAGAATGTATTTTGGGGTGTAATTCCACATATGCCCATGGCATGTTTGAGCAATATATCATTTAGTGACAACTTTGTGCAAAAAAATAAATAAATAAAAAATTGTCTTTTTTCCGCAACTTGTGTCAACATATAAAATATTCCATGGACTCGACATGCCTCTCAGTATATAGCTTGGGGTGTCTACTTTCCAAAATGGGGTCATTTGGGGGGGTTTTGAACTGTTCTGGCATTTTATACACAACATTAGGAAGCTTACATCCACTCTTCTAACCACTTGAAGACAAAGCCCTTTTTGACACTTTTTGTTTACATGAAAACATATTTTTTTTTTGCAAGAAAATTATGTTGAACCCCCAAACATTATATATATTTTTAAAGCAAAGGCCCTACAGAATAAAATGGTAGCTGTTGCATTTTTTTTTTTCTACACAGTATTTGCGCAGCGATTTTTCAAACGCATTTTTTTGGGGAAAAAATACACTTTTTTTAATTTTAATGCACTAAAACACACTATATTGCCCAAATGTTTGATGAAATAAAAAAGATGATCTTAGGCCGAGTACATAGATACCAAACACGACAAGCTTTAAAATTTCGCACAAACGCGCATTGGCGACAAACTACATACATTTTTAAAAGCCTTTAAAAGCCTTTACAAGTTACCCCGTTAGATTTACAGAGGAGGTCTACTGCTAAAATTACTGCCCTCGATCTGACCTTCGCGGTGATACCTCACATGCATGGTGCAATTGCTGTTTACATATGACGCCAGACCGACGCTTGCGTTCGCCATTGGGCAAGAGCAGGGCAGGACAGGGGTGCTTTTTTTTTTTTTTTTTTTTTTTTATTATTAATTTTGCCTTTTTTTTTTTTTTTTTTTATTGTTCCTTCCATATTTTTTTTTTTAATCATTTTTATTGTTATCTCAGGGAATGTAAATATCCCCTATGATAGCAATAGGTAGTGACAGGTACTCTTTTTTTGAAAAAACTGGGGTCTAGACCCTAGATCTTTCCTTTGCCCTCAAAGCATCTGACCACACCAAGATCGGTGTGATAAAATGCTTTCCCAATTTCCCAATGGCGCTTTTTATATCCGGGGGGGGGGACATTCCCTCCCACTGCTTGTAAAAGCAGTCCAGAGGCTAATTAGCCACTAGGATTGCTTTTACATGAAAGCCGGCCGCTGGCTGAAAAGAATGATACCAAGATGATACCTAAACCCGCAGGCATCAATCTGGTATAACCATTCAAAGTCCAGCAACATACCAGTACGTTGCTGGTCCTTGTTGGACATGTATTGTAATCTTTTTTTTTCATGCAGCCAGGTGGCTGAACGAAAAAAGAGATTGATCGATGGGTATGCCCACCATTAGAATACCCCCTTCATCCACCCACTTCTAATGATGGGCATACATGCACCATTTATATATGCCGAAGCATGGGGGCATCCTCCCGCAAAAAAGTTATGCCGCACACACATGGTCGGACTTTTCCACGGGCAAGCCTCCGTCGGAATTTCGACCGTATGTACGCGGCATTAGGAGCAAAATCACTCCTCCGCCCCTGCTGCCCCAATGCTTCGGCATATTTGCTTTTTTTTTTTTTTTTTAACTGTAGTGGTGAAATCACCTCCTACAGCACTGGAGTCGCAGGGATCAGGCCTGTCTCTGCGAACGCTGCAGTTATGTGTGTTGTGTTTTGTAAGTGACAGTGATCGATCGATACTGCACTTGGGTGGCCTGGGCTGGACGGAGGGGCAAATCGCCGGTGCTAGCAGGTATCTGGGCTGATCCCGCTAACACTGCGTTTTTGGGAACCCTAAACTGCTGGGGACGCTAGTATAGATCTGATCAGATCAGATATTGATCTGTTCAGATACTATACCACTAAGGGAGGTGTATGCTTCACGCGTGGGTGTTAGCGTTACTGGCACTAACCTGACGCTGCCTGGGGTGTGATGCAGACCCTCTCTGACGCTAAAACCTAATTGATATCACCTGTGACACTATAAAAAGCAAACTAACTAACCAGCGTCACCTGTAACACTTATATGATGATCACTGGTGAAAGGGTTAACTAGGGGCAATTAGGGGGTTAAAACCTTTATTAGATAATATATGGGGGTACCTGACGCTATAAAAACCTGCGGCGAACCTAAAAAAAATTACTGGCTACCGATCAGCATCACCGACGCTAAGACAGCGATCAGAAAAATGATCGCTTAGCGACAGTGGTGATAGGGGGTGAAAGGGTTACCTGGGGGGCGATCAAGGGGGTTAAACCTTTATTAGATAATTTATGGGGGTACCTGACGCTATAAAAACCTGCGGCGAACCTAAAAAAAATTACTGGCTACCGATCTGCATCACCGACGCTAAGACAGCGATCAGAAAAATGATCGCTTAGCGACAGTGGTGATAGGGGGTGAAAGGGTTACCTGGGGGGCGATCAAGGGGGTTAAACCTTTATTAGATAATTTATGGGGGTACCTGACGCTATAAAAACCTGCGGCGAACCTAAAAAAAATTACTGGCCACCGATCTGCATCACCGACGCTAAGACAGCGATCAGAAAAATGATCGCTTAGCGACAGTGGTGATAGGGGTGAAAGGGTTACCTGGGGGGCGATCAAGGGGGTTAAACCTTTATTAGATAATTTATGGGGGTACCTGACGCTATAAAAACCTGCGGCGAACCTAAAAAAAAAATTACTGGCTACCGATCTGCATCACCGACGCTAAGACAGCGATCAGAAAAATGATCGCTTAGCGACGGCGGTGCTAGGGGGTGAAAGGGTTATCTGGGGGGTGATCAAGGGGTTAAACCTTTATTAGGGGGGGTTAGGGGGCTACACTGGACCTAAAACTAAATGTAGTGATACTTTTACAGTCACAAATGTCACTGATTGCAGTGATCAGTAAATAATTGGTCACTGCAATCAGTGACACTGTGACTGGGGGCTGGGGGGTGATCTGGGGGGGCGATTTATGTGCCTATGTGTGCTGGTGTTAGTGTAGTGTTTGTGCACTAACCTTGATGTCTTCTCTTGTACGGCGCTCGGTATATGTGAGCGCCGCACAAGAGATGACATCACTTCCTCCTGCTTCCTCTGCCTGTGTGTACATTCGACAGACAGAGGGGGCATTTCCATTCGCCGGGAGCGATCGCGGGGGGGTGGCCAGAATCGAACGGCCGTCCCCTCATGTCGGATCGCTCCCCAACGAATTCCGACCGCTCACTGTACAGAAGCAATCACGTACACTGTACGTGATTGTGCCCGTCGGTGCCATTGTGCCGACGTATATATACAGTGAGCGGTCGTTAAGTGGTTAAAGCCCAACTCTGGGCAAAAAAAATTTCCCCTTGGAGTGGCGCTGTGCCCATACTGCAAGGGTTCATTGCTTGTTTTTGTCTAGGGGATTGGAGAATGAAGATATAACTTACCTGATTCTCCCCACACAAGACTCGTCCCTGTAGCTTCTGTGCCCCTGTGATCTAGCAGTTTTGCATGGTGGACTGTTCCTGATATCATCAAGCCCATAGCCCTGCTCTGGACATGAGAACGTCAGGAGCAGTCCACCACTGAATCATGGGGAGGGCTGTTCACCAGTGGAATGGGTAAGTATAGGCTTCCTCCTCTCCCCTAGACAAAATGACCAGTGAACCCTTGTAGTGCGGGCACAACCCCACTACAAAAATGAAAAAACGTTTTTTGCCCGGAGGGCTTTAACAATCAATTTAATTATCTTTAAATCAGACAGGCCCTCGCATTACATAGTTTATGGTAGTTCTAAAGGGGATTGTACAATCAGATTGTATAGTGTATGGTCACCTTTAGAAAAAAAAAATATAAATATATATCATTTGCAAAATGTAAAACCTGTTGGCGTTTTATTAAAGGGGAGGGGTGACAGGTCATGAGGCATTTTTTTTTTTCCCTGAGAGAACTACTTTTTAGTGCATCAATATAAGGGTTTCTGGAAAATCTGTTGAAAATCTGCACCAAGATTGATTTTTGCTTGTTAATGCGTAAAACAAAATAGGTTCCAGGTTTGTATACAAGGTGGGCTGCACCACTGAAAGAATCATCAAAAAATAAAAACTACGCATCTGCAGAGAGACCACTCCTATTAATTTAGATCCTATTTGTAGAGATTTCACCAGAATCACTCATGGAATCTGACGGCTACAGTATTTACTGCACAGCAAAAAAATAAAAAAGAAGAAGGACACCCTGTATGGGGCCCCCTCCTTTGTCACACATAATATAAAGCCAATAAAAAATGGCCATTTTATAGAAAAAATATATTTGGCCTTGTAAAGCAAGGATGATGTCAACACATTCTCAGAAACAAGTTCAACATCAGCTTAGACACAATGAATTTTTATTAAATTGATCTTCCCAGCCATAAATCTGTTGAAAGACCCGTCATAACCTGCTACATTTTTCACTCATCACAGCCATGGAATATGCATTAGAAGTAGCGACAGAAACCCTGCCTGCTGCAGTGTTTTTTTGGTTTGTTTTTTTATTGAGCAGGTTACATACTCTGTCTGTTTTTTATTGCTATTAGGGAGTCTCCCATCATTTCCTGTCAGGGCAGGACATGAAGGCAAATCTCTTCAGCAGGGATACAGATAAAAACAAAATCATTATTAGTAAGAGCCCATTCACACAGGGGCAACTTTGGATCCGACTTGAAGTTGCCCCAAATCACGCTGTTGAGAGAATCAATGAAAGTGAATGGAGCCGTCTTAATGTACACTACTGAAGTCGCTTCGACAGAAAAGGTTCCTGTACTACTTCAATCCGACTTCTAGGCGACTTGTACCCATTGATTTCAATGGAAGTCGCCTCAGAAGTCGGATCACTGTCTTAAAGCGGTTGTATAGTCTTTTTTTTTACTTTTACCTACAGGTAAGCCTATACTAAGGCTTACCTGTAGGTAAAAGAAATATCTCCTAAACCTACACGGTTTAGGAGATATTTGCAAAAAAAGACATGCACCGATGTCTACGGCGCATGCGCGCCGTAGACAACGGTGCATTCACGGGGTTAATCCCATTCAGAATTCCGGCGCTGCCGGAATAGAAAGCTCCAGCGCGCATGTGCGGAGTGACGTCTTCGCTGCTCCGGCCAATCATAGCGCCGGAGCGGCGCTGTGATTGGCTGGAGCGGCGATACCCGGAAGTAACGTTCCGGGTATCTGAGGAGCGATGGCTGCGGTCGGAGCGGGGGACGAGGATGGCTTTGGGGGTCCCGATCTAAGGTAAGTGATTCATAATGAGCTAGTATGCTAGTCATACTAGCTCATTATGGCTTTTTCTTGCAGGTGATTTGAAAAAAAAAAAAATTTCGTCTGGGTTTACAACCGCTTTAACAGAAGCAACAATACAGGAAGAGAACATACATTTCTCAGGCAAACCCCTCCCTCCCACAGAGCTGAATGTACTTTGACTGGCCACTGGAAAGTCGCCTGTCCTGGAGGAGACTTGAAGTCGCCTTCTAAGTCGCCCCAAGTCACACTGTGGTGCGCGCTCAGGTCGCGTCTAGGTCGCCTTGCCGAGTCGCCACCCCAAGTCGTGCCGCCCCAGTGTGAACCGGCTCTTAAGGTAAGAAAGATTAGAACATCTGACAAGGATTTTATTGCTGTCTTTGCTTTCAGGTTTCTGCAACAAATGCAACTTGTATTTGTTGTAGGGCAAGAGCAGAAAAGTGCGGGAAAATCTCCCAATGGGGTAAAGACAGAAACAACTCTTCCCCACTCTATTTAAAACTAAAAACCTGGGAGCGTAATCTCCGGTGTGAGTTCGCTGAGGAGCAATTGCACCACTTGTACAGCCTCACACATTCTAAGCACAGTGGATTCTAAAATGCAAGAAAATAACTATAAGCTGCTGTCACGGTGGTACCGTGTGCACACTTCACTTGCTAGAATTTACCCATCAGTCTCTGATTTGTGCTGGAGGGGGTGCGGGCAGAAGGGAACAACACTTCTTCATATTTGGTGGGACTGTCCGTTATCACCCTTTTGGTCTGCTGTCCGCAGGCGCATATCAGATAGTCTTGGTATTGAAGTACCTTTTTCCCCAGAAGCACTTTTGCTTCACATCCCCCATTCTCACTATAAAACGCAGTGCTCTCCCTCAACTTTTCAATGCCGCAAAGCGCCTTATACACAGAGCCTGCGAGTTCCGAGCGCAGCAGGACTGGCTTGGGAAGGTGATGAAAATAATGGAAGCAGAGGAATGGGTGGCCACTTGCAAGGGAACTCGTGAGCGCTTCAACTCATTTTGGGCCTCATTGCAGAGTCATATCTCTGGACAGGCCCCAGTTTCCTCTAGTCTAGATATTGCTTTGCTAACCTTGGCGGACCCTGCATTCGGGCAACTTGTCCAAGCAAACCGGAAGCTGAATCAGGTTCAGAACCGGATATAGAACTAAAATTGGTGTTTCTAGTTCAGTCCTACCCAATCAGCCAATGAACCAGGCGTGTTTGTGTCTGCCGATTCATGGAGTCCTTAGCTGTACTTGTATATCTTTCATGTTTTATATGTTCCTACTTAATTTTTCGAGTGCCTGAGATACAGTGAGGTTTTTTTTCATTGATTTATTATGCGAGCCCTTTCCCCTTCCCCCAAAGTTTGAGGGGAATGTCCACTTAGATTGAAAATCTAGGACAGGTTTAGGCTCGTAATAATTCCCTTATCCCTTTTTCTTTCCATCGTTTTGTATGGCTTCAAGTGTAAAATAAAGATTAAATAAAAACTAAAAACCTAACCTCCATACAAAATTATTTTAGTTTAACGTCCCTCAAGCTCAGAATGTGTGCCTCTAGAATGATAATTCATTGCAAATATTTACAACACAGAAGTCAGTGTCAGCTGAAACGGGATGCATACAAGGAATACCTCATAAGAAAACATTTAAAAAACTTTGTATTCAGGGCTCTTTTAATAAAGCAGCTAAAAGGGCATTTGCTCTCGGCCTGCCAACAGCCTAGTATGTAATGCTGTAATGTTTGAATTGTGAAATATTAAAATGGGCTCATATGTCAGCATTTAGCCCCAATCCATTCAGCCCAACTTGTGATCCCAAGTCAGTACAAAAATATTTAACTAAGCTGTGATATTTGCTGTGATATTTGCTGTAATTATTCAACAGAGCTAGCAAGTGATTTTTGCCCTGCCCAATTTAAAGCTGAACTTGGCTGTTTTTGTTAAAGCTTCTAAGTAATGCTCTTACTGCTTCTACTACTTCTACTACTTTTGTGCAAGTAAAAGTTTAAACAAATTTTTCTTTCCAGTTTTGGATTGGAGTGGGAAGCCATCTGTGGTTTTTAGGTTACATCAGATTTTTATAACTGTCTGTATCCCCGTAAGGTTTACCTTTTCCTCCACTTTGTGTCCCACAGACGGATGCCATCTTGTACAGGTGGTGAAGTAAAATCTCCCCAGTGAAGACAAAGGCCTCGAACACACAACCGGTTTTCTCGGCAAGAAACGACAAGAAAACTGCTGGCAGAGCTTTCTTGCTGAGAAAACCGTGCGTGTGTACGAGGCTTTCAGGTTTCTCGTCAAGAAAACTGCCCAGAATCTCGACGAGAAAAACAGAGATCCAGCTCTCTATTTTCTCGTCGGGATTCTCGTCGGCCTGTTTCCCGACGAGAAACCCGAGCGTGTGTATACTTACCTGCCTCCATGGAAACCTGCGCATGCTCGAAATGACTTTGATGCATGCGCGGTAGCTTCCAAGGCATAGGTAGGGTGAAGCAAGATGGCTGCGACGGCATTGAATGTGACGAGCGCACGCTCGTCGTAGTCGATGACGTCACCGCGTTCGTGCCATTCAAAAGAAAGGCGGTTCTTTTGAATCGTACATGTGTACACTCGGCTGGGACAAGATTCTTGTGAAGAATCTCGTCAGGAAAAACAAAGGGTTTTTTTCCTAACGAGAATCTCGGCTGTGTGTACTAGGCTAAAGACTGACGCTATTAAAAGGTCTTACAAACCCCAAACTATGTAACGAGGACTCTAATTTTTCCCAAAACTCTGCACGTTTGCAACAAAACTGGCCAAGTTCAAATTCCACATCTGTGCTTAATGTGGAACTTTATGCAAATTATAAGAATGGGTGACCAGACAGAAATTTTACTCCAGAAGAGACATGCTTCGTCTCTTCTGCATTAAACTTGCCTACCTGCCTATAGCCCCCCGTACAGTGAGCTGCAATGCCGAAGCCGAATGAACTCCTGTGCATGCGTGGGATTGACGTCATATCGGCCTGGCCAAAGAAAGCAGCCGGTTCTTTATACCTGGAAGCCGGCTGCTCAAAGATGTCAGCAGCTGGCGGGAAGCTCCAGGACGTTGCATCGCTGGAGCCAAGGCGAGTATAGTTCTGCCTTAAGCAAGCATGCCCAAGGCAGCTTATAGACACATTTGAGACATAGCAGACAAAGTTAGAAGCATCATAAACTTTATTTAGCAGGGCCTTTAAAGGATTACGGCTGAGGCCCAGATGTCATATGTCATAGGGAAAATATAAAAAAATGTTCCCAAAATAGTTGCCATTAACCCCTTGCCGCCAACATTATTTTGGCCTAGGAAACCAGGAAGCAACAGTAGAAATGTAAGGCCACTTTCACACTGTGCGGATTCCATTACCGATCAGCAAGGAAATCTTCTGCTGATTGAAGCAGTTGTGTCCGCTCAGTTTCTGCAAAGCAGACACGGCAAGAGCCTGCTCTGCTCTATGGGTGGTATGGAGTAAACTTCACTGTCCATTTACACCTGTCTTCCAAAAAACTTAAAAAAAAAAAAAAATTTGGGTTGGAGTTGCACTTAAAAAATGTTCCCGTTCCAACTTGCACACAAATTCAACTTAAGAACAACCCTATAGAATCTATCTTGTTTGTAATCCGGCAGTTGTGCCTGGAAAAAGATCACATCAAAAATTCCAAATGAGCATGTATAGTAGGCACTGTGGAAGAGATGCGCTTACAAGAATATGCCTATCATATTAATGCTTTCCTTCCATCTGTGTGCTGCCATCATAATGTATGGAGATAATAATCTGTAGGCAGCCTTTCTCATTTGTATAATTAGCGATCAACCCACAGTAGTTATTGCACAAATAAATCATGTTTAAAATGGAAATTACCTGTGACAACACACATGATTAATTTGCTCATTTGTCAAATTGTCAGTTTCTTATGTCAACTGTTGAGTACTTTGATTTAAAAAGGAAATTATAGGCTTCTACCATTTTTATACATGGTAATGTTATCATCTACATTTTAAATAACTTTTCTAGGTATAGTTATAAATCTTTTTCCCCATATAAACTTTAGATTATGCATGAAACTGGTGGACAGCATATTGGCTTTTTTTCACAAAAATAGGCTCTTCAATTTGTTTAGCAGGGTCATACAGTAATTGTGCTTCATTGCTCCGCTTACCTCAGTGAAGACCTCAGTGCAAAGCCTTAAGAATTATGTGAATACGATTAACAAGTGTCTTATTGAAAATGATTTCTTCTCAGAAGTTATTTAGCAAAGATGACAACTGCATTGTCTAACATACAGAAAGACACAAGAAGAATATTCAAATTTATAAATGAAATGCCATCATAGAACAGAAAGGAAGCAAGCACAAATGTAACCCTTTAAAAAAAATTAAAAAAAATCCTTTCAGCCAAACGTGAAAGGAAAATACACCATGCTTGACTTTATAAATTCTTTTTTTCAAACTCCAACAAAGCAGAACAGACAGTATAGCAATCTTATGACTTACAAGTACAAACAGTTAGGAAGAATGAGCCATCACAATACACCAATTAGGATCGTAGTAGATGTACAGAGTCTGTAAATACCAGCTGGCAGGCTATAAACCTCTAGCAGTAGGTCAAGACGTTGCACCCCTCTCATTTTCCGTTTTCTCAGATATAGGTAAAGTGGGCTCAGCAGAGAAAGGATGCAATATTTTTTTTTTAAACGGTGGTCGGGGTGAATGCAGGGGGGGGGGGGGGTGGTGGCAGGAAGAAATGGGGAAAGGAAGTAGTCCCTTTTGGACTCGCCGCTCCAAAGAACCTCTCCGGGGTCTATTGTGACACCGTCAGGGTCCCTGCATACAAATCAGGGAGTCCAAATTTTGAGTGTTTCACAATTTGGTCCTTGAAGTCGGCCGTTAGTTGCTCCATCAACTAGAAATAGGATGCTCGGTCCAGCCATTGCTCAATTGTTGGTGAAGAAGGTCACTTCCACATAATAGGGATGAAGGCTTTGGCCGCACCAAGGAGAGGTTTGAGGAGAGAGTTTGTATATTGCTTAAATTACATTGGCGTGACATCTAGCAGGCAGGCTGGCTGCAGGGTCATTTGCAAGAGACACATTCATCACCCTATAAAGGGTAACATTAACTTGCATCCAGAAGTGGCATATTTTAGGGCAAGACCAAAAGATGTGTAGTCGTGTCCCAACTTCCTGGTTACACCTCCAACACAAAAGAAACACAGTTGGATCATTTTCATGCAAGACTTTGGGGGTATTATACCAACAAGTCATCATTTTGTAACCAATTTCTTGGTAGTTGTTGGCTGAGGAGGCTTATGGGCAAAAAGGATAATGCGATGGAGAGGAGGAAATTTTAAGCACGCGTTCCCATTTGCGTAGGAAGGAGAGGTCATGTGTACGGAGATCAGAGGTCAGCAGGTTGTAGGATAGCAATAAAAAAAAAATGACAAAGGTGTTTTATCTAGGCAAAAATCTTCTAAGGGAGCGAACTGACGAAAATCTCAGCGTGGGTGAAATAACGTCTTGAGCTGAGCGTCCAGCTGCTTACAAAGTCAAGTGGTGCACCCACTATGCTTGACTTTAAAGGAATAGTCAGTAATAGGTTGCTCCGCAAGATGCCATAGCTCCTTGCCCTTACCTGAATTGATATATGTATATAGTAAGATCACACATGCTCAATAAGCAAGTATGCAAACAGTTGCTAATCAACGGTGTTGCAAAAACGTGCTTTAGCAATATGTTTCTAATACATGTCATAAATGACTTCATATTTAGTAGACAATATCATACACCCCTTATACCACATACCTATGATGTACATCATTTGAAGTCTACATTGTCTGACCTGTCAAGGATCAGTGTAATTTGCTTTCAGTGGTTTGTGAAATCCTGAGAATAAATGGGCATGCCTAGTACTGGTTCTAGCTAAAGATGAAGAAAATTCATTATTATGTAGGCCTAGACCAAGACTAATAGATTTTATAGAACACAATTAGCACCTGAATCAAGGAACACTGCACCAGCGAACAGGCCAGGCAGTGTAAAGGTCAATTTCTGCACATAGAAAGTAGCTGGAGTAGGAGTAGCTGCAGGGATATGCTTCTTATTACCCCCCTTAAGGGATCACAATCCAAACAATAAGTACACATACCTACTATCCAAGACCCATCCCTTGAATCCTGTACAGTAATTTTCTCATGCCTAGTTTACTGCACTATATAACATTCCTTCTAGATCTTCAGTTTACCATCAGGTATACAGGTCCTTCTCAAAAAATTAGCATATTGTGATAAAGTTCATTATTTTCTGTAATGTACTGATAAACATTAGACTTTCATATATTTTAGATTCATTACACAGAACTGAAGTAGTTCAAGCCTTTTCTTGTTTTAATATTGATGATTTTGGCATACAGCTCATGACAACCCAAAATTCCTATCTCAAAAAATTAGCATATCATGAAAAGGTTCTCTAAACGAGCTATTAACCTAATCATCTGAATCAACTAATTAACTCTAAACACCTGCAAAAGATTCCTGAGGCTTTTAAAAACTCCCAGCCTGGTTCATTACTCAAAACCGCAATCATGGGTAAGACTGCCGACCTGACTGCTGTCCAGAAGGCCATCATTGACACCCTCAAGCAAGAGGGTAAGACACAGAAAGAAATTTCTGAACGAATAGGCTGTTCCCAGAGTTCTGTATCAAGGCACCTCAGTGGGAAGTCTGTGGGAAGGAAAAAGTGTGGCAGAAAACGCTGCACAACGAGAAGAGGTGACCGGACCCTGAAGAAGATTGTGGAGAAGGACCGATTCCAGACCTTGGAGGACCTGCGGAAGCAGTGGACTGAGTCTGGAGTAGAAGCATCCAGAGCCACCGTGAACAGGCGTGTGCAGGAAATGGGCTACAGGTGCCGCATTCCCCAGGTCAAGCCACTTTTGAACCAGAAACAGCGGCAGAAGCGCCTGACCTGGGCTACAGAGAAGCAGCACTGGACTGTTGCTCAGTGGTCCAAAGTACTTTTTTCGGATGAAAGCAAATTTTGCATGTCATTCGGAAATCAAGGTGCCAGAGTCTGGAGGAAGACTGGGGAGAGGGAAATGCCAAAATGCCTGAAGTCCAGTGTCAAGTACCCACAGTCAGTGATGGTCTGGGGTGCCATGTCAGCTGCTGGTGTTGGTCCACTGTGTTTTATCAAGGGCAGGGTCAATGCAGCTAGCTATCAGGGGATTTTGGAGCACTTCATGCTTCCATCTGCTGAAAAGCTTTATGGAGATGAAGATTTCATTTTTCAGCATGACCTGGCACCTGCTCACAGTGCCAAAACCACTGGTAAATGGTTTACTGACCATGGTATTACTGTGCTCAATTGGCCTGCCAACTCTCCTGACCTGAACCCCATAGAGAATCTGTGGGATATTGGGAAGAGAAAGTTGAGAGACGCAAGACCCAACACTCTGGATGAGCTTAAGGCCGCTATTGAAGCATCCTGGGCCTCCATAACACCTCAGCAGTGCCACAGGCTGGTTGCCTCCATGCCACGCCGCATTGAAGCAGTCATTTCTGCAAAAGGATTCCCGACCAAGTATTGAGTGCATAACTGAACATAATTATTTAAAGGTTGACTTTTTTTGTATTAAAAACACTTTTCTTTTATTGGTCGGATGAAATATGCTAATTTTTTGAGATAGGATTTTTGGGTTTTCATGAGCTGTATGCCAAAATCATCAATATTAAAACAAGAAAAGGCTTGAACTACTTCAGTTGTGTGTAATGAATCTAAAATATATGAAAGTCTAATGTTTATCAGTACATTACAGAAAATAATGAACTTTATCACAATATGCTAATTTTTTGAGAAGGACCTGTACTTTCCAGTTTCACCATTACGTGAACCAAAGGGATACATAAAAAGCTAGCATACATGTGAACACCAGTTACACATAAGATCTCTCTTACCTGTGGGAAAAAAGACCATCAGCCACAAAACGCCAACCCAAGAGAAAATCTTCTCTACAGAACACAGCGGTGCCAAGGGCATCTAATTGTGTGTACCCCATTGGCATTCTGACCAATGTCCAAACTTGGTGAAATTACATTATCGGTGGTAATAAATTATCTGTATAGGAGTAATGTAACTTTATAAATCTGCTGCCTGAAGAAATACAGATCCACTAGGACATTATTTTTCTTCTATAAGAATATCTGATATTATGCCACAAATTCATTCAGATGGGAAACAAAGATTTTTAAAATAGGCACTTCCCTGTTAACAATGGTGTATACTTTGTGGTAACAATGTTAGTGGGATACGACTTCCTACAGAAAACCATTAACACACAGTAAATCTGCACTCAGCTTGCGAGTCCGTCTTCTCTCATGCCCCCAAAGCACTGAAATAATGAAGTACATGGCTCCACAGGAGTCTGTGTGTCCATATAAAAACAAAGCGAACGGAAGGACATACTCTGAGTAAGCCCAAAACCACATTGTTCTCATACTTGTGCATCACTGGAAAATTTAAACAGGTCATTCCTCCCAAAACGAACACAAGAAATGCATGCACTCAGAATTCAACTTACATACCCTTTGCAACGATCCACAAAAAGATGTTACACAGAGCAGTGCAATACATACACATTAGAAGACTAAAAATTACAACACACATATAATGGCTTATTCATAAGGTAGCGCAGACTGCAATTTAAACAGACTCTTTTAGCAAAAATAAAATGGAAAAACTGGTGAAAGCATTGAAATCTTTGCCCTTATGCCAAACCCTAGTTCTGACAGGCAATGCTTTGACATTTCCAGGTAGTGTTGGAGCCCAATAATTCCTCCTGCACAGTCCTACTGGCCCATCACGATTATGGGCTGCCTCACTATCCCATAAGGAAATAGAAAAGAGCCATTAGGGGCAGGGAAATGCTAAGGACCAGAAAACACGAGAAGACAATTCTACACGGTGCTGGGGCACTATCTTGTGAGATCTGGGATACTCTGCATTCTGAGAGATCTTGTTAAATGAAGCTTGATATCATCCCTTGCAGTAAGTAAGCATATATAATTTTTTCTACCATCATTTGATTGCTTTCTATTAATGCTGATATTTACTTTAATTGGGAAGAAGGTTCTCATATATGAAGTAAACCTTGTTTTTATTTACTGCAGACACCCCTTTACAGAGAAATTAAAAAAAAAACAAAAAAAAAAAAAAACACACAATCTCCTCTGAGTGATCATGGTTTGTTTCCTAACGTCCTATGCAAAAAGATTCTGAATATGAGTGACTAGTTCATTATAATCAGCTGATGCACTTTCAGTGTTCAAATAAAAAAAGTTGCAGTGTCTGCATTCCTTTACAAGTAATTAACCTTTAGGAAGTATCTCACCAAAAATTACATTTTTATTGCACAGGATGCCTAAAACCTGACTCGCATCTTAGTGCAGACTTCTTCCCAGAAGCAGGAAGCTTTTTGGAGGTGTGGAGGTGTTCTGTACACTAATGGTGTACAGAATGCCTCCAGGTTGCCATGTTGAATTGAATTTCACAGAAAATTATAGCGCTGCAGATTGAAATAGAAAATACATTTTTAAGTACCGGTACATTAATATAACTTGTGTAACAATATTATTATTATTTTTTTAATTTTTTATTATTCGCTCAAGTGGAGTTATCCTTTAGGCAGAGCTTAGGTCAGAAGTTTTGCTCCTCAATAACACAAACTAAAATTAGAAAGGCACAAAAAAACTCTTTATAGCCATGTCATGTCTACTTTTAGGCATTTTTAACTTAAAATGTTTAAAATGGGCAGCAGATTCACTTATAAGCATAACAAAATATGTATCACCACCTTCTTGGTAAAGTATATCAGAAGCATTACTCCAATATGAAAAACAAGCTGTTTCTGAACGTTCCCGACAATCCTAGTGCTTCTATTAATTTCCCTTTTTGTTTGCAGTAAATACATTAATTTCTAGAGCAAATAATGGAAAGTAACTGAATCCTTTCAGACTGCCTACTAGTCAAAAATAAAAAGCCAGAGTTCTTATGGGGTTCACACTGTTTAAGCACTGATGTCATGGAAAGAACAGACATGCTAATTAGTGACTGGAAAAACCACAGTTCTGGGCGATTTACAATTTCGAAAGCATATTATATTTAAAGGGAGACGATCTTGCAAATCCCACAAAAAATTGTGAAAGCTTTTGTACAAATAATATAAAAACAAAAGTGCAGTAACCCAGAGTAGCAAGGAAAATGTGTTTTAATTAAATCAACGTGACTAGTGCCTACTGAAATGGGAGTTATGTTCGGCTGTTATGCTTCTTCTGTACACAGGCTTGTTAACCACTAAAAGACTGTTTTAATTAATAACTCCACATTTAAAGTCTGATTACAAAAAGGTAATTGCAAATTAAATTTAACTTATCATTGGTTTTAATGGGTGATTAAATCTACGTTGCCTGCTCCCAAATGTAAAATAGATAATAATTCTAGGATCCATGAAATATTACTGAAAGCGGCATAAAGCAATAGGCTCCGGACAGAGTTATGATGCATAATGTGACCAGTCTTTCCTGCCAAAGGAATTGGGAAGTTTTTCCAATAGAGACCATACATCAACTCTGTCCAGCTTCCCTGTCCTTGCTGAAGAAAAGCATCCCAACAACAGGATTCTGCCACCACCTGGTTTCACGGCGGGGATGGTGTGTTCAGGGAAATGTGCAGTGTTAGTTTTCCGCCACACATAGTGTTTTGCTTTTAGGCCAAATTTTGGTCTCATCTGACCAGAGCACCTTCTTCATGTTTCCCATGTCCCCCACATGGCTTCTCGCAAACTGCAAACGGGACTTTTTATGGCTTTCTTTCAACAATGGCTTTCTTCTTGCCACTCTTCCATAATGGCCATATTTATGGAGCGCACGACCAATAGTTGTCCTGTGGAATCTGTCCTTGCTGCAGAGGTTAAAGGGGTGGGGGGTCAGCCTGTCAGTCCTCAGACCATACGCTGCACACTGCATCAAATTGGTCTGTATGGCTGTCCTCCTAGAAGGAAGCCTCTTCTAAAAGATGATGCACAAAAAAGCCAGCGAACAGTTTGCTGAAGACAAGCTGTGGATCTCTACAGCTCCTCTTGGCTGCTTCTCCGATTAATGCTCTCCTTGCCCGGCCTGTCAGTGCCACTTTGTGTTGGTCTATCATATAAAATCCCAATAAAATACATTGACATTTTTGGTTGCAACATGACAAAATGTGGAAAATTTCAAGGGGTAGGAATCAGTGGCGGCTGGTGCTCAAATTTTTTGGGGGGGGCGCAAACAAACTGAAAAAAAAAAATCATCAATTGCCGCCACTGTGCCCATTAAACGCAGCCACTGTGCCCAAACGCCACTAGTTTGTCCCCAAATGCAGCCAGTTTCCCCCCCCCATATGCAGCCAGTTTCTCCCCCATACTGCAGCCAGTTTCTCCCCCATAATGCAGCCAGTTTCTCCCCCATAATGCAGCCAGTTAATCCCCCATAATGCAGCCAATTTGTCCTCATAATACAGCCAGTTTGTCCCCTATATGCAGCCAGTTTCTCCCCCAAATGCAGCCAGTTTCTCCCCTATATGCAGCCAGTTTGTCCCCCATAATGCAGCCAGTTTCTCCCCTATATGCAGCCAGTTTGTCCCCCAAATGCAGCCAGTTTCTCCCCTATATGCAGCCAGTTTCTCCCCCATATGCAGCCAGTTTCTCCCCCATAATGCAGCCAGTTTCTCCCCCATAATGCAGCCAGTTTCTCCCCCATAATGCAGCCAGTTTCTCCCCCATAATGCAGCCAGTTTCTCCCCCATAATTAAGCCAGTTTCTCCCCTATATGCAGCCAGTTTCTCCCCCATAATGCAGCCAGTTTCTCCCCCAATATACAGCCAGTTTCTCCCCCAATATACAGCCAGTTTCTCCCCCTATATGCAGCCAGTTTCTCCCCCTATATGCAGCCAGTTTCTCCCCCATAATGCAGCCAGTTTCTCCCCCATAATGCAGCCAGTTTCTCCCCCATAATGCAGCCAGTTTCTCCCCCATAATGCAGCCAGTTTCTCCCCCATAATGCAGCCAGTTTCTCCCCCATAATGCAGCCAGTTTCTCCCCCATAATGCAGCCAGTTTCTCCCCTATATGCAGCCAGTTTCTCCCCCATAATGCAGCCAGTTTCTCCCCCATAATGCAGCCAGTTTCTCCCCCATAATGCAGCCAGTTTCTCCCCCATAATGCAGCCAGTTTCTCCCCCATAATGCAGCCAGTTTCTCCCCCATAATGCAGCCAGTTTCTCCCCCATAATGCAGCCAGTTTCTCCCCCATAATGCAGCCAGTTTCTCCCCCATAATGCAGCCAGTTTCTCCCCCATAATGCAGCCAGTTTCTCCCCCATAATGCAGCCAGTTTCTCCCCCAAATGCAGCCAGTTTCTCCCCCAAATGCAGCCAGTTTCTCCCCCAAATGCAGCCAGTTTCTCCCCCATAATGCAGCCAGTTTCTCCCCCATAATGCAGCCAGTTTCTCCCCCATATACAGCCAGTTTCTCCCCCATATACAGCCAGTTTCTCCCCCATATACAGCCAGTTTCTCCCCCATATACAGCCAGTTTCTCCCCCAATATACAGCCAGTTTCTCCCCCATAATGCAGCCAGTTTCTCCCCCATAATGCAGTCAGTTTCTCCCCCATAATGCAGCCAGTTTCTCCCCCCAGCCCTGCACTTACCTTCCTCGAGTCAGCGCCGTCCTTCTTCCGTCCTCGATGTCTTCTCCCGCCCTCGATGTCACTTCAGCCAATCAGGTTACCGGTAACCAGACCCGGTGAACCTGATTGGCCAGGGAACGCACCCCTGTGCGTCCTCTCATTAGGTATTTAGAAGCCGATTACAGCCCTCAGGCTGTAGTCGGGAAGCCTATCAGAGCCTACTGGCTCTGATAGGCACTTCTAAAGGCCAATCAGACGCTGTGACTCAGATGGCCGGCGCTCAAGGGGCCAGCCATCTGAATAGTGGGCGGCAGCAATACATAGGTTCATGCAATGCATGAACCTATGTATTGTTGTGGTGAGTGACGGCCAGGCGCAGAAGCGAGCGGTAGCGGTGCTTCTGCGCCCACTATGGTCGCGCCGCCATGTGTAAAAAAAAAAAGACATAAAAAAAAAAAAAAACTCTTAAAGGGCCCTTTTTTTTTTTTGGTGACCACAGGAGGGGGGGGGGGGGGGGGCGGCGCCCGGGCGCCCCCTATGGACGGGCCGCCACTGGTAGGAATACTTTTTCAAGACACTGTAGGTGTCTACAGGTGTTTTAGAAGAGAAGTGTTTACAGGCTGAAAAAATAAAAAAACCATCACCAAAATGTGCAAAACGTGTGTTAATGCTAGCTGCGTCTAGGCGTGTTCGCACATGAATGCATCCTAATGGCCAGAATAGATTAACTAGAAATGTGTTGCGCAGTTGCAAACAATTTCAATACTGCAAACAAATCCCAAAAAATAAAAGTCCCAAAAGTTGAAGTCCACCGTGAATTTAAATCGATATCTTCACGAGTACACCAGCCACCATTTGTAAACACAGCTGCTTACCAGAGGATTCAGACTTCAAATATACAAGAGGCCTGACAACGCTTGAGGGACAAAACCCAGATCCCAAATGGATGGCATCAGCATTCGCTCCCCAGCCGCAAGAATGCCATAGTACACAATACTTGGACATCAATTCTTTCATCAATAATAGTTACTGATTTCCACTTGCCTTGCAGCAACAAACTTCTGGAAGTGCATTCCAAATATCACTCTAAAGGCGAAAGGTTTCATATAAAACAGATTTTTCTTGTTGTTTAATTAATAGTGGCAGGTTCTTTAAAAGGAATCATTAATTCTCATGGCTCTGAGAACATTCCACTAAAACATGAAGTGTCTGCCCTATGCCACTTACTGTGTATGGACAATATCAAAGTAATGAAAATCATAAGAGGATTACATTCCCAAAAGGCTCAGAATTTTCAACATCTAATTAATGCTGCTTGTATCAAAATATGCTGTTGTTACAGTAACTACAAGTCAGCAGAGTATACGTATATTTAGTGGTGAGCGCAGAAATTCTAAAAGCACGTCTCCTTGGATATAAAACGTATTATGTATAGTATATGAAATTTAATACAAAATAGCAAACACGGGGGGGGGGGGTTTATGAATTAAACAGATGTGCAATCAGGAAGTACAGAACCCACAGCAACTGTTCTGGGTTTATATTATACTGGTGTTAAAGACAATTAATGCAAATGAATGGTTATTATAAGATTTTGCACTTTGCTTCTTTCCTTGTTAAATGAATAAGCAAAAATGTGACAGAGGACTAACCTGTTACAAGAAAATAATTGTCCCCCCCACCCGCAGCCATGAAATACCTACCTTTACAGTCACTTCCACACTGCTCCAATCATTAATGCTGTTCTCGAAAAATTTTGGTACTCCGAGGTGTGGGGAAGTACACAAGATATCACACAAGAAGTACACAAGGCACCTCCAGAATGAAAGTGCTTGAGGACCAAGTGGCCAATAACAGGCCAATGACAGAGGTAACAGCATTATTTAGACCAAGGCAGCCAATAACCAAGGCCCAGCATTGTCCCATGGGGGTGTAGGTTGTGCCATTTACTGCGAAACTGGCAATAATTTTAGGTATTAGTAACTAGTGGAAGTGGTGATAAAGGTAAATAATACCACTGGAGGGTGCCTAGTAAAGAATTTGGGTGGGAAGGTTAGTTGCGACAGATTTACTTAAAGGATAAGCTTACCTTTTGGAACATGTTACATGTTTCACCCGCATTTAGTTTGGTTCATGTAACATGTCCCAGCAGCTGCAGCTTCTCCTCCCCAGTGACAGCAGACGGACCTTTTCGCCGGGCACCCGCTGTCACGGTTTGAAAATAACGTGGTTGTGCAAGGCTCCTGCCGTGTCGTTCATTCACAGTCCTTTCTGAATGGTAAACTACAAGTCCCAACATCGTTTGCAGCTGTCGGCTTGTAGTTTCAATTAAGTACCAAGGCGCTGTTGAGCGCTCTGGTAGTTCACAGTCTTACCCGTCAGTGTGCATCTGTCTACCCATACGAGGTATGCAGAGACAGATACACAGACCAGTCGGCAGGAGTCCTGCATGGCACACTTGATATACTGACCGCGAGTGCAATGCTTTCCAGGCTCCAAGTAAAAAATACAAATAAATAAAAATGCACATTTTTTTTACCTGCAGAAAGATGTGCATTTTTTTTTTTTTAAGTTGAACTTAGCCTTTAACCACTTAGCAACCACCTGCCGACAAATAAACGTCGACAAGGTGGTTGCTTAACTCTGGGAGGACGTTATATAACGTCCTCCCAGAATGGCGCGCACACGGGAATCTCCGTGACCGCCGGGTCCAGAGGACCCGGTGTACTGCCGAGCATTGCCCCCCAGCGCATTCTGCCCGCTCTGTACTGCGCAGGCGCGGCGCTTTTTCCGAAAATAGGCGAACATGTAGAGCTGAGAGTCAGCTCTACATGGCGCCTGCGCACACCAAATTGTGCTACACTGCTGACATCCAGGCTCTTTCTTTACCATCCTCGTGGACATGGAGGATGTTAAAAAAAGAGCCAGGAGGCCGAGCGAGCGTAGCGAGCCGTCCGAGCAAAGCGAGGACGTGAGGCCGACTGGCCACTTACATCTAGGTCCACGCAGGCGCTGTGTAGAGCTGACTCTCAGCTCTACACGTTCGGCTATTTTCGGAAGCTCATTGACGTTCGTACTGCGCAAGCGCCGCGCCTGCGCAGTACAGTTGGGGGCAGAATCCGCCGGGGGGACGTTTGTCGGCAGATCACCGGCGCATCACGAATCGCGGTAAATCGCCGCTGATAGCGGCCGTTTACCACGTGATCGCTCCGTCAAATGACGGAGCAATCACTTGTAAACAGACCGGCGGATCATGTCAGCTCCCTCCCCCATGTCAGAGCATGTCAGCTGTGGGCTGGATCTGTGACAATTGCAGTCACAGATCCAGCAATCCATCCATCCCTGCTCAGCCATCCCTGCCAATACTCTGCAAAATACCCTGCCAATACTCTGCAAAATACTCTGCAATACCCTGGTGCAATACTCTGCAATACCCTGGTGCAATACCCTGGTGCAATACTCTGCGCAATACCCTGGTGCAATACTCTGCGCAATACCCTGGTGCAATACTCTGCGCAATACCCTGGTGCAATACTCTGCGCAATACCCTGGTGCAATACTCTGCGCAATACCCTGGTGCAATACTCTGCGCAATACCCTGGTGCAATACTCTGCGCAATACCCTGGTGCAATACTCTGCGCAATACCCTGGTGCAATACTCTGCGCAATACCCTGGTGCAATACTCTGCGCAATACCCTGGTGCAATACTCTGCGCAATACCCTGGTGCAATACTCTGCGCAATACCCTGGTGCAATACTCTGCGCAATACCCTGGTGCAATACTCTGCGCAATACCCTGGTGCAATACTCTGCGCAATACCCTGGTGCAATACCCTGGTGCAATACCCTGGTGCAATACCCTGGTGCAATACTCTGCGCAATACCCTGGTGCAATACCCTGGTGCAATACCCTGGTGCAATACTCTGCGCAATACCCTGGTGCAATACTCTGCGCAATACCCTGGTGCAATGCCCGGCCATACTCCGCAATGCCCGGCCATACTCCGCAATGCCCGGCCATACTCCGCAATGCCCGGCCATACTCCGCAATGCCCTGCTGCAATACTCCGCAATGCCCTGCTGCAATACTCCGCAATACCCTGCTGCAATACTCCGCAATACCCTGCTGCAATACTCCGCAATACCCTGCTGCAATACTCCGCAATACCCTGCTGCAATACTCCGCAATACCCTGCTGCAATACTCCGCAATACCCTGCTGCAATACTCCGCAATACCCTGCTGCAATACTCCGCAATACCCTGCTGCAATACTCCGCAATACCCTGCTGCAATACTCCGCAATACCCTGCTGCAATACTCCGCAATGCCCGGCCATACTCCGCAATGCCCTGCTGCAATACCCTGCTGCAATACTCCGCAATACCCTGCTGCAATACTCCGCAATACCCTGCGGCCATACTCCGCAATGCCCGGCCATACTCCGCAATGCCCGGCCATACTCCGCAATGCCCGGCCATACTCCGCAATGCCCGGCCATACTCCGCAATGCCCGGCCATACTCCGCAATGCCCGGCCATACTCCGCAATGCCCGGCCATACTCCGCAATGCCCGGCCATACTCCGCAATGCCCGGCCATACTCCGCAATGCCCGGCCATACTCTGCAATAACCACTTCCCGCCCGCCGGCCGTCATATGACGTCCTTGACTTTGTGCGGGGATATCTGAATGATGGGTGCAGCTACAGGCATCATTCAGATATTAGCTTTTTCAGCCGGCGATTACCTACACCATAACAACAATCATAGCGGCTGTTCCGCCGCTTGATCATTCTTACGGGAGGCGAGAGGGGATGTCCTCCCCCCCGCCACCCTCCGGTGCTTCTACCGACTCACCGCTATGATCGAAGCCAGGATTGTTAGTTTTTTTTCAGGCTTCCCAGCCTAGAGGTGAGGTGTGGGGTCCTATTGACCCCATATCTCACTGTAAAGAGGACCTGTCATGCCATATTCCTATTACAAGGGATGTTTACGTTCCTTGTAATAGGTATAAAAGTGATCAAAAAAATTTTTGGGGCGGAAAAATGTGTCAAACTAAAATAAAGTAAAATGAACAATAAAAAACAATATATTTTTTTTAAGCGCCCCTGTCCCCATGAGCTCGCATACAGAAGCGAACGCATACGTAAGTCCCGCCCACATATGAAAACGGTGTTCAAACCACACATGTGAGGTATCGCCGCGAACGTTAGAGCGAGAGCAATAATTCTGACCCTAGACCTCCTCTAACTCAAAACATGTAACCAGTAAAAATATTTAAAACGTTGCCTATGGGGATTTTTAAGTAGCGAAGTTTGGCGCCATTCCACGAGCGTGTGCAATTTTGAAGGGTGACATGTTAGGTATCTATTTACTCGGCGTAACTTCATCTTTCACATTATGTAAAAACATTGGGCTAACTTTACTGTTTTTTTTTGTTTTTTTTAAGCACAAAACATTTTTTTGCCGTAAAACGCGTTAAAAAAATTGCTGCGCAAATATTGTGCGAGATAAAAAGTTGCAACGACCACCATTATATTCTCTAAGGTCTTTGCTAAAAAAACATATATAATGTTTTGGTGTTCTATGTAATTTTCTAGCAAACAAATGATGATTTTTACATGTAGGAGAGAAATGTCAGAATTGGCCTGGGTGCTCCAGAACGCCTGATGGTGCTCCCTGCATGTTGGGCCTCTGTATGTGGCCACGCTGTGTAAAAGTCTCACACATGTGGTATCGCCATACTCGGGAGGAATAGCAGAATGTGTTTTGGGGTGTAATTTGTGGTATGCATATGCTGTGTGTGAGAAATAACCTGCTAATATGACAATTTTGTGGAAAAAAAAAAAGAGAAAAAAAAAATCTTGATTTTGCAAAGAATTGTGGGAAAAAATGACAACTTCAAAAAACTCACAATGCCGCTTTCTAAATACCTTGGAATGTCTTCTTTCCAAAAAGAGGTCATTTGGGGGGTATTTGTACTTTTCTGGCATGTTAGGGTCTCAAGAAATGAGATAGGCCATCCTTCAGGTGTGATCAATTTTCAGATATTGGCACCATAGCTTGTGGACTCTATAACTTTCACAAAGACCAAATAATATACACCAATTTGTACTTATTTTTACCAAAGATATGTAGCAGTATAAATTTTGGCCAAAATTTATGAAGAAAAAAAATAGTAATTTGCTAAATTTTATAACAAACGGAAAAAAAATCATTTTTTTACAGAATTTTCAGTCTTTTTTCTCTTATAGCGCAAAAAATAAAAAACCCAATGGTGATTAAATACCACCAAAAGAAAGCTCTATTTGTGTGAAAAAAAGGACAAAAAATTCATATAGGTACAGTGTTGTATGACTGAGTAATTGTCATTCAAAATGTGAGAGCACCGAAAGCTGAAAATTGGTCTGGTTATTAAGGGGGGTTAAGTGCCCAGTGGTCAAGTGGTTAAAGTGGAACTTCACTCAAAAAGTAAACACCTGCTGGCTCGCTCCATCCTCCCAGCCTGTTCCAAGTTTTTTTGTGGAGGTGAGAAGGGTACCAATTTTTTTTATCAGCACCCACTCCCATTTCTGTAATCCTCACCTAGGTAAGGATAAAATTCCTTGCCCCTTCCCCAAGCTTGCACATGTGCAGTGGGGATCAGGCTGTGGTTCCTCAGGAAACCATATCTGGCTCCCATATTCAAGATGGTAGCGCCCAAAAAAGAACTATCTTTTTTAAAAGAGTATTTGTAGCTGCTGACTTAAATAAAATAAAAATTCCTCTTTAAAGTAGATGTTCAGAATATAGGATGTAAATCTTGTTTCAAGCACAACTGTGCTACAGTAATAACCATCATCAAATAAACGAGCACATGGATATTACATTTAAAAAACAAGTATATTTTTCTATTCAAAAGAATTGTATTGACTGAGAAAGTGGGTCCATACAATGTAAACGCACAATAAAGAACTCCGGATTGGGGCTGAAGGTAAGTATTTTGGCAGGTATCCACTCAGGGCAGTGGGGGGGGGGGGGGGGGGGGACATTTAAAGCGTATTTGCAGACATTACCCAAATAGATTAAAATGGTTGCAAAATACATGGGCAAGTGTTTTTAACACACATTTCACATGCATTTACACAGTTCATGGCAAGGAAAGGGCTAAGTAGCAGCTTTAAAAAGAGACATTAAGATTTAATGCACACTAGCAAGAATGATTTTGTTTGTTAAACTGGATAAATATAAAAAAGTGGAACACTGCAGCGGCAGCGAGTGAATAAGTGCTCATGCAGAGGTGGGAGTGTATAGGTGTGGCAAGTTCCAGAGAGTCTGGGAGGAATCCCAGTGCCACCACACAGCTTTCCAGAAGATTTCCGGAAGGGGATGGCTTGCATCACTGGTGGCACATGTGTTGTAGGGGTACAGTGGGTTTATAGACCAGTAGTATGCTTAGTGAATGGCAGGACTGGGCCAACTCACTGCTCCATGTGTGAATGCGCCTCCTCCAACCGACAAGGGATGTCATACCCACACCAGAATTTATATGGGTGGACATACACTGATGACAACACTGCCGGCCACTGCTATAGAAAATGTCAACAGCTTTTCACACTTGTGGCTCGTGGAAGCTATTGGCAAGATTGGCAAGAATCATAAGACCCGCTGCCCTTTCTACCATTGCCAAAAGGTGAAAGGAAGAACAAAGCTAACTGTGCCTCCTGGGCTTTTCTTTTACATAATTGTACGGTAAGAATAATTCTAAATAGAAGTCACTTACCTTAGCTACAAAGGTCCAGGAGAGGTGATGTGCAGGAGACAGACTGCTCCTTAATTTTACAGATAGCAGCATCAACACGAAACCCAAAATCCCACTGGAAGATCAATACATAATTTCAGTAAAACAGCTGTGATAATCTGGTCAGATCAGTTAAAGACAATGGTATTTTAGCCTTCATGATCTGAACACACACACACATTCTGTATATATGTACCACTGTGATAGATAGATAGAGATCTATATTAATTTTATACATACAGATACATATACGCATACATACAATATTGAGTTGGCCCACCCTTTGCAGCTATAACAGCTTCAACTCTTCTGGGAAGGCTGTCCACAAGGTTTAGGAGTGTGTCTATGGGAATGTTTGACCATTCTTCCAGAAGCGCATTTGTGAGGTCAGGCACTGGTACAAATTATTTGGTGGAGTAGGTTAATGGTGTGGGGTTGTTTTTTAGGGGTTGGGTTAGTTCCAGTGAAGGGAACTCTTAAGGCATCAACATACCAAGACATTTTGGACAATTTCATGCTCCCAACTTTGTGGGAACAGTTTGGGGATGGCCCCATTCCTGCTCCAACATGACTGCACACTAGTGCACAAAGCAAGGTCCACAAAATACATGGATGAGCAAGTTTGGGGTGGAGGAATTTGACTGGCCTGACCTCACTCAACCCGATAGAACACCTTTGGGATGAGTTAGAGCAGAGACTGCGAGCCAGGCCTTCTCGTCCAACGTCAGTGCCTCACAAATGCGCTTTTAGAAGAATGGTCAAACATTCCCTCAGACATACTTCTAAACCTCGTGGACAGCCTTCCCAGAAGAGTTGAAGCTGTCAAAGCTGCAAAGGGTGGGGCCATCTCATTATTGAACCCTATGGACTAGGGATGCCATTAAAGCGCATCTGCGTGTAAAGGCAGGTGTCCCAATACTTCTGACATTATAGTGTGAATGAATATATATATTTATATTTATATTTATTTCCCCCTTACTTGCCCAATGTTTTCTACTGTTCAGCCATTCTATATAGCACAGCTAGATTGGTGACATGACATTTCCTCTGCTGCAATTATGCAACACAGCTAGGTCAACTCCCTGCTTTTGCCCTGTGACTGGGCAGTGAAGAAGAAGCTGCAAACTGATGACTAATGAGGTCTTCCTTCCCTACACTTGTCAGTACCTACAGGCAACACCCCTGGGTGCAGATTACTACTCCTTCCTCTCCGAGCCTAAAGTTCTACTATATGGGAAAGTTATAAATCCAGTTCAGGTATTGACACAAGTTAAGTTTAAAATACATTAAATTAATATATGACTGTGTTAACTGGTGCGTTTTAGCTGCCCAAGGTTGGCCATACATTATACAATTTTCTTGTACAATTTTTCTTTAGATTTACCAAAACCATATACGAGGTCAAACCTAAAACACTTTCAATTTGTATGCAATCAGGCAGACCCTTGCACTAAATAGTTGAAGGTAAATCTAAAGGAAATTGAATAAGAAAATTGTATATTGTATGGCCAGGATTTAGTTCTGCTTTAAAAACACAATCACAATGGAAATATGACAATATATAAATATGTAATCTAATTTGTTTTCAGCGTAGAAATGATGAAGTAATTTATAAAACTTTTATCTTACCTGGCACAACACCCACTATGGAATCGATTGAAATAAAGGAAGGGGAATTCCAAGGCACTGAGGAGGTCACCTTAAGGGAAAAAAAAAAAAACAGAACATAAAGCACTAAGACATTAAGAGCCCTTTCACACTACCAGCGCCCAAAAAACGCCGGTAAAACTCTGCGAAAACTAGCAGCGCTTTACCGGCGCTAGCAGGAGCGCTTTTAACCCCCGCTAGAGGCCGAATAAAGGGTTAGAAGCGCCCACAAAGTGCCGCTGCCGAGGCGCTTTGGTGGCACTGCCCATCGATTTCAATGGGAAGGGGCGCTTTAGGAGCGGTCTATACACCGTTCCTAAAGCACCTCAAAGAAGATGCTTGCGGGACTTTTTTTGACGTCCTGCCAGCGCAGCGCCTCAGTGTGAAGGCACTTGGGCTTTCACACTGGGATTGCAGATGAGGCTTTTTCAGGCGCGATTTTTAGTGCTAAAGCGCCTGAAAAATGCCTCCAGTGTGAAAAGGGTCTTAAAGAGTTCAAAAAACAGATATTTGAATACCTTTAGTTGGGTGGAAAATCAAAATGCTGGTTTATAACAAGTTCTTAATCACCATTTGTTTTTAATATCTACCATTTCTTTCTATTTATATGTAAACTTTGGTGACAAGACATTTATAATGAAATTGTATGCACAACTTATAGCTTTCCCTTAATCCCCTTCCAACGTCTCAAAAATACTAGTTGATCCTGCCAGTGAAATCCACCTCATGTAGCTTCATGTGGTGGGATGATAGTGCTGCAAAACTCCTATATTCAAATCAGCATTGTCACCTTTAGGCCCCTTTACATGAATGGTCTAATGAGGTCCGCCATGTCAGCTTTTCAGTCAGAACTGATCAGACAGTCCATTCACCCCTATGGACCAGCAAGTGTAAAAACGGACTTGTGTCCATTTACACCTTCCTACCTCCGATTGGATCTGGCTCACAAAAGAAAAGAAAGGGAAGGGTTCCGGCGTCCTCCATCTAGGCGTATCAGATGGGAGGGCAGTTGGTGGTAAACAGACAGCCGAGTCCGTTTATACCGGCTGCTCATAGAGCAGAGCAGGCCATGTCAGTTCTGCATAGACTGAGTGGACATGGACCCGTCATCCACCTGCTCTGCTCCGATCGGCAGGGAATCAGCAGACAGTTTGCCAATGAACATCTAAATGATTCAGAGAAGGATTGGGAGAAAGTGCTGTGGTCAGATAGAACCAAAATTTAGCTCTTTGGCATTAACTCGACTTGCCGTGTTGGGAGGAAGAAAATGACGACTATAAATGAACACCATCCCTACAGTCAAGCACGGAGGTGGAAACATTATGCTTTAAAGGCTGTAACCTAGCCAGTCTCCAGACCTTAATCCTATAGAAAATGTATGGAGGGCGCTGAAACTTCGAGTTGCCAAGTGACAGCCAAGAAACTTTAAGGATTTAGAGAAGATCTGTAAAGAAGAGTAGACCAAAATCCCCCCTGAGATGTGTGCAAACCTGGTCACCAACTACAAGAAATGTCTTACCTCTGTGCTTGCCAACAAGGGTTTCTCCACCAAAGTACTAAGTCATATTTTGCTTTGGGGTTAAAAAGTTAATTTACTTACTGAACCGCAACTCAATTTATAACATTTGTATTGTGTTTTTTTTCTGGATTTTTGGTTGATATTGTCTCTATAATTTAATATACACCGATGATAAAAATGATAGCCCCCCTCATTTCTTTGGAAGTGGTCAAACTTACAAGATCTACAGGGCATCAAATAATTATTTTTCCACCGTATGTAGGCTATGCCTGCTTGCACTAATGTGGGATGAAAAAACGTTACGTGGGTTTTGGCCATCATTCCATTGTCACTGCACATACACACACTCAGAACAATTTCCAGGGCATTACCCATACAGGTGAGCATAAGCTTGTTTTAATAGATGAATTTAAGAACTTTGCACTAATCATTAGAGCTTCTTGGGCAGTAATAAGGAAAATGGCCAACATGCACAGACCAGTGAATTTTTGTGTCAAATGTCATCTAGGTGATAAGCATTCAGTGACAAAACTACCACATTTCTCTGTGTACATTATTTTTTTTTGCATTTCTCAGATGGCAGTAAGTGGTTATGTTTTCCAAATTCGTTGACAGAATCATTAAAATAGTATAACTACAGGCAAACTGAAAAAAAAAAATCACTTTAATTATAAATTCAATAGGAAAAAAAAATTGACTAAATGTATTTTCAAATACAGCCAGTGTATGTAATGGAATCTGTCTTTATGCATTTTCCATTTAACCTCCTGCACATCTGGCCTTAGGCTAGGATATGTAAGGTCAACAGTTTGAATCAATGGGGATGGAAAGGGGAAAGCCAATAAGGCCCCCCTTTCGTTATGGGATCATGGTATCAGCAGTAGGAAAGGTTGTAGGTATAGAAGGTTTAGGATTGGGTATGGAAGGTCAGGTGTCTCAGGGGTCATTAGTTCAGAAAGGTAGGAAAGGTGAAAAAGTCAGGTTAAGTTACAGGATTGGTCAGGAGAATCAGGTGGGTTAGATGGTTCTGGAAAGGGATGTAAGGTATGCAGGGATTGGTTAAAAGGGTCATATGATGGGAGAATTTTCTGGAAACTGGTACCGGCCTATTTAAAGGAACAGGGAATATGGGTCAGTACCAGTTCCAGGCGGAAGAGTGCAAGAGGACTTCACGCCCTACCCCCCCCCCTTTTTTTTCCTTGTCGCGGCCGATTTATGTGGTGGCTCCCTCCGGTGTTCAACTGGAGGGGAGGTTAAGTAAAGATGGTTTAAATTAATGAATCGGCTCGAGTCTAAGTGGCTGGGCTGAATATGGTCGTTATGAAAATATTTGGTGAAAGTTGGTTTTCAGATGATGATTTTTGATATGATGGTTATAATTTAATAAACCAATGAATCTGGCCGTGGCCAATAATATTCCAAAATAAAATATATGGTTTTTGATAAATGGAAAAATGTGAAATGTAAATAAAATTTATGTTGTTAAATTTCAATAGTGGTGTGGTTAATTTCTCTATGCATGTTTGTGTGGGTTGCATGATGCCTGTGATCCCATTAGGGCTTTACTGTTTTTCAGTGTTGTCAACCTATTAATAGGAGCGGGTCCTTCACTGCTAACTTACTAGGCAGGGTCAGGAAAGATGACCAATATAACGGATAATAATAAGCAGCCATTAGATAGGTGACCATTACCATGAGGAGGGGGAGGGTGTTGAGCTGTGCACAGAGAAGTTACTTGTATCTAGGGTTAGGAGAGACACTTGTATGGAGCACAGAATTTACATCCTGAGTTCATGCTTTTGCCTAAGGTTTTAATTAACTCTACATGTGGCAGCAAAGAGGGAGGGCTTTAACGCCCACACACTGCACGTGTGTGTTCATGGGCGGCGGAGCTTTCTGTGCTAACAGAGTGCCCACTGCGGGCTCCCAGTACAGTAACCAACCTATCAAAGACAGCTCTCGTTTCATACTGATGATAGAGAGGTCGGTGGGTCCGGCTCATGATCATGTGATGGCCAATAACATGACAACTGTCATTGTGTGTCACAACGGTCACATGATCAGGAGCTGGTCCCACTGACTCTAATCAGTCTGCTGCAGGTCTGTCACTGTCCACAGTGGAAGTAGACAGTGGTCGCCTCTCTTTTCTTTAACGGCACATGGTGTCATTCACGTGGCTATGCTGTGTGAAGGGGCTGTGAAGGTCTCAGGACTGAATGAAAAAAGATACATAAATTGTTTGGCAGGTGAATGAGCTCTCACATGTATTTACTCTGTGTATTAGAAGTTTTCATTGAGTTTAGCTTTAAAATACCCGCAAAAGCTCTAGAAAACTACTTTTGAATACAAGTAAAATAAAACCACTTGATCCCCTTTGTAAAAATAAAATTTGCCATTAGTTTTCGAAGCATTACGTTTACTTCAAGACGACCAGCAGCTAAACATTAACATAGAAAGTTTATAATGATTAAGCATTATAAATTTACTATATAAGACAAGTAGAATTCCCAGCAAATACAAATGACAACAGCCACAAAAAAGTTTAGGGAGGGACTGATGAACCTAAAGTCTTCCTGCAAAAAGAGGAAGCTATTTACAAAACTAGCAAAACCTTTACATAAAACGGAAAGATAAATCTTTACAACAACAGGGGATTTATCAAGGTAAATGATGCAGCTGGCAGGGGACAAAAGATTCTCTGAAAGCATTTAAGCATTGATGGATTGATTAAGGGGACCAATGGCAAGATGTGGCCTGTGGGTCTTGCATGCTAATTTTCGACTTCTATAATTACAGATTTGTTTGTTAATTTGCACAGTGGAACATTTTGTGCAGGAAGCCTTTTATCCCTTTTTCTGCTTTAACTACAGTGTTGTGTTTCAAAATGATAAAGCGGTCAAGTCTCCTCTTCACCATCTGAAAAAACTCCACATTCTGCCCATCTTTCTGCATATAGCCTTTGAGTCTGTGAATTCTCTTTATTTGCATATAATGACCTGGTCTACAATCTACTTCTGGCTGACCTGGAACCCAAAATCATGCTTAAAGAGCAAATATGGTGGAGCTGAACAAGTGCAATTTCCCACTAGTCCTTCACAGTTGTCTGGCATCTTGCCAATTTAGGATCTAATCCTAACTCAATTATGGCTCTTTTACCCAACTACTGTGGTGACTAGTCCAAGAGAATTCTACATATGATCTTGACAAGAATCAAGCAAGGGCAAGTTATACATGTATTTGCTGTCTTCCATTTAAATATATATAAAGAAAGTAATCATACCTTGGCTTGGTATCAAAATTTCCACTTACTATTAAAGGGATTAAAACAGTACTGAATGGCATATTCAAGGCTTTGGGTATCTTTTTATATCCTTTTCCATCTTTATAAAGTTCTATTACTTTGTTAAGCAGGTCTTTTGACTGTTCCTTTCTACCTCCTCATGGCTCAGTGTCTAGCCTGCTTAGGGCATCCAGGTGAGGGCTAACAAACTCATTGACTATTTATACACAGACACTAATTGTGATTTAAAAAGCCACAAATGTGAGAAATTAACCTTTAATTGACATTTTAACCTGTGTGTGCCACCTTCTGTGTCTGTACCAAGGCCAACCATTACAGGGTATGTAAACTTTATCAGGGCCATTTGGGTGATTTCTGTTATTATGATTTAAAAAGGATGCAAAAAACTATGCGATAATAAATGGCTTCATGTGATCACTATCCTTAAAGTGGAGTTCCACCCAAAATAACAACTATATTGGAACACATTCATTGCACTACCTACATGCTCAATAGCCACAACAATTACAGTGGGGCAAAAAAGTATTTAGTCAGCCACCAATTGTGCAAGTTCTCCCACTTAAAAAGACGAGAGAGGCCTGTAATTGTCATCATAGGTATACCTCAACTATGAGAGACAAAATGTGGAAACAAATCCAGACACTCACATTGTCTGATTTGGAAGATTTTTTTTGCAAATTATGGTGGAAAATAAGTATTTGGTCAATATCAAAAGTTCATCTCAATACTTTGTTATATAACCTTTGTTGGCAAGGACCGAGGTCAAACGTTTTCTGTAAGTCTTCACAAGGTTGTCACACACTGTTGCTGGTATGTTGGCCCATTCCTCCATGCAGATCTCCTCTAGAGCAGTGATGTTTTGGGGTTGTCGATGGGCAACACGGACTTTCAACTCCCTCCAAAGGTTTTCTATGGGGTTGAGATCTGGAGACTGGCTAGGCCACTCCAGGACCTTGAAATGCTTCTTACGAAGCCACTCCTTCGTTGCCCGGGCGGTGTGTTTGGGATCAATGTCATGCTGAAAGACCCAGCCACGTTTCATCTTCAATGCCCTTGCTGATGGGAGGAGGTTTGCACTCAAAATCTCCAAATACATGGCCCCATTCATTCTTTCATGTACACGGATCAGTCGTCCTGTTCCCTTTGCATAGAAACAGCCCCAAAGCATGATGTTGCCACCCCCATGCTTCACAGTAGGTATGGTGTTCTTTGGTTGCAACTCAGCATTCTCTCTCCTCCAAACACGACGAGTTGTGTTTCTACCAAACAGTTCTACTTTGGTTTCATCTGACCATATGACATTCCAATCCTCTTCTGGATCATCCAAATGCTCTCTAGCAAACCTCAGATGGGCCCTGACATGTACTGGCTTAAGCAGGGGGACACGTCTGGCACTGCAGGATCTGAGTCCCTGGCGGCATAGTGTGTTACTGATGGTAGCCTTTGTTACGTTGGTCCCAGCTCTCTGCAGGTCATTCACTAGTTCCCCCCGTGTGGTTCTGGGATTTTTGCTCACTGTTCTTGTGATCATTTTGACTCCACGGGGTGAGATCTTGCGTGGAGTCCCAGATCGAGGGAAATTATCAGTGGTTTTGTATGTCTTGCATTTTCTAATTATTGCTCCCACAGTTGATTTCTTCACACCAAGCTGCTTGCCTATTGCAGATTCAGGTCTTCCCAGCCTGGTGCAGGTCTACAATTTTGTTTCTGGTGTCCTTCGACAGCTCTTTGGTCTTCTCCATAGTGGAGTTTGGAGTGTGACTGTTTGAGGTTGTGGACAGGTGTCTTTTATACTGATAACAAGTTCAAACAGGTGCCATTAATACAGGTAATGAGTAGAGGACAGATGAGCCTCTTAAAGAAGAAGATACAGGTCTGTGACAGCCAGAAATCTTGCTTGTTTGTAGGTGACCAAATACTTATTTTCCACCATAATTTGCAAAAAAAATTATTTCCAAATCAGACAATGTGATTGTCTGGATTTGTTTCCACATTTTGGCTCTCATAGTTGAGGTATACCTATGATGACAATTACAGGCCTCTCTCATCTTTTTAAGTGGGAGAACTTGCACAATTGGTGGCTGACTAAATACTTTTTTGCCCCACTGTATTTTTTTCTGAGATAAATACCTTAGTATAGCGTTGTGAAGTGCGACTTCCGGCGTTTCTACTCCTTTCCCCGGCGCCGCAATCTAATATGGGAGTTCGCCGCAATGTCTCCTGGGAGCACAATGCCATGCTTCCCAAGAGACAATGCGGAACGCCGTCCTGCGAAATCTCTCAAGATTTCACATAAGTGACGCGTGACTTGCGTTGCCATCACAACGGGGGCGGGAACTGCACGCCGTCAACAATGAGCATGCGCGGGATCGAGCGGTGAATGCTGGGAAAGAAACATTCACCGCATACAGGAAATAGGTGCTTGTGGGCTTCTAGTGCCCACAAGCAAAATGGAAACTTCATGCAGGAATTTTTATAACTGATCGTTTAGAACAATACCGGACTGCGGAGGTTGAAGAAAACAGAAAAAGTGAGTAATAATTTCTAATTGGGTAATTAATCTAAAGGTCCAAAAAAAAAAAAACGAATCGCCGCGGGACCTCCGCTTTAAATAAAAGACAGTTTTCTTGGCATGATCAGTCATATTTTCAAAATAAATGCCAAAATGTCACAATTTCTGCCAGGGTATGCAAACTTTTGAGCACAACTGTAGGTCATATGTGTGGCAGCATGGCATAAGGACCAGTCAATATGTAAGCAGACAGTCTTCAGGGGTTGATTTTATATGCAGATGGGAGCAGATGCATTTGCTCATTTCACACTGCAGCTCTGCTACACCATGATCATGCTTTACTTCTTCTCTTCTATCAATCAGCCAACACGCTGAAAGTAATGCACTCCATTTGTGGCCCATTTGCCATCTCAGCAGCTGCAAAGCGGAGAGGGTATGTGAAGCCAAGTCAAATACAGAGCTTCTTCTAGTGGGTGTTCTGCAAATCTCTAGATTTATTGCAACAAGAACAAGCATGTAAAAAGTAAAAGCCGCTTCAAATATTATTTTGCAGCAAACGCTATGAAAATTCCTCAAATTATATGCTCAATGAATATGCACTACACGTTTCCTTTAAGCAAGATGTATTTAAGCTTGCTGGTGTTGCAATGTACTTTCTTGTGGTTGAACCTAGATCGCTTTTATTGGTTTGGCAAGCATTCTCCTGGTTTATCGCAGGCAAAGCAGAACAGCAAAACAAAGGAGAGGCTAGAAAATGACAAAACTGTGCTAACCCCTCACTAAGCTTTGGTGACATTTCACCTTTTTTTAACAACATTCCCATTAATGACCAAATATCCAAGTGCGCCGACTGCTGTGTCATGGCTGTGCCTTAAGATCTTTGTTTTCTCTCTAATTGTTGCACTCAACAGAAGTTCACGTTTTTCAAAACAGGCATCAAAGTAACTAAATTGTTGCGTAACAATCTACACGAATGGAAATAAAAATAAGAACAGAAAGGAAGTCAAGATTGTTTTAATAGAAATCCCTCTGGTAGCTTTGCCTGTTAAGGAAAAGAACACATGGCTGAATGAGGACACCTCATGCAAACTGCCCTGCACGCTACATATAAAAGGATGACTCCGGTGTAGTGAAAAGCAGAAAACAACTTTGAAATGAGGAACTGTTTAATCATTAAACATGAGCAATTCATTTTGTTTAATAACTTATCATGCAATAGGGGATCAGCCTGACAGACAGCACAGCTTGCACAGACAAGAATAGGGGGAACCCAATTGTATCATGGGAGTTTTTTTTTTCCTTGGCCAAGACCTGCTCGATAAAAATATGAAATGCTGAGGAGATGCAGGCAGAGGGCTATGCTGTTCATAAGGAAAATGAGACAGCTGACAGCAATCCAGGTGGTCTCACCACCAGTGCCAGCAATAATGTCTCTGGACAGTACCTAGTACAGCAGCAGGATATAGATATAGAGATATATATATATATATATATTGTGACAGCAGGAAGGTAAAGTCACCTGGTTGCATCCAGGGGGGTAGGTATATTTCTCCCAGATTCAGGCTTTATGCCGACTTATACAACTAGGGAGAGAGTTGATGAAGCCCAGCTGAGGCTAGTGGGCTCATGGATGATTCATACCTTTGGGAGAGTGCTGGGCGTCGTGCAGGCAGGGAGTTGATGAGACCAGCTGAAGCTTGTCATAACGTTTAAGGCCTCTATAAAAACTCCCAGCTTCATTAGGTGTTTGCTCATGCCTGGAACCAGACCTGTGTGGACTGTCTAGGGAGAGTGAACCCCTGTGCGGTGAGACAAAGCCTGTGTGGCTATTTGTTTGGACATTTACTAAACCAGGGACTTAGGGACTAGGACAGCACCAGGCTGATCCCAGTTGTTAGTTTAGGAAACCTGCATGTTTAGTCAGAGGTCAAGCTGACCAGGGTTTATTTTGTTTATGTTTCTTTTTGCTTTGCTGTGTTTTTGTCACTGTAAATAGAGAAATAAACCGCACCCTTTTGATCTTGAAAACCACAACCTCCGTCTGCTGGGCCTGTTTTTGTGTGGGGAGCCCATCCAGGGGGTCACACACACCCGCTGCCGAGCTAACCCCCTCACAGTTGGTGGAGAACCAGTGGCAGTTTTTTTTAAGCCAGCATGGAGGAGATACTGAAACAGCTGGCTCTAGCAAATGCCAATCAACAGCAGACAAATGCAGGTTTGCAAAAGAGCCTTGCAGCTCAACAACAGAGCTTCGCAGCCCAGCAGCAAGCTCATCAACAGAGCCTTGCAGCCCAGCAGCAAGCTCATCAACAGAGCCTTGCAACTTTGCAACAGAGTCTGGAGGCTCAGCAACAAGCCCAGCAGCAATCTGAGGCCCGCTTCATAGACCTGTTGCAGAAGCAAGAGCAGAGACTACAACAACAGATGGAAGCAGTAATGCAGCAACGTCCGCAGACCAGTGAGGAAAGCCGTCCCACTAATACCGCGTCATTTGGGGTGAGTCGTTTATTGACAAAAATGACTGGAGAAGATGATCCAGAGGTGTTTTTGACCACATTTGAAAGGACTGCTGAAAGGGAAAAGTGGCCTAAGGATCAGTGGGCTGGACTGCTGGCTCCTCTGTTAACTGGTGAATCGCAGAAAGCTTACTATGACCTAGAGCCTGACCAAGCAAAAGACTATGTGATGCTAAAAGCTGAAATATTGGCAAGGCTGGGTGTCACCCTGGCTGTCCGGGCTCAGCGTGTGCATAACTGGACTTTCCAGCTTGGAAAACCCCCCAGGTCTCAAATGTATGATCTCATTCACCTGAGCAGGAAGTGGCTACAGCCAGAGACTTTGTCCGCACCGGAGATTGTGGAACGTGTTGTGATGGATCGTTTCTTGAGAGCTCTTCCTACCGCCATTCAAAAGTGGGTAAGCCATGGAGACCCAGAAACGGCCGATAAACTTGTGGATCGTGTAGAGAGATACTTGGCTGCAGAGAACCTGACGGCCTCTGCCAGAGACTCTCGGACTTTCCACCCTAAGACCAGACCATCCCCAGGGGCGGATAAGATGATTCCAAGGGGTGAGGGTGGAGAGAGTGAGAGGGTGGGAGCTCTGCCCAGGGTTTGGCGAGAACAGCCTGGGAAGTCGGGGGCTCAAGAGGCAGCCAAAAGGATTGTTTGCTACCGCTGCCGGCAAGCGGGACATATTGCAGCAAATTGCCCGGTTGTGGAGGAACCCATGCAATGTGACTTTCTGACGGACAGACGTCAGTCGCTGTGTGCGACAGTCGCATGCACTGCCATTCGGGGAACTGAGAAACATTTATGCAAAATGTGTATTAATGGTAGAAATGTTGTGGTATTACTGGATTCAGGTAGCCTTGTGACCCTGATAAAGGCTGAATTAGTTAAAACAGAGGTCTCTGGGAATAGCAAGGTAGCTGTTATTTGTGTGCATGGGGACACCCGAGAGTATCCAGTGACTACAGTGTGTTTCAAGACCCCCAAAGGTACCCTCTCTCATCCAGTGGGGTTAGTATCTCAATTACCGCATGATGCCATTGTGGGAAGGGATTTTCCGAAGTTCTGGGAACTGTGGGATGATCCTGAGCCCCCCACTGGTGCCCCTATGTACCAGGAAGGTGATAGCCAGAACTCCTCTGAGAGTGGTGAGGACTCTCCAGAATTTCCCTTGTCAGTATTGGCAGGCGAGACTCAAGAAACTGGAGAGGAGCCCACCTCCTCAGACGAAAACCTACCGTCTGTGGAGTTTTCTGATCTTGAGGTTCACAGGGAAAATTTTGCCACAGAACAGTTAAAAGACCCCGCCCTAATAAAGGCACGGGAAAACGTAGTGGAAATAGATGGCGAGTTAGTGAACCCAGATAATACCTGCACTTACCCATACTTCAGCGTAGAGAAGGACCTACTGTATCGGGTGGCAAAAAGGGCAGAAGAAACCGTTGAGCAGCTTGTGGTGCCCAAACCTTACAGGAAGTTGGTGTTGGAGTTGGCCCATGGGCACATTCTTGGAGGTCATCTGGGGACAGAGAAAACCCGAGAGAGGGTATTACAGAGATTCTATTGGCCTGGGGTGATGAAGGACATAGAAAATTATTGTTCCTCCTGCCCTGTGTGTCAGAGGTCGGCCCCGATGCCACATTTCCGTAGCCCGCTGGTCCCTCTACCCATCATTGAGGTCCCGTTTGAGAGGATCGCAATGGATTTGGTAGGTCCTATAATCAAGTCCGCTAGGGGGCACCAGTACATATTAGTTATAATGGACTATGCCACCCGTTATCCAGAAGCGATCCCTCTCCGAAATACCTCGGCCAAAACCATAGCCAAAGAGCTATCTCTTGTTTTTAGCCGGGTGGGTATTTGTAAAGAACTGCTTACGGACCAAGGTACACCCTTTATGTCCCGGGTTATGAAAGAGCTGTGTAAATTGTTCAAAGTGACGCAATTGCGTACGTCTGTGTATCACCCCCAAACCGATGGGCTGGTTGAAAGATTCAACAAAACCCTAAAACAAATGTTGAAGAAAGTGGTGGATAGAGATGGAAAGGATTGGGACTGTCTACTTCCTTATTTGATGTTTGCTATTAGGGAGGTGCCCCAATCCTCTACGGGATTCTCCCCCTTTGAGTTACTGTATGGGAGACACCCAAGAGGGCTGTTGGATATTGCCAAGGAAACTTGGGAAAGTGAGAGTTCTCCCCACAGGAGTGTGATTGAGCATGTCGCCCTGATGCAAGATCGAATTGCACAGGTAATGCCCATCGTGAAGGAACATTTGGCCCAAGCGCAGTTGGCACAGCAGAGAGTGTACAACCGTGGAGCCAAGACCCGTACCTTTTCCCCGGGGGATAGGATATTGGTACTTGTCCCTACGGTTGAAAGTAAATTCCTTGCCAAATGGCAAGGCCCCTACGAGATAATGGAAAAAGTGAGCGAAGTGAATTACAAGGTCAGACAACCAGGAAGGCGAAAGCCCGAACAGATCTATCACGTTAATCTGTTGAAAGCCTGGAGGGATAGAGAGTCCCTAGTCGCAGAAACTTGGTCACCAGCTCAAACTGGTTGCGTGATTCCGGAGGTTGGAATAGCAGCCACCTTGTCACAACCCCAACAACAGGAGGTTAAGGAGTTTGTGCTTCGCAACAAGGAGGTGTTCTCTGAGCTGCCGGGACAAACATCTGGGGTAGAGCATGATATTATTACCCCGCCCGGTGAAAGGGTGAAGTTAAAACCCTATCGGATCCCAGAGGCCCGACGCGAGGCAATACGGGAGGAAGTACAGAAAATGCTGAACTTAGGGGTGATAGAGGAGTCCCAAAGTGATTGGTCTAGTCCCATTGTGTTGGTGCCTAAACCGGATGGGAGCTGGCGATTTTGTAACGATTTTCGTCAGTTGAACAAAGTTACAAAATTTGACACCTACCCCATGCCACGTATAGATGAGTTGATCGACCGGCTGGGAACAGCCCGATACATGACGACTCTTGACCTCACAAAAGGGTATTGGCAAATTCCCCTGGCCAAGTCGGCCAAAGAGAAAACCGCATTTGTAACCCCAGACGGGGCGTTCCAATATAAAAGAGAATGCCGTTCGGGTTACAGAATGCGCCGGCCACATTCCAGCGGAAAATGGACCAGATACTGAGGCCCCATCGGAAGTATGCTGCGGCTTACCTGGATGACGTAATTGTCCATAGCACAGATTGGGCCTCACATCTGCCAAAAGTGCAAGCAGTCCTAGACTCTATCCGGGAAGCGGGGTTTACGGCTAACCCCAAGAAGTGTACCATTGGGCAGGAGGAGGCCAAATATCTTGGGTACACCATTGGCAGGGGAGTAATAAAACCCCAACTCAACAAAGTCGAGGCCATCCAGAGTTGGCCACGTCCCAACAGCAAGAAGCAGGTACGAGCCTTTCTGGGAATCGCGGGTTATTATCGGCGCTTCATTCCCCACTTTGCTTCTAAGGCTGTGCCCCTAACCAACCTGACGAAAGGGAAAGGGTCGGTCATGATTAAATGGACCCCCGAGGCTGAGGCAGCATTCCAATTCTTGAAACAAGCCTTATGTAGCCAGCCAGTGTTGTACTCAACCGACTTCTCTAAAGACTTTGTCGTACAAAGTGATGCGTCAGATGTGGGGTTAGGAGCAGTATTGTCCCAGGTCTGGAACGGGGAAGAGTACCCAGTCATTTACCTCAGCAGGAAGTTGAAGTCCCATGAGGTAAATTACGCCACGGTTGAAAAGGAGTGTTTAGCGGTGAAGTGGGCTTTAGATTCCCTTCGGTACTATCTGCTAGGTAGGCACTTTGACATGGTTACGGATCACGCTCCGTTAAAGTGGATGGCTCAAAACAAGGAGACAAATAGAAGAGTGAATAGGTGGTTCCTGGCCCTACAGGAATTCAACTTCACAGTAAAGCATCGCCCTGGCGTTCAAATGGGGAATGTGGATGCTTTGTCTCGAGTACATGAATGCCTGATTGCTGGTGTTCCAACCCCAAGGTTAAAACAAGAGGGGGGGTATGTGACAGCAGGAAGGTAAAGTCACCTGGTTGCATCCAGGGGGGTAGGTATATTTCTCCCAGATTCAGGCTTTATGCCGACTTATACAACTAGGGAGAGAGTTGATGAAGCCCAGCTGAGGCTAGTGGGCTCATGGATGATTCATACCTTTGGGAGAGTGCTGGGCGTCGTGCAGGCAGGGAGTTGATGAGACCAGCTGAAGCTTGTCAGCTCGTTTAAGGCCTCTATAAAAACTCCCAGCTTCATTAGGTGTTTGCTCATGCCTGGAACCAGACCTGTGTGGACTGTCTAGGGAGAGTGAACCCCTGTGCGGTGAGACAAAGCCTGTGTGGCTATTTGTTTGGACATTTACTAAACCAGGGACTTTAGGGACTAGGACAGCACCAGGCTGATCCCAGTTGTTAGTTTAGGAAACCTGCATGTTTAGTCAGAGGTCAAGCTGACCAGGGTTTATTTTGTTTATGTTTCTTTTTGCTTTGCTGTGTTTTTGTCACTGTAAATAGAGAAATAAACCGCACCCTTTTGATCTTGAAAACCACAACCTCCGTCTGCTGGGCCTGTTTTTGTGTGGGGAGCCCATCCAGGGGGTCACACACACCCGCTGCCGAGCTAACCCCCTCACAGTATATATATATATATATATATATATATATATATATATATATATATATATATATATAGCTCTTTCTGCTACACCAAGGATCTAGGCATGCCCTTACACATGCTATCCATCTCCCTTTTGGTTTATCATGAGTGCTGCTACCAGACTCATCCACGTTACAAACGTTACAAACAGCTCCGTGTCTGCCACCCTACTCTGCCAACCCTTCCACTGGTTTCCACTCCCCCAAAGAATAATTCAAAATTCTAACCTCTGTCCTAAATGACAGGGGTTGGACAAATATACAGAAATTCTTTTGCTTCTGCTGTATGAGGAGACACCTAGCGAACAGGTGGAAAGCCTCACTTTTGTCATTCACTGCATGCACTGCTGGTAATACAGGGTCATGTCAAAGCTTACCAAGTTTAAAAGATGGCAAACTGTTGGCGCCCGCTTAGCTGGTGCCTCTGTGACTGAAGTTGCCAATTTGCATTGTCGTGAGGTACAGTATCAAAGATTATGAAGGCAAATTCAGTTTCCGGTAAAATATTGTCTGGCAAGCATAAGCGCGGTTGACGCGGTCAACTGATCGAAAGAGACAAAAAGTACATTATGCAGGATTGTAACCCGGAAAAAGAAAACGGCTGCAAAAGTGACTGCAGAGCTCAATCTCAGTCTTTCAAAGCCCATGTCCACAAAAACTGTGCAGAGGGAACTCCTTAAAGTGGATGTAAACCCTCACATATACCCAGTAAAGTGAACAGCCTCTGATGATACAAAGAGATGAAACAAATCTCCCTACATAAGTTTTACATGTATATCTACTGTCTTCATCTTTATATACTGTTTAGAAAGTGTACATCTTGTTAGGAGATTTTCTCTTCCTGGTTAACACTGCAGTGAAGTCTGGGCATACAGCCAAGACAGCTGATTGGAGGAAAGGTATACACCCCCTCTCCTCATAAGTAGAGACTTTCAGTTCTGTTTCTTGAATGTTTAGCGCTCTGTTAATCTATTTATAGCATCCTCCCCAACACAAAACTCTGGCTGCTTTTATCATATGTGATGGAGAACTTGTCAAGAGTTATCAGGCTGATAACAGAAAAACGGAGCAGGAGACCGCTACGGGACATAGTGCTTTGAAGAGATAACAAAACACTATAGATATATGTGCCCAGCTCAAATTTCATGAATTGGGTTTACATCCACTTTAAGGCTACTTTCACACCAAGGAACTCTAAAGGCAGTTTAGCGCTAAAAATAGCACCTGCAAAGCGCCTGTAAAGCACCACTACTGTCACTCCAGTGTAAAAGCACTCAGGCTTTCACACTGGAGCGGTGCGCTTGCGGGACATTAAAAAAAGTCCTGCAGGCAGCATCTTTGGGGCGGTGAATACACCACTCTTAAAACGACCCTGCTAATTGAAATGAATGGGCATCGCTGCTGAAGTGCCTACAAAGCGCTTCAGCAGCGGCACTTTGTGGGCGCTATTATCCACTTTACCGCCACAGTGTGAAAGTACCCCAAGCAAAACATTCACGGGCGAGAGGAAATTGACAACCCACTAGTGACTGATAATAATGCTCAGAAAGAGAGAGAGAGAGAGAGAGAGAGAGAGAGAGAGAGAGAGAGAGAGAGAGAGAGAGAGAGCTGCAGCACCCAAAAATCGTGGACTATCGATCAATGGAAGACTGTAATATGGTCTGTTGAATCGAGCTTCACACTTTTCCCAACCACCAGACGTGTTTACGTGTGGCAAACAAACACTGTCCCAAGCTTACGACAAGGACTGTCTTGTGCTAATGGTAAAGCGTAGTGGTGGGGTAAATCATGGTTTCAGCAGCCATTTCTTGGTGATCTGCAGGCCCCATCATCACCTTGAAAGTTAGAGTCTCTGCCAGCGGAATGCAAACTGAGCCCACCCAGGTGTGTTACAATAGTGAATGAACATTCGCTATTGTAACACTGATCCTCCTCCCGGCCAATCAGACCCATCACCCGATTGGCTGAAAGGACAGGCGTTTCTATTGGATGCCTAGGAAGAGGGGAGGAGCGGCATGGTGGAAGCCGCCATAATGGAGGAGAGGACACAGGAGCTGCTGTCCACTGCCACCTAGATGCCTGTCTGTGGGAATCATGCTTGTAACGGTCAGCTTTGCAATGCCTCATGGTACTTCTAGTTCCGCAACAGCTGGAGGGTCACCAGTTTGACACCAGTGCTCTAGAGCCTTTCCCTTCCTCTGGCACTCCTTACCCTAACCTGTCCAGCTGTCTGCCTTTAGGCAAACCGTGAAAACGCATGTCTTCAAGGAAGCCCATCTTGCCTCCACCTAATAAACTGCACTCACAAGTGGGGTCCTTTGAATCTTCCTGTATTTATTGCATTATAACTGCACAGTCTTCCTTTATTTTATAAAGCACTTTGCAAACTGTTGGCACCATATAAATCACGTATAGTAATATAATAGTAAGGCTGAATATTACAAAAAAAAGGGTTGTCAGAATGAGCCATTTCAATATGCCAGGATTGATTTTTAAAATGCATGTTCCAGAGCAGTCACCTTTATTTTTGCTTCACTACTTGACTTGTCACTGGCCTAGGAGAAGAAACTGCTGATCAGGTGTTGGACACTTGATATGTACACTTTTTCTGGATCAATGATTTAGTAGTAAAGCAAGCATAAAGATTACGGCCCTGTGACTCGACTTGCTAACAATCAGCTGACTTCTTTTATAAATCTAACCTAACAGACTCCCTTTAATAAGACTTTGCTATAGCAGTACATAAAACCTAAAAAGGATAGATCAGTGGTGGTCAACGTGAAAATAATAGAGGGTCACAAGCACAGACCTGACATTTCCAGAGGGCTGCATAGTAACATGTTTGTGTGTTGAGAGTCATTGCTTCAAATTAGGCAGCCCAATGAAAAACGACTAGGATTTAACCCACCTCAACACCTAAAAATGTTGGTACTGCAATGCACACTACAAAAATTTGGAGTCATCATCGGTGTCAGGGACCACAATATCCCCAACCATTGAGGTCTTCATCTGAAATAATAATCCCCAGTACTGGTGTCAGTGACTAATACCCACCCTCAGAATTGGTGTCAGTGATTACACAAACAACCACAGTAAGAACACCCAGCACTGGTGTCAGTGAATAACCTCAGCATTGGTGTCAGTGATTGCAGTAATTACTCCCATCCTTGGTGTCAGTGACCACAATAATTTCACAATGATTACCACTAGCATTGGCGTCAATGGCCACAATAATAAACCCCATCGACATCAGATGATGTCCAGCAGTGCAATCAGCACAGAACTGGCAGAAACCAGTGGGACCCAGTTACTCACATCTACTGTCCAGATAAGTCTGTCCAGAAGTGGTCTTCAGGGAAGAATTGTGCCCAAAAAGCCATACATCCGACGTGGAAACTAGGCTAAGCGACTCAACTATGCACAAAAACATAGGAACTGGGGTGCAGAAAAATGTCAGCAGGTGCTCAGAACTGAGGAGTCCAAATATTAAATATTTGGCTGTAGCAGGAGGCAGTTTTTTTGCTGGAGAGCAGTACAATAATGAGTGTCTGCAGACAACAGTCAAGCATGATGAAGGTACCTTTGCAAGGTTTGGGCTGCATTTCTGCAAATGGAATTGGAGATTTGGTCAGGATCAATGGTGTCCTCAATGCTGAGAAATAGACAGATACTTATCCATTATGCCATACCATCAGGGAGGCAGGTGCTGACCCCAACTTTTTTCTACAGAAGGACAACAACCCCAAAACACACAGCCAATGTCATCAAGATCCATCTCCAGCATAAAGAACAACAAGCAGTACTGAAAGTGATGGTTTGGCCCCCACAGAGCCCTTATCTCAACATCATTGAGTCTGACCGGGATCACATGCAGAGACAGAATGATTTTTTTATGTAATCTTTATTTAGAAATTTTTCAAATAATCAGACAAATAGACTTTCAACATAGTACAGAAAGAGGAAGACAAGGTCATCACATAACATATCGGGCCGTATACCGGGTACACATATTCAGTATAAGCGTAGCAACAATCCAGGGGCATACCCAATTCGGGAGACACATCTGGGGGAATGATTATTAACATATTTTACCCATGTTATAAATTCGCTCAGCAGTGGGTCACCCCTGTCGGGCACACACACACACACACACACACACACACACACCCCGTGGAGGGTAAATGCCTCCAATCAATCATAGAAATCAGATCGAACTACTGGGTATCGAGCCCATATACCATGGGGGAGTAGAGAGGGGAAAACTCAAATTAAGGAGGGAGAAATAGTACAAGAACAAAAACTGGGGACAAAAAGAAAAAGAAGAACATCCGCTACTTGCACTATGCAAAGTATAAAATTGTATCAAATCTCCCGAGGCTCTACCGCTCCTCCACTCCCGAACCTCTAGCAACTTGGACTCCCGCCTGCTCGGCCCCATTACCCGAGGTGGCCGAGTCCGGTGAGGGTCCTGGTTTAGTCAGCCCATCCGGGCTTGCATAATGTATCTAGGTGGCCCAAGTGGAGTAGAACTTTTCATACTTGTCTTTATACTGCGCCATCCACTCCTCCGTAGCCATGATTTTATTCACCAAATGCCACCCATTCAGAACGGGTAGGTACCTGTGGCGTCTTCCAATAAATCGGAATTAACAGACGGGCCGCGTTGAGCAGATGGGGCAATATGGGGCAATGATACTGGCTGATGGGAATAGTGGGGAAGTGTAGCAAAGATTCCAACGGGGAATCTGGTAGCTCTACGTCTAGAATGAGCTTAACCTGTGCATGGACATCTTGCCAGAAGGGCTGTATTCTGGGGCATTCCCACCAAATGTGGAGGAAAGTGCCCCTGTGGCCACAACCTCTCCAACACGCGTCTGGGAGAGGATAGATCTTAGTGAGTTTGGAGGGTACCCTATACCACCTGGTCAGGACTTTATAGCTATTCTCCTGCATTCTCGTATCAACCATGCTTGAATGTGTGAGTCTATACATGTGGTCCAGCTGAGGCTCGGTAAAGACATGCTGAAGGTCCCTCTCCCATTCCCGGATGAACCCCGGTTTCCCTTCAGCATGTAGGGATTGTAGCAAGTTATATAGCACTGAGATGGTGTGGGGGATAGCAGAAGTCGACATACATAGTCCTTCAAAGGGAGAGGCTAGGGTAGGCTGGGGTAGACTGGCGAGGAAGTGCTGAAGTTGTCGGTAGCGCCACTTATCCATGGGGAAGGGGCCGTATTGTTCCCTTAGAGTGACCAGAGGCAGCAGGCCATGGTCCTGTACAAATCTGCCACATCTGGACTCTCCGTCTGCCGCCCAGGTCCGAAAGAAGGATGGGTGTTACCAGGAGCAAAACCAGGGGAAGCCGCCAAGGGGGAAGTCGTAGGAGCGAACATCCCCCCTTTGTTCAAGGCATCCCAAGTCGCCAAGGCATGAGCAGCCAACGGAGAGACCAGTGCTGAGAGGCCCCTACTCTCCCGAGGAACCCACGGGCGTGGGACAGATTTCGCCCCACCAGGAACTTGTCATGGGGCACCCACAGTTTGTGGTGGACACTATGATACCAATCTAAAATGCGCTGTAGGGCTATAGCCTCTTAGTATCTACGGACCACTGGGACCCCCATCCCTCCCCCTGACCTAGGGCGCTGTAATGTGCGGAGTGCCAGCTGTGGGCAGTTCCCACTCCAGATATACTGAATAAATAAGCTATTGAGGGTTGAGAAAAAAAGGCCCTGGGTAACGCGATCGGCACCATCTGCATTGCAAACAATATACGAGGTAACACATTCATTTTTAGAACACTGACTCGGCCCATCCACGAAAATGCAGCTTTGTCCCATCTTTTCAAATTCACTCTAACAGCGAAGAGCAGTGACGCAAAATTACAGTCATAGAGCCGAGAGCAGGCTGCGGGCAGATGGATCCCCAAGTATTTTAGAGATGTTGGGCACCAGGTGAAAGAGAAGGCCGATTGCAACTGAGTGCGTAACCCCGGGGGGATATTCAGGGACAGGATCTCCGACTTGGCATAGTTTATCTTGAAGTTGGACAGTAGGTTAAATTCCTTCAACTCTGCCATAATGTTAGGTAGCGAAATTAGGGGTTCGGAAACATAGAATAAAACATCATCCGCATAGGCGGACAGTTTATGTTCCGTCGGGCCTACCGTAAAACCTTTAATATTATTATTAAGGCGAATCTTATTAAGCAGTGGTTCGAGTGTTAGAGCAAACACGAGGGGGGACAGCGGACAACCCTGTCGTGTCCCATTACTAATCGGGAAGGTGTCAGATAGAAGCCCATTCACCTTTACTCTGGCGGACGGGGAGCTATACAGGGAGGATATCCAGGCCAGCATGTTGGGACCCAAGTCGAGCCTGGTTAGTACTGTTCTCATATATGTCCAATGCCTTCTCGGCATCAGTGGAAAGCAAGAGACAAGGGTGTGTCGTCGCCTGTGATTTGACCCAGTGTATCAGTTGGAGCGCCCTATTGGCATTGTCCCTGGCCTCTCTGCCCATAATAAATCCCGTTTGGTCAGGGTGGATAACCGTCGGGAGGATCGGCTTAAGTCTACTGGCCAAAATTTTCGCCAATATCTTAATATCTGTGTTTAAAAGTGATATAGGCCTATGACTCCCTGGCAAGGAGTGATCTTTCCCTTCCTTTGGTAGGACAGTGATGTGTGCCATAAGCGCCTCAGAGGGCATTGCCGTACCGGAGGCCAGGGCTGTAAAGTAAGTACACATGGGGCCAGACAGCACCTCCGCATATTTCTTATAGTAGGCATTGGTATAGCCGTCTGGGCCAGGGCTTTTCCCATTGGGGAGGTCCTTCACCACCGCCTGAATCTCCGATAAGGCAATAGGGGCATCCAGCTGCTCGCCAACTGAGGCTTCCAGCTGTGGGGACTGCGCGTCTGTGAGGTATTGGAGGACTCGGGCCACCCGTTGGGGTTCTGAGGAGCCGGGCAATGTATCTGGGAGATGGTACAACTGAGCATAAAAATCCTTGAATGCAGCAGCTATTTTGGAGGAGTGGACAACCGGTGTCCCCGTCGCTGAGGCAAGTTTATGCACCCGGCCAGAAGCACGTTGACTCTTCAGGGCTCTAGCCAGCATCCTCCCTCATTTATTACCGAATTCGTAAAATTTGTGTGCCATGTGTCGTAAACGCGCCTTAATTTTAGTGTCAAGTAATGTAGCTAATTCCTGGCGAAGGGAGTGTAGTTCTACCACCATTACCGGGGTGACATTTTTCTTATGCGTCATTTCTGCCGCACAAATTTTGGCCAAAAGGGTCTGTAGTTCACCCTCTCTAGCTTTTTTTCAGTCTCGCCCCTTGGGATATCAGTTCCCCCCGAAACACTGCCTTATGGCCTTCCCAAATGGATCCCATGCCCACCTCTCCCGGCTTATTTTCTGCGAAATACAGGGAAATGGTGTCTGAAACCTTTTTTTGAGCGACCGTATCATCCAGGATGCCATCGTTCAATCGCCAGGTCCATGTCCATGCCTCCACCGATAGGGGACACAGGGAAATGGAAACCGGCGCATGGTCAGAAATGGTAATGGATCCAATGGAGGCTCCAGACAGGGAATCAAGGGAGAACTGGTCCATCATCAAAAGGTCTATACGGGTATAGACGTTGTGCGTGGCCGAGAAATAGCTGTAGTCCCTGTCAGTCGGGTGAAGCAGTCTCCAGCAGTCCACCAAATGGTGTGCCTGCAGGGATTTTCTGAAATGTTTCAGAAAGGCAAATGAGTGCTTTGAACCCGGAAGGTAGACAAGGATTCCAAGACAGAGTCCAGGAAGGTAATCTGTCCGCTATTCGGGGCATACACAGTGGCAAAGGTAAATTTACGGTTATTAATGATACCCTTAACAAACACAAATCGGCCCTCTGGGTCAAGCAATTGATCCGTCATGACAAAGGGACAATGTTTGTGTACTGCTATGGCAACCCCCCCTGATTTAGGAGGAGGGGAGTTACTGAGGAACCAAGAAGTGTACAGGTGCCTGGGGAGGCGGGGGACCGAGTCAGTGCAAAAATGCGTTTCCTGCAAAAAAACGATGCGTGCCCCCATGCGTTTCATCTCAAGCCACAACTTACTGCGTTTCGACGGGGAGCCCAGACCACGCACATTGTAGGATACGACTTTCAAGGCAGCCATGGTAGAAAATCAGGGAGTGGAGCCACCCAACCGGTGACGGGAGGAAGAAGGGACCCACCGCACACCCCAGCCAGCAGCCAGGAGCACGCGGAGCACATTGAGCACGTGCAGGAGCCTAAAAAACAAATTACAATTATAGCAGATGTGAAAAACAAAAAAAACAATGAGAACAAGAACATATAAACAAGAAAAAACAAGAGGCCCAAAGGGCGCAACATAGTACAACTGTGCCACTGGTCGGGAGCCACCACCCCCCTCCCAAAACGGGGAGACGGCGGAGGCTAGCGAGCAGAGGCAGTCCCCAAAAAGGGGGCATAACTCCAGGGAGTTGACCTAGGGGGGAAAAGTGACGAGGCACAGGGAGCGAGTCCGTTAGGTGACCCGCGGACAGTAGGCAGTGTGAAATCTACCCCTAAATACAGGGGAGAACATTGACACGGCAGCTAGGGGGGGTTCAGGAAACAACTGAAAACGTCTCAGGAGCCATCAGTAGAAAATGCAGCCGCTCACGCCTCCTCCCTTTTGGAGTGGGGAAGCGGAGTGTGTCCAGGGGGGCCCCGCCTGGGGCCACGGTGGTGCTTGCGGCGACGACCTGGGAGCCACTGTTCAGAGCGGGTGGGAAGAGGTATGTCAGGCGATGACCTCCAATCCGGAATGTCCACTTGAGGCTATCCCAGGGACTCCAGGAAACGGGGTAGATCACCTTTGTTACGGAGAGTATGCGTCTAGCCATCCTTGGTAGCGGAGAGGCTGAATGGAAAGCCCCACCGGTAATGTAATTGGGCATCCTGCATGGACTCCAGTAGCGGCATAAGAGCACGGCGTTGCATCAGCGTGCGCCTAGAGAGATCCGGAAAGAAGGTGAACTTGGCTCCATCAAAGTCCACATGTCTGACCCCTCTGACTTGATTCATGATGCGGTCCTTAAGCAAGTACTTGTGTAGTTTACAGATAATGTCTCTAGGCTTATCAGGATCATCAGAGGGGGGGGTGTAGGGCTCTGTGAGCCCGGTCTATTTCAATAAAGTCGGGTGCTTGGTGGCCCAGTATTTGCTTAAAGACCCCTTTGCAGGGTGGGGATAATGTCTCTTGGGCCTGTCGCCTCAGGCAGGCCTCTGATGCGAATGTTGACCCTGCGGCTCCTGTTCTCAAAATCGTCCATTTGATCAAGCAGGGCCTCAAGCCCGCGATCCTGCATTTTACAATGATCAGTGAGAGCCTGCAGTGTAGGAGTAGTTTCTTCCCACTGTGCTTTCCAGGGTCTCCACTCTACCCCCCAGGTGTGCTGTATCTACTTGTAAGTCCTTAATGTCCTGTCTCAGGGCCTTTTCCACTTTATTAGCAAACCGCTCCAAGTCAGCCTTAATGGGGAGAGAGAGTATGTGTGAGCGGATGTCCTTATCCTCCCACGGATCACCTCCATTTGCGGGCTCTTCAATGCTTTCAGAGCCGGAGGGAGAGGGGGAGGAAGGTAGAGCAGACACAGGCATGTGTGGGGAGCTGATGGGGGAGGCAGCACTAGCAGCGTGGGCGCCATCTTGGATTTACTTGCCGTGTCGCTGCGGGTCCCAAAGAAGTCATCCAGCGATCCAGACCGGCCCCGGGGTGTCTGCTGAGGCTGCGGAGAAGGTTTGCGCTTTGAGGGCATATTTTGACGATCGAATCCCCCCAGGGAAGCCGCCGTTCAGGCTGTATGGAAGCACGGGTCACACGGAGCTCAGGGAGAGCACGTCCTCACTCTCTCATGCCGCGGCCATGCATCCACAGAATATCTGTGGTTATTTCTCCAAGATGTTTAGAACAACCTACCTGCCGAGTTCCTTCCAAAACTGAGTGCAAGATAACCTAGAAGAATTGATGCTGTTTTGAAGGTAAAGGGTGGTCACAGCAAATAATGATTTAATTGTTCATTTACTTTTTATTTAGTTCATTGATAAAAATAAACTATTAACACTTCTCTCGTCTTTCTTTATCTCTGGACTGGTTTCGTCTCATCAATATATTTTTGTAAGTTAGGCCTCTAGAGCGGAGACAGTATTATAAATGAGGTCTAAAGCCTCGTACACTCGGTCGGACTTCCATCTGACTTTTCCGTGGATTTTTGTCCGAACGGAGTTGGCCGGGCACACCCATAGCATACACACCACAGGACTTTTCTGCAAACTTTCCCAAAACTTTTTCCAACATCACGTGGTTTTTCTGCTCTTTACCGCCACCCTTTGGTCAACTTCTGCTATTGTTGGTTGATTTTAACATTATTTGTTTTGCCCATTGGACAAAAAGTCCGATGGTTTTCTGTACACACGGTTGGACTTTGCTCCATCTGACTTTTGTTGGCCAAAAGTTTGTCCGTTTACATACCGAACTTTTGTCCGATGAAAAAAAAAAAAAAAAAAAAAAAAAGGTTTTCCGATGGAGCATACACACGGTCGGATTGTTGGTCCAACTTGCTCAAAATGAAGTTTGTTGGCCAAAAGTCCGACCGTGTGTACGGGGCTTAAAACTAAATTTAGAATGCTATGTTTCCATGTTTAAGTTCTGGACACTGGTTTCCCTCTACAGCAGGGGTCTCAAACTGGTGGCCCTCCAGCTGTTGCGGAACTACAAGTCCCATCATGCCTCTGCCTCAAGGAGTCATGCTTGTAACTGTCAGCCTTGCAATGCCTCATGGGACTTGTAGTTTTGCAACAGCTGGAGGGCCGCCAGTTTGAGACCCCTGCTCTACAGTGATAAAAAGGACTTGGAATCTCGGCTATATGTGGAATGACAGAAATAGTACGATTTACATTTGCTTGTTACATATATGGCCAGCTACAGGCCTGCTTGTTTAAATTGAAACTTTACTGCTGCTGTGGTATCACTGAGCAGAGGAACCTCCTTTGGATATTTTGCACGGGCCCACAAATGTCTTTACCAACCTTGCAGAGAGCTGACAAGATTTTTTTGTTATTTTTTCATATTTGCATGCTGTTGGTCAGGAATGACTTTAAAGACTAAAGATGGGCATAGACGGTTTGTTTTTTTAGTTCCTCCATCCACACAAGCAAGGTGGATGGTGTTATCCATCCCGCAGGGACATTGTATTCTGACAGTAGATCCCACTGCTGTCAGAATACACTGATCAGCGGCTCCAGGCAACTGAATTTCAAGCAGTCTATGTTCTGCTTTTCACTTATGTGAAGTTAAAGCGGATCTGCACCCCCCTACCCCCGCCCCATTTTTTTTCACCTCCTCCTACCTTAAGGTGGTGTCTGCACATTTCAGATACTCACCTATCCAGTGTTGTCCTGCTAAGATTCTCTCATGCCTGGCCACAACTCTGTCCCACTCCGCCATGTTTTTTTTCTGACGTCATCAAGAGGCCTGACGGCTTTTCCTGGTTCAGTAGGCAGGCCTCCCAATGACGTGCCGATAGGCCCGCCTCCACCTCCTTTTTGGAATGGAAGGCTATTTCTCCTGGGATTAGTGATGTGCATATTTCAGGAGGCACAGCGGGCTAGTGTGCACGTCATTCGCCATAAGCGACTGATGTGCCTGGGGAGGCGGGGCCAGACTTTTTTGTCTAAGAAAATGGTTACAAAATACACAGCGCAATAAGTATAAAGGATGGAAGAAGGGGTGGCGTGGAGGAAACTAGTTGAAGAGGATGAAGGTCCGCTTTAAGATTTTTGCGCCAGCCAGGACACGAAGAAAGATGGTAGCAGAAAAGGGCAGGTCATCATATCATAAACTAAACCACAATTGTTGGGAAAGAGTCTAGAGGAGCGGTCATTTATAGTAACAAGTAGTAGACACTAGAAGTCCTGGCCCTTTTTCACATTAGGATGCACATGCTTTCACACAAACGCATATTTCATGATCTGTCACCGAGCCAACAAAATCGAACTAATATTTGCATTGACTATATACACTTACCAGTAGGATGTGAGGCAGAGGCCAACAGGACAACACTGCAAGACACAAATTGCAAACAAACATTGTATGCATGTTTTCTCAGAACAAGCTATTAAAGACTTCCTACCATCTTATACAGAACAAAATGCAATAAGATATGTCCCGGATATCCTGGTATGTTAGCTTTGTGGGCCTACTGAACAAACTACCCCCATTTCCTTTTTACAGTAGTTGCTCCATGTGTGTGAATATGAGTGTGCAGTCCAAGAGGTACAAGGGTTAGCTCACATTGTCCTGTCCACCCCCTAATCTAACTGCCCGCCCCTTTTCCTCCAAACTGCAAGTAAACTGGAAGACAAACTGGCTGTAATGCCGCGTACACACGATCGTTTTTAATGTCATTTAAAAAAATGACGTTTTTCTCGACGTGATTTTTCATGTTACCTCTCAAGCCTGTCTTGCATACACACGTTCATTAAAAAAAACGCTCGAGCAAAGCGCAGTGACGTACAACACGTACGACGGCACTATAAAGGGGAAGTTCTGTTTGGATGGCGCCACCCTTCATGTTAGTAAAGTTTGTTGAGAGACGATTCACGCTTTTCAGCCTCGTGCTTTTCAGTCCGTTACAGCGTGACAAATGTGCTATCTCCATTACAAACGCTAGTTTTACCAGAACGAGCGCTCCCGTCTCATACTTGATTCTGAGCATGCGTGTTTTTTTCCCCTCGTAAAAGCATACACACTACCGTTTTTCACGACGTGAAAAAAAAAAAAGCAGGTTAATTTTTTTAAGCCATTTTTCACGTCGTTAAAAATGCTCTGGAGCCTACACATGATCGTTTTTAATGCCCATTTTTAAAAATTGCATTTTTAGCGTCATGAAAAACTATCGTGTGTACGCGGCATTACTTCTTCATGCCTGGAAAAGAAAGAGCAGGAAATGCATTTCCACCAGCACAAAAAAAAAAGGTTTTAAGGTGTATTCATTTTTACACGACCAAAAAAAAATAAAAAAAAAGAAGGAGGATGTGAGAGTTCAATCCTACATGAATAGATGTCCTCCCACCCCACCCCACCCAGCCTCCATAATGCTTGTATTCTAGTAGACTACCAGAAGGAGAACCCAACCTGAAATGTACTTAGGGCTCTTGTGAAGGAACTTTATGGAAGTAGCAAGGGGGATGTGGAATTTATAGTCAAGACACAACAGGCCAGTCCTTGTCTAGCTGGTTTTGGGAGCATATTCCTTTATATAAACTGGAACCTCTTAGCTGAAGTCTAGAACAAAGAATTTAAACAGAAAATTCCAGTTGGAAACTCTAAACAGTTTTCTTACACTGATTATTGTAATCCTACCACATTCCTGTGGTTCTGAGCAATCAAACAGTCTGTCATGTATTAGCGAGAAATCCCTGCACATTCATTAAACTGCTGCGATATCACCTCATAACTTATTTCTCCACAAGCACGAGGGCAGCCACGTGGCCAGGCCTGGGAAACGCAATCCTGTTTGTTTAGTTTCCAGAATGAAGACAGCCAGTATTAAAAGAAAACATGCATTTGTAGATATAGTAGAATGTGCTAGAAAAGATTTGCCTTGGGGGAACTCGGCATATGTATAAATTTATCAATACTAAGAAAGTGAGACTAGCAAGTATTAACATAGCGCTCACAATAATGTTTAGGAGGGCGATTATATTACAGATTTTTATTTTCTATGGCTATTTATAAGAAATGTCAGGCATCATTATAGTCACGACATGTGAATATTGGTGTGAGAAAGTAAACAAATAAATTGGCTTTGCCTTTGAAAGTAGAGGTCGTTTCCATTATTTTTTGGGCTTGTGTAGACGGGCTGTAGACTCAGAAGAGAATTAAATGTAATATATTTTCAGATGCCATCTTTTCTGCTTTGATTTTCCCTCCAGTTGTTAGAAAAAGTTGCTTCAAGCCCCTTCTTAGTTGCACCAAGCTGCTTAAAGACACTTCTGCATTTCATTTAAAAACTGAAAAACTAGCCCGAATAGTGACAAATGAGCACAGAATATAGAGACTAACAATTCTAAAACAAATTATTTAGAAAAAAAAAGTAAATTCTATAAAACATCTAAATGCCACAAGCCGAAAAGGTGATGATGTGAGGTATTAAAATGTGCCAGTTTTATGCCGCGTACACACGATCATTTTTCCCGTCGGGAAAAATGACATTTTTTCGTTTGGACGAGAAAAACGATCGTCTGTGGGCTTTTTGCCGTTTTTCCAGACGGGAAAAACGGCATTAATCACGATGAGAAAAATTAGAACATGTTCTAATTTTTCTCGTCGTTTTTCCTGACATTTCTTCCGCGGCAGTGTTTCCCATAGGGAAACACTGCCGCGGAGCCCATAGACGATCGTTTTTCTCGTCATTTTAAAAAATTACGAGAAAAATGACCGTGTGTGGGGAACAAGCTGTTCCCTCGTTTAAAATGTCATTATTCACGGCGGTTTTTAAACCGCCGTGAATAATGATCGTGTGTACGCGGCATTAGAGTTGCAAAATGCAAGTGTAAGATGTAGTCCAATTTTCAGCTGTTCAAAAGGGCAAAACAGTTTACAGATGAGGCACAACTGTGAACTTACAGCTACTGTATGTCCATCCATTATCTTGGATACAAAAAGTAATATGAAACCTGGACACCCAATATCGTAACATAACAATCTGACACCCAAAAAAGCCCTGTCCCCACAAATAGGTTTTCAGTGGGACCATTTGTTTCTTGGCTGAGAAACTGAAAACTTACATAAGAATACCTTATACAATATATTGCAAAGTGTTCTGAGATATGGCAAACTGACTGAAGTTGTAGAAGGACCTAGAAACACACTGTCCTTATAGCATTCATTTTCATAGTTCACCTATGTTGTCACGTTGGAGAAGTTGTACAGTACAGGGTGTTAAAATGTGACTGTGCAGCCCAATAGGCCCCAGAGTTTGACCACGTTTCCTGCACTGTAACTGACCTTGTCAGCAGGGGGGCTGGCAGCCTTAGGCCTGGGGGGCAAGTCCAGTCAAGTGGCCCATTGAACCAACGAAATAGCTCACCATCCATGGCCCACATGTTTTTCAATGCAGCCTCACCAGTGCCCATCAGTGCAGCCAACTCCAGTGCCCATCAATGCAGCCTGATCACTGGGGCAGGTTACATGGGGTATATGGGGGGGGGGGAGATGGGGGGTCAGCTAGGGGTGTCAGGGTCTCTCACCTCAGCGATCTCAGGTCAGCAGGTCCTTGCACGCCACGGTCTCCTGGGGGGGGGGGGGGGGGTAACGCTCCTGATCCTGGGGTCAAGTTGCAGCCAGCGCCCAGACCTACGTCCCAACTCCCTGGCACGCCCTGCCTCTGCCTGCTTCCAAGAATCCGGTCCCAGGGAGTTGTAGTTTTCTCTGCGCTGCTGTGTTTTACACCCACCAGAAGCTTGAGTGTGGACTACAACTCCCCGAATGAAACAGCTAGTGGTCGGCCACCATGGCCATGCCCCCGGCCCGACTTCCTAGACCAGAATAAAAAAGAAAATGGTAACGGGCAGCGGCTGCCGGCCATTTTGAACATAAGTTAGGGCGGCCTGGGAGGCAATTGCCACCCTGCCCCCTGGCCCAGCCCTCCCCTGCTTGTCAGATACACCTCCTCTTTTCCTAAGCAAGTAGGAAACTTGTCATTGTACCAGTTTAAAGAACTGGAGTGGAAGAGCAGAAAGAGCATGTGCACGAAGAGAAAAAGATATTCTAACATGACCATGTTTCTATGCAAGCAAGATTGAGCCTGAAGCACCTGTGAAAAATTATGTTGAATACTTACCCAACTAGCAGGTGGCGAGTCAGTTGTCCATTCTCATCCACAGTCACAGCAACAGGTGAGACCTCCAGCATGTCAGCTGCTTTGCGCTGTGATTCCACCTGCAAGCTGTTGTCACCAACATATCCTGTAGTGGCATTGTTACATCTCTGTCCAGCCCGGTTCAAGCATTGCTCTCACTTTCCAGCCTTGTTCCAGTTCTCTCCGGCCGGCTGCAGTCCATCCTTTGTTGCAACTCTCATTATAGTTCATTTCCTGGTTTTCTAACATGCATCAAACGCCAACACCACTGGGAGTGTTCTAAAAGTATTTAAGCACTAGCATTTTAACAGGCTGGCACTGTGTGCTCTTATCAGCTACCTCAGAGCTATAATACTGAAGCCTGCCAGTGCCTGATTGTTGCTGACCCAAAGTGCCTGACTACTCTCCTGTCTTCTACCCTACTGTCTATTTATTCCTGACCTGGACTGTCTGCCTTGACCCCTGCTTAAACCTGACTACTCTCTCAACTACAGCATTGTTTACTGTCTCCAAACCACAGCCCCTCCATTCGTGTCACCCCTGTGGTCTCTGGTGGGGCAATCTTGGGGGCCACAACCTGGTGGCAGTGTGTAAAAAAGAAAGCATGCTGCTACTAGGGTTCCAAGCCATTATCTCTTACAGGACGCTCTAGTGAAGACCCACTGGTATTTAGAATCCACACTCTGGATGAACCCATGTGTCCTGCCAATGGGCACCATAACAGACCTAGGTTTGACTCAGCAACAGAGGAAGCTATTCATATGAAATACTCACAATAAAAAAGTATATTTGACAAAAGTCACTATGTTTTCTCATTTCAGTTTATGTTTGTGTTAATAAAGATTATAGAAACATAGTATATAGGTTATACTAGCCAGAAAAAAATAAATAGTTTATACATGGTTGGTCAAGGTAGTGATGGTATAAGTTTTAACTCATCAGTAGTGAAAGTTATTGATATAGATTCAAAATATGGAGTATACATGCAATTGTGACCAGCATTCCCTATTACACCTTATGTTTGTTTGAGGCTGGGTTCACACCATCTTCGCATGCGGCTCACAGCAGGGGTCCAGTTCACCGTTTCAGGTCCGATTTCAGCCCGATTTTTGGCTGAATTTGGACCTGAAACAGACCAAAAGACGCAAAGGGGTCCTGTGCAAATTCACACCGGAGCCGCAGCGGAGATATGTGAACAATCTTCATAGAGAGCCGGTCAAAATCTCCCGCTGTTGCTTATGGGATGTGGGGAACCCGCATCCAATTCGCAATAGTGTGACCCCAGCCTTAAACAATTATACACCACCCAAAAAAATATATAGATCATACTTACCTGAAAAAATAGTTTATATACTGTTGATCAAGGTCACTGAGAAAAAGAAAGAAATAAAATGCTGGGTTATACCGTATATTGTTTGGATGCAGTGCTTTGCCATGCCCTAATTATGTAATTTAAAAAGTAATAAGCAAAAAGCATAACTGCCCTCGGCAAGTACATATATTTCCTCACACCATTGGGTTGTATCCTTTGTTACTGTTTAAGTCTAATCCACACAGTTTAAGAATGTTTATTATTTAGTGTGCTCCTCAGAGAAGGAACAAAGACAGTTCCAGTTTCCATTGTTAAGCAGCCCCAAATTCAATATAGCACAAAGTCCTGAGAGACACAGACACAGAACTAATGTAGAGTTACCATTATTCATGTATACTACCTTAGCAAACTTGACTTCTGAGATTTCTGGAATACTCTGTAGCATCCTGGATAAAAAGATTGCAGAACATGTATTATTATGGTATTTAATGTATAACTTCAGTCAAGCGTTAAATGGGGGAAGGTTATGCCGCGTACACACGGTCGGAATTTCCGCCAACAAAAGTCCGATGTGAGCTTTTGGTCGGAAATTCCGACCGTGTGTATGCTCCATTGGACTTTTGCTGGCGGAATTTCCGCCAGCAAAATATCGAGAGCATGTTCTCAATTTTTCCGATCGGAAATTCCGATCGTCTGTAGCAATTCCGACGCATGCTCGGAAACAATTTGACGCATGCTCAGAAGCATTGAACTTCATTTTCTCGGCTCGTCGTAGTGTTGTACGTCACCGCGTTCTTGACGGTCGAAAGTTTCAAGAACGTTTGTGTGACTGTGTGTATGCAAGCCAAGCTTGAGCGGAATTCCATCAGAAAAACCATCCAAGGTTTTTCCGACGGAAAATCCGCTCGTGTGTACGGGGCATTAGACCTATGGCAGGTTGTCATTGGCATCTGTGTCCTCATTGGGGAGATGTAACGTCACTATTTGTTCTGGTGGCAACTGTCCTCAGAGAAAGTGAGCAATGCAAAGTATTCACTGCAACAATAGCGGAGGGATTTCTTCCAATTGTCTGGGATCCATTAACAACTGTCAAAGGTGGGATTTTCAGGAGATTAAAAAAATGTTTTGAAGTCATACTCTAATGTATGAGGATAGAGAAAACTGAAGAATTCTTAAGCCTCATACACACAATGAGAATATCGGATGAATGGTCATCGTTTTTTGCATGTTAGTCTCATATCTAAAATGAAGGAGGTTACTAAGAAGTAATGTATTGTATTGTAATGTATTCTTTAGTTTCCGAGCATGCGTGGACTTGGTCTTCAGATTTTTTTCGATCGAATACTGTACTGAATAAATGAAAATTTTTTGGTTCTGTACGAGAAAACATTTTTGTGTTTGTCCCTTCGGATAATTTCTCATGAACTGTCATGATCGGCCCTTGAAAACTGAGTTTGAGCGATAACATTATCGTATGATCGCTGCGAAAGCAGTATATCTCATCGGGTTCTAAAACATATGCATAAAAGCCAACCCCATAGAACATGGGTGCCCAAACTTTTGAAGAGCAAGGGCCACTTAAGCGACTTGGTAACCGGTCACGGGCCACCATGAGCGGAGCGGGTGTATGGCAGGCCACCAAACTTGCAGGTAATAGAAATCGAACGCTCATTGCAGGTAGCCCACAGGTGCACTTCTCTGCACCTGTGGATCAGTTTGAAAGCAGTCCAGTAACCACTGCAGAACAGATATGCCCATATATACACTGTGATTTTAGTAATAAACTTACTTCCATCCCAGAGCAGGAGGTCGTGGGCCACATCAGAGGGCTCCGCGGGCCACATGTGGCCCCCCGGGCCACTGGTTGGGCACCCCTGCCATAGAATGAGCTCTAGCAATACCCTAGATTAGGGTGTGGTTATAGTTGACATGAAATAAGATGGAAAAAAAATTGCAAGCGGCAAAGTGTTAATACGTATTAGAATTAATGTTGGATATACATTAGGTAACTTTGGTTATTCTGAAATACTATAGCCGAAATACATTATATGTAAATCTTTCACTCCATCTACCAATTAAATTTCCTAAGACAAAATTTCAAAAGCAGTTTCTGTAGTTAGTTTGATGAAAAAGAAAAATAGTTTTTACAAAAACCCTGATTATATTCAGGATATCTATTAACAAAACACTTGGGCACAATGGGTGACTGGGTATAGACCACAAACCCGCAAATATAGGATGGTGGTCTTCAGTGAAAGAATGGCAGTTGACAATGACTACATTTAGCCAATGAGTCTACTACCAATAGTAAATTGGGGGGCACAGAAGAGGCTTTTCTGGTTAAAAATATAACATGCCTCTTGTGGTGTCTGCTTTTAGGCTATACATTTAAATATTTACCATGGGGAACAGATTCACTTTAATTCTGATGGTAAGTTAGTTACTTTTAGCCAAGTTTAATGTTATGTCATGTGCCATCAGGTGCACGTACCTGAACAAACTAGATGAATCACAGCCCAAAAATAACCGTCTCTATCAAACTGTAAAGAAAACAAAAGAGAATACAGTGTATATACAATATTTAGGAGAATTTATAATCTTTTGAAAGCTGAATTCCAGACAAACCGGTAAATACATAGCTGAAATATATACAGATGATAATTGATATGCAACACCTTTCAGTCCTAATGCCGCGTACACACGATCATTTTTCCCGTCGGGAAAAATTACATTTTTTCTTTTGGATGAGAAAAACGACAGTGTGTGGGCTTTTTGTCATTTTTCCCGACGCGAAAAACGGCATTAATCACGACAAAAAAAATTAGAACATGCTCTAATTTTTCTCGTCGGGATTCCCATAATTTTTTTCCGCGGCAGTTTTCCCATAGGGAAACACTGCCGGGGAGCCTACACACAGTCGTTTTTTTCGACCAAGAAAAAAAATGTCATTTAAAACGGCCGTGTGTAGGGGAACAAGCTGTTCCTCGTTTTTCACGTCGATTTTCTCGACTGTTTTCACCATCGAAAAAATAGGATTTTTATAACGGCTTACCTGTAAAATCCTTTTCTTGGAGTACATCACGGGACACAGAGCGGCATAGTAATTACTATGTGGGTTATAGAGCTTACCTTCAGGTGATGGACACTGGCACACCCAAGACAGGAAGTCCCCTCCCTATATAACCCCTCCCATATCGGGAGTACCTCAGTTTTGTAGCAAAGCAAAAAGTGTCCCCAAAAGAGGGGTGGGAGCTCTGTGTCCCGTGATGTACTCCAAGAAAAGGATTTTACAGGTAAGCTGTGTGAGGGGGTTAGCTCGGCAGCGGGTGTGTGTGACCCCCGGGATGGGCTCCCCACACAAAACAGGCCCAGCAAACGGAGGTTGTGGTTTTCAAAATCAAAAAGGTGCGGTTTATTTTCTATTTACAGTGACAAAACACAGCAAAGCAAAAGAAACATAACCAAAATAAATCCTGGTCAAGTTGACCTCTGACTAAACATACAGGTTTCCTAACTAACAACTGGGATCAGCCTAGTGCTGTCCTAGTCCCTAAGTCCCTGGTTTTAAATGTCCAAGCAAATAGCCACACAGGCTTTGTCTCACCGCACAGGGGTTCACTCTCCCTAGACAGTCCACACAGGTCTGGTTCCAGGCATGAGCTAACATCTAATGAAGCTGGGAGTTCTTATAGAGGCCTAAATGAGCTGACAAGCTTCAGCTGGTCTCATCAACTCCCTGTCTGCACGACGCCCAGCCCTCTCCCTAGAGGTATGAGTCATCCATGAGCCCACTAGCCTTATACAACTCTCCACCTAGTTGTATAAGTCGGCGTAAAGCCTGAATCTGGGCGAAATATATCTACCCCCCTGGATGCAACCAGGTGACTTTACCTTCCTGCTGTCACATACCCCCCCCTCTTGTTTTAACCTCGGGGTTGGAACACCAGCAATCAGGCATTCATGTACTCGAGACAAAGCATCCACATTCCCCATTTGAACGCCAGGGCGATGCTTTACTGTGAAGTTGAATTCCTGGAGGGCCAGGAACCACCTATTCACTCTTCTATTTGTTTCCTTGTTTTGAGCCATCCACTTTAACGGAGCGTGATCCGTAACCATGTCAAAGTGCCTACCTAGCAGGTAGTACCGAAGGGAATCTAGAGCCCACTTCACCGCTAAACACTCCTTTTCAACGGTGGCGTAATTTACCTCATGGGACTTCAACTTCCTGCTGAGGTAAATGACTGGGTGCTCTTCCCCGTTCCAGACCTGGGACAATACTGCTCCTAACCCCACATCTGACGCATCACTTTGTACGACAAAGTCTTTAGAGAAGTCGGGTGAGTACAACACTGGCTGGCTACATAAGGCTTGTTTCAAGAATTGGAATGCTGCCTCAGCCTCGGGGGTCCATTTAATCATGACCGACCCTTTCCCCTTCGTCAGGTTGGTTAGGGGCACAGCCTTAGAAGCAAAGTGGGGAATGAATCGCCGATAATACCCAGCGATTCCCAGAAAGGCCCGTACCTGCTTCTTGCTGTTGGGACGTGGCCAACTCTGGATGGCCTCGACTTTGTTGAGTTGGGGTTTTATTACTCCCCTCCCAATGGTGTACCCAAGATATTTGGCCTCCTCCTGCCCAATGGTACACTTCTTGGGGTTAGCCGTAAACCCCGCTTCCCGAACAGAGTCCAGGACTGCTTGCACTTTTGGCAGATGTGAGGCCCAATCTGTGCTATGGACAATTACGTCATCCAGGTAAGCCGCAGCATACTTCCGATGGGGCCTCAGCATCTGGTCCATTTTCCGCTGGAATGTGGCCGGCGCATTCTGTAACCCGAACGGCATTCTTTTATATTGGAACGCCCCGTCTGGGGTTACAAATGCGGTTTTCTCTTTGGCCGACTTGGCCAGGGGGATTTGCCAATACCCTTTTGTGAGGTCAAGAGTCGTCATGTATCGGGCTGTTCCCAGCCGGTCGATCAACTCATCTATACGTGGCATGGGGTAGGTGTAAAATTTTGTAACTTTGTTCAACTGACGAAAATCGTTACAAAATCGCCAGCTCCCATCCGGTTTAGGCACCAACACGATGGGACTAGACCAATCACTTTGGGACTCCTCTATCACCCCTAAGTTCAGCATTTTCTGTACTTCCTCCCGTATTGCCTCCCGTCGAGCCTCTGGGATCCGATAGGGTTTTAACTTCACCCTTTCACCGGGCGGGGTAATGATGTCATGCTCTACCCCAGATGTTTGTCCCGGCAGCTCAGAGAATACCTCCTTGTTGCGAAGCACAAACTCCTTAACCTCCTGTTGTTGGGGTTGTGACAAGGTGGCTGCTATTCCAACCTCAGGAATCACGCAACCAGTTTGAGCTGGTGACCAAGTGTCTGCGACTAGGGACTCTCTATCCCTCCAGGCTTTCAACAGATTAACGTGATAGATCTGTTCGGGCTTTCGCCTTCCTGGTTGTCTGACCTTGTAATTCACTTCGCTCACTTTTTCCATTATCTCGTAGGGGCCTTGCCATTTGGCAAGGAATTTACTTTCAACCGTAGGGACAAGTACCAATATCCTATCCCCCGGGGAAAAGGTACGGGTCTTGGCTCCACGGTTGTACACTCTCTGCTGTGCCAACTGCGCTTGGGCCAAATGTTCCTTCACGATGGGCATTACCTGTGCAATTCGATCTTGCATCAGGGCGACATGCTCAATCACACTCCTGTGGGGAGAACTCTCACTTTCCCAAGTTTCCTTGGCAATATCCAACAGCCCTCTTGGGTGTCTCCCATACAGTAACTCAAAGGGGGAGAATCCCGTAGAGGATTGGGGCACCTCCCTAATAGCAAACATCAAATAAGGAAGTAAACAGTCCCAATCCTTTCCATCTCTATCCACCACTTTCTTCAACATTTGTTTTAGGGTTTTGTTGAATCTTTCAACCAGCCCATCGGTTTGGGGGTGATACACAGACGTACGCAATTGCGTCACTTTGAACAATTTACACAGCTCTTTCATAACCCGGGACATAAAGGGTGTACCTTGGTCCGTAAGCAGTTCTTTACAAATACCCACCCGGCTAAAAACAAGAGATAGCTCTTTGGCTATGGTTTTGGCCGAGGTATTTCGGAGAGGGATCGCTTCTGGATAACGGGTGGCATAGTCCATTATAACTAATATGTACTGGTGCCCCCTAGCGGACTTGATTATAGGACCTACCAAATCCATGGCGATCCTCTCAAACGGGACCTCAATGATGGGTAGAGGGACCAGCGGGCTACGGAAATGTGGCATCGGGGCCAACCTCTGACACACAGGGCAGGAGGAACAATAATTTTCTACGTCCTTCATCACCCCCGGCCAATAGAATCTCTGTAATACCCTCTCTCGGGTTTTCTCTGTCCCCAGATGACCTCCAAGAATGTGCCCATGGGCCAACTCCAACACCAACTTCCTGTAAGGTTTGGGCACCACAAGCTGCTCAACGGTTTCTTCTGCCCTTTTTGCCACCCGATACAGTAGGTCCTTCTCTACGCTGAAGTATGGGTAAGTGCAGGTATTATCTGGGTTCACTAACTCGCCATCTATTTTCACTACGTTTTCCCGTGCCTTTATTAGGGCGGGGTCTTTCAACTGTTCTGTGGCAAAGTTTTCCCTGTGAACCTCAAGATCAGAAAACTCCACAGACGGTAGGTTTTCGTCTGAGGAGGTGGGCTCCTCTCCAGTTTCTTGAGTCTCCCCTGCCAATACTGATAAGGGAAATTCCGGAGAGTCCTCACCACTCTCAGGGGAGTTCTGGCTATCACATTCCTGGTACATAGGGGCACCAGTGAGGGGCTCAGGATCATCCCACAGTTCCCAGAACTTCGGAAAATCCCTTCCCACAATGGCGTCATGCGGTAACTGAGATACTAAGCCCACTGGATGAGAGAGGGTACCTTTGGGGGTCTCGAAACACACTGTAGTCACTGGATACTCTCGGGTGTCCCCATGCACACAAATAACAGCTACCTTGCTATTCCCAGAGACCTCTGTTTTAACTAACTCAGCCTTTATCAGGGTCACAAGGCTACCTGAATCCAGCAATACCACAACATTTCTACCATTAACACACATTTTGCATAAATGTTTCTCAGTTCCTCGAATGGCAGTGCATGCGACTGTCGCACACAGCGACTGACGTCTGCCCGTCAGAAAGTCACACTGCATGGGTTCCTCCACAACCGGGCAATTGGCTGCAATATGTCCTGCTTGCCGGCAGCGGTAGCAAACGATCCTTCTTGCCGCCTCTTGAGCCGCTGATTTCCCAGGCTGTTCTCGCCAAACTTGGGGTAGAGCTCCCACCCTCTCACTCTCTCCACCCTCACCCCTTGGAATCCTCTTATCCGCCCCTGGGGATGGTCTGGTCTTAGGGTGGAAAGTCCGAGTGTCTCTGGAAGAGGCCGTCAGGTTCTCTGTAGCCAAGTATTTCTCCACACGATCCACAAGACCATCGGCCGTCTCTGGGTCTCCATGGCTTACCCACTTTTGGATGGCAGTAGGAAGAGCTCTCAAAAACCGATCCATTACAACACGTTCCACAATCTTTGGTGCGGACAAAGTCTCTGGCTGTAGCCACTTTCTGCTCAGGTGAATGAGATCATACATTTGAGACCTGGGGGGTTTTCCAAGCTGGAAAGTCCAGTTATGCACACGCTGAGCCCGGACAGCCTGGGTGACACCCAGCCTTGCCAATATTTCAGCTTTTAGCATCACATAGTCTTTTGCTTGGTTAGGCTCTAGGTCATAGTAAGCTTTCTGCGATTCACCAGTTAACAGAGGAGCCACCAGTCCAGCCCACTGCTCCTCAGGCCACTTTTCTCTTTCAGCGGTCCTTTCAAATGTGGTCAAAAATACCTCTGGATCATCCTCTCCAGTCATTTTTGTCAATAAACGACTCACCCCAAAGGACGCGGTATTAGTGGGACGGCTTTCCTCACTGGTCTGCGGACGTTGCTGCATTACTGCTTCCATCTGTTGTTGTAGTCTCTGCTCTTGCTTCTGCAACAGGTCTATGAAGCGGGCCTCAGATTGCTGCTGGGCTCGTTGCTGAGCCTCCAGACTCTGTTGCAAAGTTGTGTTTGTCTGCTGCTGGGCTGCAAGGCTCCTTTGCAAACCTGCATTTGTCTGCTGTTGATTGGCATTTGCTAGAGCCAGCTGCTTCAGTATCTCCTCCATGCTGGCTTAAAAAAAAAATGCCCGCATTCTCCACCAACTGTGAGGGGGTTAGCTCGGCAGCGGGTGTGTGTGACCCCCGGGATGGGCTCCCCACACAAAACAGGCCCAGCAAACGGAGGTTGTGGTTTTCAAAATCAAAAAAAGGTGCGGTTTATTTTCTATTTACAGTGACAAAACACAGCAAAGCAAAAGAAACATAACCAAAATAAATCCTGGTCAAGTTGACCTCTGACTAAACATACAGGTTTCCTAACTAACAACTGGGATCAGCCTAGTGCTGTCCTAGTCCCTAAGTCCCTGGTTTTAAATGTCCAAGCAAATAGCCACACAGGCTTTTTCTCACCGCACAGGGGTTCACTCTCCCTAGACAGTCCACACAGGTCTGGTTCCAGGCATGAGCTAACATCTAATGAAGCTGGGAGTTCTTATAGAGGCCTAAATGAGCTGACAAGGTTCAGCTGGTCTCCTCATCTCTGTCTGCACGACGCCCCACACTCTCCCTAGAGGTATGAGTCATCCATGAGCCCACTAGCCTTATACAACTCTCCACCTAGTTGTATAAGTCAGCGTAAAGCCTGAATCTGGGCGAAATATATCTACCCCCCTGGATGCAACCAGGTGACTTTACCTTCCTGCTGTCACATAGGGTTTCCAACTTTTTATCTGTTGGATCTTTAAACATCTGTACATTGTCCACTGGACATGTCAGGGATTTGTTCACAGAGGAGATGGCAGCGTCCACAGTAGGAAGGCTCCATTTTTTGGTGAACTTTTCCTCCATAGGATATACCACAGAAAACTTTTTGGGAGGAAGGAACAATTTATCAGGATGTTCCCAATCCTTATAGATGAGATTTTCTAGCAATGGATGCATTGGAAAGGAACCATTAGCCTGCGGGGCTTTCAAGGAGCCCAATGAATAAACCGATGTAGTTGCTGGTTCAGAAAGGGGCAGCTTGAAAGCTGACCGAACCATGTCTGTTAAACACTGAACTAACAATCTTTCAGCCTGAGAGGCTGAAAACGGTTCCTTTAAAGTAGATTCCTTAGAGGCTGCATCATCCTCCTGGATCCCCTGCAGGAAAATCAATTTCATCCTGAGACAATTGCTCTGCTGTTAGATACTCTAACGGTGGAGATGGAGATCTGGCGCGCTTTTTTCCCGGCAGGGAGGAAGCGATTAATGCCGCCAATCTTTGTTCTAATCCTCCCAGAGCTGAGGTAAAAGCCTCCTCTGTCACATATACCGGAGCAGGTGAGCTGAGGGCAACCGCAGCACCTAGCATTCCTGATGGCTCCCCTCGGGTAACTACCTCTGATTTATCAGGGGAGGATATATTAGTAGGAGCAAGCCCCAGATCCTCAGAGCCCGATGGCGAACCCTTTAGCCTCTTAGGATTTTTACTCCCAGAGCCCTTGGAAGGCATAGTCCTAGCTCCAGCTAAGGACTTACAGCCAAAAATGCACCCACTACTAGCTATAGTCTAGCGTACAAGCTTGCTATCAGAGCTAGTCAGGTGACTAAACTAATGTGCCTTGGGGATGCCTGTATCACCACCTGTAGCGTGCCCAATATTATATCAAAAAATAAATGTCACCAAGGAGCTCTGCTGATGTGTCCGTCCTCTTACAGCATGTCTCGCAGAGGCTGTCTTTTTAAAGCAGAGGACGCCCGCACATGCGCAGAAGCGCACGTGCGCCAATGCGTGCACGTCAATGCGCGCACGCGCGCCAGAAACGCTCCCTGGAAGGAATAGGGAGAGGAGCAGGAGGAACTTTTCCTCCATAGGCTTCCCACTGGGAGCTGCAGTTTTACATTGGAGCCTAGCTGACACTATAGAGGGAGACCACAGCGCCATGTCTAAGAACGCTGTTTCCAGGTCCCCCTAGCAGGTATGGTAACATTTTTACAGATGGGTACTGCAGAGCTTGTACATAGAAGAATGCTCCTCCATCTGTCTAGGCATTACACTTATAGAAGGTATGCCCAGCTATATAGACATTCTCAAGTACTCCCTCCTGTGGCCAAACAGGGGTACTACATAATGTCCAATAGAACCATAAGAAAATACATTTCAGGTTTATCAAAGATATTTTAGGCAACAGGTACAGTGGGAAATATACCATGTAGGTAAAATACAGGCAAACACATTAGTCTTGAAGGGTCCCTGCTGGACCAAGTTCATCAGGGACCCTCACTTACCTGTCCCCGCCGCAGGACCCTGTTCGGAACAGACAGCCTAAACTTCGCCCCTTTGGCGGGCAACGTCATTTGACCTTCAGGGACCGGGGTCCTACTGAAAGGAACACCACTTCCCTGGACCTGTACAGCACCCTGCCAGAAAACCTCTTGGTATTGGGTCTGACCAGAGTACTGGATCCCAGGGTCCAGCCCTCCTAAGAGAGGCATTACAGGCCAAACCTCGTACATGGTCCACATCTTCTTCCCCGAGGCCCGGGTACCATCCATTTTGGCCTTGAAGCACTTTGGACAGATCCGGAATAGCTCGCCTTTAGGCCTCAAAGACCATACGCAGAGCTAACTTGAATACATGCTTAACAGTGACCAACACCTTTAGACACTGGCAACAAAACTGAGGTACTCCCGATATGGGAGGGGTTATATAGGGAGGGGACTTCCTGTCTTGGGTGTGCCAGTGTCCATCACCTGAAGGTAAGCTCTAGAAACCACATAGTAATTACTATGCCGCTCTGTGTCCCGTGATGTACAATAAAGAAAATCGATCGTGTGTACACGGCTATACTTTTCAATTTTCTTATCCTGTGAAATCCACAAAAAAATGTGTCAGACAGTCATCTTAGTAGTCCATAATAATTTAATGTTGATAAAATTAGGTTCACGGGAAGAGAAGATGAAAGATTGCCAAAATGTATTAAGGGCCAAAAAAAAAAAAACCCCTGTCAAATATAGAGAAAAAACAAAACAAAAACAAACAACCTTCCACTAGGACTCCAACTTTAAAATATTCTGCAAAGTGTCCTGGTTTGTTTGGCCCCCCAAAACATGTTGGATACCTTTCATCTTGCTGTTGTCCTAATTTTTTCAATAAATTATGGACATATAAGATGACCAGCTGGCGCTTCTTTTTGTTGACATCAGTTGGATATCTTAAAGGAGGTCGTCATTTTTCTGCGTGGGGGGGGGTGGCACTTTATGCTAGTGGTTTAGTCATCAATCCCAACAAATGCTCCCTGCCTGATGGGACACCTGCCTTTACATGCACATTAGAGCTGCACAATTAATCATTAAAAAAAAAATTGTGATCTCGATTCAACCCCCCCCTGACGATCTCCAATGCAGAGTTTGCCGATTCTTTCATATAACAAGTGGAGAGACTTTATCTGCTCACTCAGCTGTCAAAAGAAAATATCCAGGCAGTCTGCCAAGTTTTTAAACAACATGAAACATTGTAACCAACTTCCTTCTTAGATCAAACTTCTGTGTGTAAATGCAGGAAGTTTAACCACTTGGGCCCCTTTCCACCGTATGTCCGCTTTTTCATCTGTCCGTTTACGGATGAAAAAGGGACATACATTGGTCCCTATGAGATTGCGGGTGTCAGCGGATGAACATCCACTGACACCCGATCTCCTCCGTGTCCGCAATCCCCCGTTTCTGCAGACGGAGGAAAACCCTATTTTTCAATCCGTCTGCAGAGCGGATCGGATGAACAAGGACAGACGGTCCGTGTTCATCCGATTCCCCCATAGGGGAGAGCGGAGATCTGACAGGGCGGTCCCAGCACAGTGTGCGGGGACCGCCCTGTCATCCGCCGGCTCAGCGGGGATCAACGGAGCGATCCCTGCAGAGCAAGCGGAGGTTCACGGGTCCGTCCCGTGTGAAAGGGGCCTTAAAGTCCAAATCTTTTTCTGACACTTGTTTAAGTTAAAATCAATATTTTTTGCTAGAAAATTACTTGGAACCCCCAAACATTATATATATTTTAGCAGAGACCCTAGGGAATAAAATGGCAATTGCTGCAATATTTTTTGTCACACTGTATTTGCCCAGTGGTCTTTCAAATGCAATTTTTGGGGGAAAAAAACACTTCAATGAATAAAAAAAATAAAATAAAAAAAATGAAACAGTAAAGTTAGCCCAATTTTTGGGGTTTTAATATGAAAGAGGATGTTACGCCGCGAGAATTGTGATCTATCTTCCAAGCAAAAAAATTGTGATTCTCATTTTAGCCAGAATCGTGCAGCTCTAATGCACATGAACTTTATTGGCATCCCAGTATTAGTACATAGGGTATAATATTGAGTTAGCCTCCCCTTTGCAGCTATAACAGCTTCATCTCTTCTGGGAAGGCTGTCCACAAGGTTTAGGAGTGTGTCTATGGGATTGGTTGACCTGACCATTCTTCCAGAAGCGCATTTGTGAGGTCAGGCACTGATGTTGGACGAGAAGACTTGGTGCGTAGTCTCCGCTCTAACTCATCCAAAGGTGTTCTGTTGGGTTGAGATCAGGACTCTGTGCAGGCCAGTCAAGTTCCTCTACCCCAAAACTCGCTCATCCATGTCTTTATGGACTTTGACTTGTGCACTGGTCCAAATCATTTGCTGGGGGGGAGCTTGGCCCCTTAGTTCCAGTGAAGGAAACTCTTAAGGCGTCAGCATACTAAGACATTTTGGACAGTTTAATGCTCCCAACTTTGTGGGAACAGTTTGGGGGATGGCCCCTTCCTGTTCCAACGTGACTGCACACCAGTGCACAAAGCAATGTCCATAAAGACATGGATGAGCGAGTTTAGGGTGGAGGAACTTGACTGGCTTGTCCTGACCTCAACCCAATAGAACACCTTTGGGATGAACTGGAGCAGAGACTGCGAGCCAGGCCTTCTTGTTCAACATCAGTGCCCGACCTCACAAATGAGCTTCTAGAAGAATGGTCAAACATTCCCATAGACACACTTAAACCTTGTGGACAGCCTTCCCAAAAGATTTTGAAGTTGTTATAGCTGCAAAGAGTGGGCCAACTCAATATTGAACTCTACGGACTAAGACTGGGATGCCATTTAAGTTCATGTGCGTGTAAAGACAGGCGTCCCAATACTTTTGATAATTTACTGTGTTTGTGTGTGTGTGTGTGTGTGTGTGTGTGTGTGTGTGTGTGTGTGTGTGTGTGTATATATATATACACATATTCACACACACACACATTGTAAGTATGTGATATATTATAGTGTGTTTGGCTGCTTGCCTCGATGGGCCAACTCAATATTAAACCATACGGACCAAGACTGGGATGCCACATAAAGTTCATGTGCATGTAAAGGTAGGTGTTCCAATACTTTTGACAATATAGTGTAAATGTTATTTTTCCTTATACTGTGAACATAAAGAAATTACAGGCACAATAATGAAGATTTATGCCAATAAACCGCAGTACTTACAATGCTCTTATTAGTGTAAATCTGCAAGGTATTGTTTAAGCTAATATTTAAAACAGACAATTTACAGCAAGGCAATTTGCCTGATTTTCTATAAAGGACCCCCAGTAGCAGAACATGCAGCTGGGATAATTACCACTTCATACAGCTCATTAGGCAAACCGGCTGCCTTCCATTCTAATAGACACTTTGGATACAAAGCTGTGTTAAATAAAGTATGCTATTAACCAAATAAAAAATTACACTATTATGCCTTGTAGCAAACTATTGTCTGCTTTGTGCAAATTCAGTCCTGTGATAAACCCACTGCTCTGCACCAACATCTAACAAAATGACACACATACAATTGCCCCAGGATACAGTATGTGAAGCTGTGAATTGTTCTAGTTATTGAAGGCGTATTGACTACACCGTTTAAAACAGGGCAGCTGACGTGATTTTAGACACGGTACAATAACATTACAGTTCAGCTACTATATACAGAGTAGCAGCAGAGGTGAACCGTTATATGTCATCATGCATGGGTATTAATCATCCAGGGCAATGAGTAAAGCATCTGGATTCTCAAAGGAAATCCACTGAATTACCAGTTCAAAATCATTGCACACTGTATAACAGCACTTACCGTGTTCCCCTGAAAATAAGACCTACCCGATAATAAGACCTAGCATGATTTTCAGGGAGGGCTGCAATATAAGCCCTACCCTGAAAATAGGCCCTAGTAAAGTTTGTTAAAAAAAATTAATCCACCTTGCAGAACGATTACACCGCTATAAGGTGTGTGTGTCTCCCTTTGTAACTGCATCGTGCAAAATACTTTATTTATAGACGCGCCGGCGGTCTTCTCCTCTCCTCCTAGCTGATGTCTGCCGCCCCTCCCTCTTCAGTGCACGGAGCGGGCTGACCTCAGCGGGGATCTCGGAGCGGAGAAGAAGAGCTCAGGCAGATCATGTGACACCCAGTGGAGCTGTAACAAAGGTATTTCCCATAAAACAATTACAAACGGAGACACGCTGCACCCCATACCGGCACAATTCCTACAAAACGGATTACATAATTCTATAAGGATTTAAGGATGTCAAAATACTGACTCCTGACCTGACGGGGAGGGGGAGAAGACAGGGGACACAGGAGATGGATAAATGACACAGCACAGCACTATGCAATCTATCATGCTTTAAAGTAACAGGATTGTTTTTTTTTTTTTTTTAGGGTGACTACCACTTTAACCACTTCAGCCCTGGACCATTTGGCTGCCCAAAGACCAGAGCACTTTTTGCGATTCGGCACTGCGTCGCGCTTTAACTGACAATTGCGCAGTCGTGCGACGTGGCTCCCCAACAAAATTGACGTCCTTTTTTCCCCACAAATAGAGCTTTCTTTTGGTGGTATTTGATCACCTCTGCGTTTTTTTTTGTTTAAAAAAAAAAAAAAAAAAGAGCGACAATTTTGAAAAAAATTCAATATTTTTTACTTTTTGCTATAATAAATATTCCCAAAAAATATATAAAAAAAAAAACAACATTTTTTTTCCTCAGTTTAGGCCGATATGTATTCTTCTACATATTTTTGGTATAAAAAAATAAAACTGCAAAAAGCGTTTATTGATTGGTTTGCACAAAAGTTAAAGCGTCTACAAAATAGGGGAAAGTTTTATGGCATTTTTACTAATACGTTTTTTTTTACTAGTAATGGCCGCGATCAGCGATTTTTATCGTGACTGCGACATTATGGCGGACACATCGGACACTTTTGATGCCATTTTGGGACCACTGTCATTTATACAGCGATCAGTGCTATAAAAATGCACTGATTACTGTAAAAATTACACTGGCTGTGAAGGGGTTAACCAGTAGGGGGCGCTGAAGGGGTTAAGTGTGTCCTAGGGATGTGTTCTAACTGTGGGGGGATGGACTACGTGAGACACAAAACTGATCACTGCTCCCGATGACAGGGAGCTGTGATCAGTGTCCTGTCACTAGGCAGAACGGGGAAATGCTTGTTTACATCAGTAATTCCCTGTTCTTCCTTTTTGTGAGATGATGGCGGGACTCCCGGCTGACATTGAGTCTACTGGACCAGCGGTCACACTCACTGAGTTTGTGGCACGCGCCCACAATGCTGCATCTTAAAGGGCAACGTACAGGTTAGTTGATATGCCCAGCCGTGCCATTTTGCCGACGTATATCGGCGTGAGCCAGTCGGCAAGTGGTTAAGATCATTGTACATACCGTAAATAAATAGGACATCCGCCGAAAAGAAGCCCTAGTGCGTTTTTGGTTGCCAAAATTAATATAAGACCCGGGCATATTTTCGAGGAAACCCGGTATTCTAGGTAAAAAAAAAAAAATGCAAAGCCAAAATGAAGGACCTCTGATGTTTGTCGTCTTTGCATGGCCTTATATGTTTTCTTTAGACTAAAGCAGGGATCCTCAAACTACAGCCCTCTAGCTGTTGCAGAACTACACATCCCATGAGGCATTGTAAAACTGACATTCACATAAATGAAAAGGCATGATGGGAATTGTAGTTCCTGAACAACTGGAGGGCCATAGTTTGAAGAAATATTGTGTTTACACAAATCAGGCTCAACGTAAAATATATGTGTGCGGAAAATCAACCATATTGGAGAAGAAAAAGTCTCAAAGCTGCGCCATGAACATGCCATACCTGGGGTAGTGGTCAGCGCGAGATATTATATAATTGTCACATAGGTCAGTGTTTCTTAACTTCAGTCCTCAAGGCGCACCAACAGGTCACGTTTTCAGGCTTTCCATTATTTTGCACAGGTGATTTGATCAGTTTCACTGCCTTAGTAATTACCACAGCCGTTTCATCTGAGGGAAATAGTGAAAACGTGACCTGTTGGTGTGCCTTGAGGACGGGAATTGAGAAACACTGACATAGGTAATGGGCCCAATAATACTTCCAAACCCAAGATAAAAACCTGCACTCAACAAAGTTCCCCCATCTTAGCCGTGTGTCATCCCAAATGGAGCTCGGGTATTTTTAATTTTTTTTGGGAGAATGGACAGAGGTTAGACTGATTTCCCAAGCTCCATTAGAGCTTTCTGCTCTGTGGAAAACCTATCACCAGACAGGAAGTGAAGGACAATTTGCAACAGAGAAACAGACGGCAATAAAAAGCTGACAGTTTCTAGTATCCCTTACTTAAAGGGTTTGTAAACCCTCTTTTTTTTTTTCTTTTTTAAATAACAAACATGTTATACTTGCCTCCACTGTGCAGTTCATTTTGCACACTGTGGCCCCGATCACCGTCTTCTGGGGTCCCCCCGGCAGCTCTCGCGGCTCCTCCCCACATCAGGTAAACCCCCGGGGGGATACCTTGCGGGCATGCTCCCGAGCCAGCATTTGCATCTATTGACACAGAATGCCGGACTCGGCCCCGCCCCCTGGCGCCCACGTCAAGAGCTGAGAACCCTGGGCAGAAAGGAAGAGCGCGTCTCCGCCGAGGGATCAAAAGGCTCAGTTGAGAAAAACAGGGGGGGCTAGTCCGTGTCAGAAGTTTTTTCAGCTTAATGCATTGGATGCATTAAGGTGAAAAAACACGACCCCTTTAATCTAAAAAAAAAAAAAAAAAAAAAAAAATATATACTTCTGTGTTGATGATGGAAGAGATTTCCCCTCACTTCCTGTCCTCTGGGGACAACTTTTTTTACTTGTCAGAAAGTGAAGAAATCTTTCAAATTCTAATTCTTTCCTGCACTATTCGAATTTTTTTTTTTATCTTTTTATGTTTCGATATGGAGTCCATAGTAGGATCCCTATATGGGCTATGTAGGTGATCGAGTTAACAGCCAAAATATGCATTTTTTTTCTTTTGTAAAAAAATATATTGTATACTATAGAAAGGTTTCCTTTTAAAAAGGTATTGAACCTTACTAAATTTGAACAGTGGTTAAAGTGTTACTAAACCCACAACAGTAAAATCAGTCTGTATATGCAGTAAAGCATGCTTGTTATATTCACTGTGGAACCTAAGGGGTTAATCTTCCACATTGTGTAAAAAGGCTGTTTGATCCTGTATGCACAGATCCTCCCTTTTGCATCGTCTCCAAAACATGTCCGGGTAAGACAGAGTAAATTGAGTCAAGCTTCACATGCTTAGTTTGGGGTGTATTGCTAGGGATGTTTTTTTTTTTTTTTCTTGGGGAGGGTGCATGTTATCAGCACAGGGCCAATCAGCACTGTCCAGACAGAGAGTCAGGAGTCCTGCATCCTGATAGGACAGCCAGTGTAATATGAAAACTCCTCCTACAAGCCTTAACCAGACACTGATAGAAGCCACAAGACTGCTATATACTGTTGATGAGAAAAGGTATTTAGCAGTTTGGATTTACCAAAATGATTGTATTTCCATGTTCTGTGTACTGTGAGAAACCAGATATAGTGAATGCAGAGTCCTGGGTTTAGTAACACTTTAATGCATGGAAAAAACCGGGCCCTGCTAAAAAAAAAAAAAAAAAAAACTTTTTAGAAACGTAACAAATAAGGATTTGAGTTTTCCTACATTTTTATGTCTTACTGCTTTAGTTAATACAACCCCTGAAAAAGGTATTTACTGTATTTTATTTATACGTAGTTTAGAGCTCACAGATGTAATGTTGAAAATAATTCAGCTAGTTTTTGTGTTCTAATTTTGCAGAGATGTGAGCACATATATCTACTTGTCGCTGCACTTCAACCATTGTGGAATTATAAGTGGTGCCAATACACATTACATGATTAAAGTTTCTCGGCTATAAAATACAGATGGCTCACTCTGAAATATGATTTGTGGGCGCCATTAAAAAAAAAGAAAAAGCAGTCCCCTGCACACTGAATCCATTTAGTACAGTGGAAAATATAATATACAATCTCCATCTCAGGGATCTTTGTGGAAAGTTGATCTGTAGAAGCACAAGGTGCATTAAGACCATCTGCCAGCACAGCCGAATGTAAGAACACAGAGGTAGTGAAAGGTAAAAAATAAAAAAACAAAGCGATAACATTTTTAGTGACCACAGAATTGAGACTCTTTACACAGACAAACTAAAAACCTGTAAACGACTAATCTACAGGGACAACTTCATCATGAAGTCGTTTTTTTTTTTTTTTAAACATCAATACACGTTTCACAGATTAAATTCCCAGAATGAACCCAGTCCAATGTGACAGCTGATTAGGTTACAAAGGTTGACCATACTAGATAACAATTAATAAACATCATTAAAGTTATGTTTAAAGGGGTTATAAAAGGTACAATTTTTTTTTTCCTAAATAGCTTCCTTTACCTTAGTGCAGTGCTCCTTCACTTACCTCATCCTTCGATTTTGCTTTTAAATGTCCTTATTTCTTCTGAGAAATACTCACTTCCTGTTCTTCTGTCTATAACTCCACACAGTAATGGGAGGCTTTCTTCCTGGTGTGGAGTGTCGTGCTCGCCCCCTCCCTTGGACTACAGGAGAGTCAGGATGCTCACTAACACACAGCTCCTTTCTCTATCTGCAACGTAGAGAGCGTCCTGACTCTCCTGTAGTCCAAGGGAGGGGGCGAGCATGACACACCACACCAGGAAGAAAGCCTTGCATTACTGTGTGGAGTTACACACAGAAGAACAGGAAGTGAGGATTTTCGTACGGATGAAAAATAGGATTTTTATAACAGCTTGCATGTAAAATCCTTTTCTTGGAGTACATCACGGGACACGGAGCCTAGTAATTACTAAGTGGGTTATATTCCACCTTCAGGTGCTGGACACTGGTGTAATCAATTAGACAGGAAGTTTCCTCCCTATATAACCCCTCCCATACTGGGAGCACCTCAGTTTTTGGAGCAAAGCAATAAGTGTCCCAATATCCCCAAACAAGAGGAGCGGGAGCTCTGTGTCCCATGATGTACTCAAAGAAAAGGATTTTACAGGTAAGCCGTTATAAAAATCCTGTTTTCTTTATCGTACATCACGGGACACCGAGCCTAGTAATTACCAAGTGGGATGTCCCAAAGCAATGCCTACTGAGGGGAGGGAGACACAAATAACGCAGACCGTCATCAGATGTGAGGACCTATACTGCTGCCTAGGGCTGCAACTAACGATTATTTTCATAAATCGATTAGTTGGCCGATTATTGTTTCGATTAATCGGTTAATAACCGTACAAAAAAAAAAGGAATTTTGCTGCGATTTGCATTTTTTTAAACCAAAAAAACTAAATGGCACCGTTTTGCGTTAAAAAAAGTCCTTGCCCTTTCCAAATACGCAGCAGCTGAAAAAATCATGGATGTGAACGTGTCCCATAGGAAACCATGTAAATGACCTGTAGTGTGTTTCTGCAAAAAGCACCAAAAAAACAGAGGTGTGACCCAGGCCTGAGATGTTTAGTAACATAATGGTGTTAAAAAAAAAAAAAAAAAAATTGTACAAAAAGAGCAAATAATCGCTGTAAGGGGTTCATTTTTTTACTGTGGGACAGTGAAAGTAATATTTACAGACTCATTTTAGTTTTTTTTAACCCCATTATGTTACTGTCCGATTAATCAATTATGAAAATAGTAATCGGTTAATTTCAGAATCGATTAGTTGTTTCGGCCCTACTGCTGCCTGCAGCATACTGCGCCAAAAAGCGGCATCCTCTTGCTGTCTTACATTCACCTGATAGAAATTAGTGAACATATGCACAGACGACCAAGTTGCGGCCTTGCAAATCTGAGTCTTAAAGGCTTGGTAATGCACCACGCATGAAGTGCTTACTATCCTGGTAGGGTGCACTCTAAAGGAAACAGAGGAAAACCCTTTCTTTAAACCACAAGCCTGAATCATAACCTGATGAATCCACATAGAAACAGTTAATTTAGTTGATCAGGAGGCCCCTTTCCCGGGGCCTCCTGATAGCGCAACAACATCAGTTTTCCGTATCTGAGCAGCCGCTTCAGATAGACCTTGACTGCTCTCACTCTAACGAGAGAGTTTAACCATTTTATTAGCCAATTTGAACGCTGCCTGCCCATTTCTAGGGTCTTTTCTGGCAGCACAACAAAACGTCAGTTTCCTGTATTTGAAACCTTCAGATAGATTTTTTAACTGCTCTCATCTATATTGAGAGAAAAGTAATAACTTTTCCTTCCACAGAACAAGGTTCTGGAAAAAAGGAAGGCAAGAAACATCTTTATTCAAATGAAAACTAGATCCTTCTAGGAAATGAGGCTGGGTGAGAATTTAACATCACCTCAACCTTCAGAATAATTAAGTATGGCTCTATACAAAGAAAGCTGCCAATACTGAAACTCTCTTGCAGAGGCTACCGCAACCAAGAACACCAATTCCCTTGTTAGAAGGATGAAGGGAAATATGGTTCATCGGCCCAAGGTGCTAACCTTGTAAGCCGACAAAACTAGACTCAATCCCCCGAGCACAAGGGCGACCTAACTGGCGGACTTTTACGCATTACCCCTTGTATAAAGGCCCGGATCAAAGAGTGCGAAGCAAGCGACCTTTGAAAATACTGACAAGGCCGAGATCGGATCCTTGATGGAACTTAAGGCTAGCTCCATCTCCTTTCCCAATGTAGGAAGGCAAGAATTTTACCTATGAAATACTTCCAAGGATGCCACCCCTTGGTTTCACACCAGGAACATGGGCCTTCCAGATCCTATGATACATGGTCCTGGAGGCCAGCTCTCCTGTGCGAATCAAGGTAATTTGCCGCTAAATCTGAAAGCCCCGATCCTAAAGAATGCAGGCTAAAACAGCCAGACCATTAATTCCCATGTTTGCAAGACAGGATGGAATACCCCCTTGTGAAGTAGGTCTGGACAAGATGTAAGGGACACTGGGTCCTCTACTACCATCCTTACGATTCCTGCACAGTAAGGTCGTCTGGGTAATGCCGGAGCTATTACGCCGGCTTCCTTTCCCCTCTGATGTTGCATAGAAGCCACGGTAGTTGCGGCACTGGGGGGAGAGAACGCATAAACCAGCGACAACTGGTCCCACGGGGTCACTAACGCATCTGTCCCGAATGCGAGTGGATCCTTTGTCCTTGACACAAAGTTGTCCAACTTCTTGTTGAACCTGGACGCCAATAAATTTTATGTCCGGGGTAACCTTTCTCTGGCATTTGGTCAGAAAAAAGTCGGGGTGTACAGGTCATTCTCCCGATAACAATTGTTGACGGCTCCAGAGAACTGCCTGCCAATTCTCCATTTCATGTAATGAAGATAGTCAATAGGCAAGGCACAAGCTCCTCTGCCCAAGCCAGAACATGGCTCACTTCCCTCTGGCTGTGTGACTTCTAGTGCCTCCTTGGTAAACAAAGTAAGTCACTTGTGCTTTGTCGGATTGTACTCCTAAACGCCCAGTCCCTTAAGCCAGCGGTGCCATCCGTAGCTCTAGAATGCTGACGGATAAGGCTCACTTGGAGCTTGACCACTTCCCCTGGGCAGTGGTCGCTTCCAGGCCTGGCCTCCATTCCTAGAGGCCAGCCTTCGTAGCCGCCACCTCCCAGGTAACGGGCATTGAGGATCTTCCTTTCTGCCAATCTTTTGGTTAAGAACCACCAACTGAGACTCCAGCGTATCCCTGGGACCAGACTCTTTGGATAATGCTAGGTTAGGATCTACTTGTTCCAGGCCGACAGAATAATGTTTATAGCAGCCTTGAATGAAACTGAGCATAGGGAACCGCTTTGAATGAAGTCACCATCTTTCCTAGAACCTTAAGCAAAAGGCAAATGTAAGGAACTCTTCCTTGCCTTGGCCACATAGACCAGCTTTCTTATAGCGCCGACTTTGTCTGAGGCAAAAAAAACTCTCCTTTTTGGGCTGTGTCCCAAACATTCCAAGCTTCTTACCGAATGTAAGAATGTACCTTTAGACTGGGATCCTAACCCAGGAGTTCCAGATACTTGACCATGCTGAACACACTTGGGTCCAGCCATGCAACTGACTGATCTATCAGCAGCAGATTGCCTCGGTATGCCTGTAAACCCGGGCACTGTGGCTAACCCAAAGGGCAAGACCACCAACTGGAGAAGGTGCTGTTCTCCCCTGCGAAACGCAGACAACCTCTGCAGTCCCATGTAAATAAACACATATGCAAATGGCTCCCCATATGTGTATGCGGCAAGTGTTAAAGGAGTTGTAAAGGTACATTTTTTATTTTCTAAATAGGTTCCTTTAAGCTAGTGCATTGTTGCTTCACTTACCTTTTCCTTTGATTTACCTCCTAAAGGTTTGTTTTCTTTGTCTGAATTTCTCACTTCCTGTTTCTCCTCACTGAACTCCACACCATCATCCGAGTGGTGTGGAGTCATCCAGAACAGCTTACTGAACAGCTTACTGAGGATAAACAGGAAGTGAGAAATTCAGACAAAGAAAACAAAGAAAAAAAATATTTAGAAGGGAAATCTAAGGAAAAGGTAAGTGAACCAACAATGCACTAGCTTAAAGGAACCTATTTAGAAAATAAAAAACGAACCTTTACAACTCCTTTAAAGCCATATGCCTCTATGGAAGCGTGTGTTCATGGAAGCATGAATTCATACAAATATGTTTTAAGCAAAATATAAAAAAGTGTGCGCTGTATACACGCATACATATAGCACATGTGCTATGGAACGGGCATCTTGCAAGCATGCGTTTATGAACGTGTTATGCAACATTGCGCAACATGTACCCATGCAGACACGTATTCCTATGTGAACACAAGGAATCCTGTATAATTAAGGAAACTTAAATTATCATGCCTCATTATGCAACCATACAAAATCTAGGCGAACAGGCAACTTTAGGCGATCATGCATCCTTATGGGAGTCAGCATTTTTTATGCGATCAAACATCTTATGCATTTTAAGCACTACTGTGCGGACAAGTACCCTTGTGTGACCAAGGACCCTTGTGTGACCAAGGACCCTTGTGTGATCAAGGACCCCTGTGTGATCAAGGACCCCTGTGTGATCAAGGACCCCTGTGTGATCAAGGACCCCTGTGTGATCAAGGACCCCTGTGTGATCAAGGACCCCTGTGTGATCAAGGACCCCTGTGTGATCAAGGACCCCTGTGCGATCCAGCATCTTTATGCAATCAAGCATTTTTATGCGATTTTAGGCATTCTGTGAAAACAAGCCTCTCTGTGTGACCAAGTATCCTTGGGTAATCAAGGACTCGTGTGATCAGGCAACCTTGTGTGATCCAGCATCTTTATGCAATCCCGAATTTTTATGCGATTTTAGGCTTTTGTGTGCAAACAAGCCTCTCCGTGCGACTTAAGCACTTTAATGTGACCAAGCATCCTCATGCAACTATGTAAAAAACATGTAAATCCATACAAACAGAAACATGTATCTTTATGTGATCAACAATAAACATGTTCTGTTACTTGTTTTTACCCCACATGCATTTTGTACATTCCAAACTCATGTATTTTATGCAAACATGTGAACTGGTAAAGAGGAAGTTATCCTCTGCAGACGTGCATTTCCCCAATCATGCGATATAGCTGTTGTGCGTTAGCAATGTGCACCAGCAACTGTGCATCCCAGCAGTTGTGCGTTTGGCTAGCCTGAAGCCAGCACCAGGATGAGGATCCTGTGGAGGTTTTTCTAGCAACCTATACTCCTCGGCTAGAGTTTTTAGGAGAGGAAAAAAACTATTGCAGTAATGGATGGAGTGGGAAGGTATAAGCAACCGATGGGAATTTTTTTTTTTTTTTTTTAAAAACCCCAAGGAGGATACAGAGGCTTTGGCTGTCTAGGCTGAGGGTAAGTTATAGGCAGTATGAATCTCTGAAAAAGACTGCAGCCGCAACTCCAGAACTTGTGAGGCTTCTGATACCTCTGCCTCGTTAGACTGCACCTGTTCCCTGTCCCCTGACGGTGAACTTTCATCCTCAGGACTTTAATCCTCTTGTTTGAGGATTTAGAGCAGGGAAAGGGGGCACACCCTGGTTTCTGCTTCTTGTGAGGATGCTGCGAATATAGCAGTTAACCTCTTATAGACCAACAAATTCAATGCAAAAAAACGTCCAAACTGACATATGCAGAGTGGCTGCAATGCCTGACAGGGCGGATGGCTCAACCTGTGGGCTGCCTCAAGTCTCTACAGGGGAGGATGGTATCAGGCAAGCATAATTAGGGCCACCAGATTCAGATGGCGATACCTTGGTGCCCTTTTATATTCCTGCCACTGAACCTTTTCTACAGGGAGACAAAGTCCTAAGCTACAAGCAGAGGAACTTAACACAGTTGCATCAACAGCTGAACTTAGTCTAGCAAAAAAACAATGCCTGCTAATCTGCACAGCTTAATGCTGAGTAGGCGTCTTAGGTATGTCTGTATCCAACACACAGGAGGTGCTTACGTGCCCCAAGCTGCTGTGTCCCTCTGGCTTTACAGAGATCTGACGTCTAGGCTTTTTTGAAGCCGCCCTGCACCTGCACCATAAGCCGGGGGTGCACACGCGCGCCAGCGGCAACCACATCCCCTCCCCCACCTACCGGGGCTTCAAAAGTGCGCCCCCTTCGCGCGTGCGTAGGAAAATGGTGGGGGGGGGGAAGAGATCCCCCAAAAGGAGCGCCGTGGACCTCGGACTACGAGAGACCCCCCCCCCCACAACTGTGGCAGAGCTTGAAGCGGAGGAAGTGAGCCGCTCAACAGACTGGCTGACACTGAGCTTTCGTTCCTGGAGAGCATGGTAAGTGAAACATCAGGTATGTCTCTTTACTGCCTCTAGTGGCAGAAAATAGATAAGACATGCAGCTACTCATGGAAGATAATCCTTAAGGTATTTACCTAGGATTGTCTTCACTTATCTTATCCCCACCGCAGGATACTGCTGAGCACAGACAGACTTAATCTTCACCCATATTGGTGGGTTAAGTCAACAGACCTTCAGGGACCGGGATCCAAGACAGGGTTTCCACTACCCTGGACCTGTACCGCATCCTGCCAGAAAATCTTTGGTATGTGGTTAAAACCAAAGTACTGGAAACCAGGATCAAGCCCTCTGAAGAGAGGCATTACAAGTAAAACTTTGTGCTTTGGATACGAGGCCACAGGTACCATCCACTTTGGCCTCAATGGCACTTTGGATGGATCTGGTCTTTATGGAGGCTATTTAAATCCAGCATGGATCCCTCCACTGGAGCACATCTTCACTCGTGACCAACACCTTAGACACTGGCGAAAAAAACGTAGGTGCTCCCAGTATGGGAGTGGTTATATAGGGAGGAAACTTCCTGTCTAATTGATTACACCAGTGTCCAGCACCTGAAGGTAGAATATAACCCACTTAGTAATTACTAGGCTCTGTGTCCCGTGATGTACGATAAAGAAAATAGGGCTTTCATTCATTAAAAAGAAAAAAAAAAAAAACACAGATGTTGACGAAAGCAGATAAAAATAGATGATCATCAGTTGTCATTCGTATTTCCATAGGAATGGATTAATGTCCGTTTTTCATCCGGCAACAGATGGATGAAAAACAGACGAATGGTCTGTAGTTGTGAAAGGGGCCTAACTTTCGTGTCTCTTAGGCCCCTTCCACACGAGGCAGATCCGTTGCAGCGGAGTCCGCCAGCTCAGAGGGAGATCTCTCCGTTGATCTCCACTGAGCCGGCGGATGACAGGTCCGTCTCTGCTCGCTGAGCGGGGAGGTGCCTGTCGAGCGCCTCTGACTCCTATGGAGAGATCGGACAAAAACGTTTTCATCAGAGCTTATCTGATCTGATCCGCTTGGACGGATGGCGAACGTATCGTCATACGTCTGTTATTAGCGGATCGGATGTCAGCGAACTTGGTCGCCGCTGACATCTGTCACTCCATAGACCTGCATGGAGCGTACGTTCAGGTACGCCTAAAAAACTGACAGGCGGTCCGCCCGTGTGAAAGGGGCCTTAAAGTGTGACTAAAGGCAAAGAGAAAGATTAGATTGTCAGGTCATTGTAGCCACAAGCGTCACTGACCTTCCGTATTAGGCCTGTATGAGCTGGCAAGCCAGCATTTTGTCTGCATTGGTGGTGGCGTTTCAAACGATCACACATTCCAGGTGGTGGATGGTGGCAATAAGGCCTGGTTCACACTGGTCCGACAAACGCTCCGACATTGGGAGCTCATGTCGCATGACGTGTGAAAATCAATGTTTCCCTATGAGAGCCGTCTTAACTGGTCCGACACATGTCGGTCCGACTTTGAAAATGCTCCCTGTACTACTTTGGTCTGACTTCGATCCTACTTCAGCCCATTGAATATCATTAATGTCGGATCAAAGTAGGATCCTTGTCCTAACCATCCGACATTTGACATCCGACGTGGTGATTACAGCAGCAGTAAAAGGAATTTATCTCACCCTGGGATTGTTTTGATTGGTCAAAGGACAAGTCAGACTAGCACAAAGTCGGATCAAAGTAGTATCCTGTTCATGAATGTCGGATGGATGTCGGACCAATGTAGGATCAATGTAGGACTGATGTCGCAGAGCAAAGTAGGATGAAAGTCGGATGAATGTCGTGTCGTATCAGTGTGAACCCAGCCTGATAATGCACGGACAAGAACACTCTCACCTTCAAAATTATTTCACTATTTTGGACTTTAATTTTTATATCATTTATGGTTTGTTATATATGGATAATCATTCATTCAGCGCAACTCTGTAAATGCTTTTGATTATGTGACTGTGCCTTACAGGAGAGTTGCTGCTCGGATAATTGATGTATTACCGTGTTTGCCCGAAAATAAAACCTACCCCGAAAATAGGACCTAGCTTTATTTTCCAGGAGGGCTGCAATATAAGCCCTACCCCGAAAATAAGCCCACGTTTAAAATGCTTGTAAAATCCTATAATAATGTACAATGTGTGTCTTTCTGTAATATAATTGTGAGGAAGAGAAGCGCAGAGCTGCGTTATAACAAAGGTATTAGGCACAATTATATTACAGAAACGCAAACATTGTACATTATATACTACTGTAATAGAGTGGATTCTAGGATTTTACAAGCATTTTAACTCTGTTCACACTGGGGATTCCTGACAGGCAGAGGGAGAGAAGACAGCGCATTACATGGTAAGACCTACCCCGAAAATAAGCCCTACTCTGCCTTTTGTTGCCCAAATTAATATAAGACCCGGGCTTATTTTCGGGGAAACACGGTATTTGGTCACGCTTTCTTTAATAGCGCAGTTTTTCTCTTATTTTTTCTTATGTACTGTTAGAGATCTATATTTTAGAAATCTTACCTTGAACAGAGTGACACTTCATTCATATAAGCACAACTACACTGGCAGCCTGCGGCAGTCATAGCGAAGTCCGCTTAGCAAAAACTGAATTAATGCCCGACATCTTACTAAATGTATAGGAGCTGTTGAGATTTGAAGCTGCACCATACCCTTGCTAAGCCCTGTAACTTCCCCTGCCATGTCCAGCCTACTCAAAGTAAGTATAACATGTATTAATTCATTGTTTTTCTAAGCACTCGTACACTTTATCTTGGTTCAACTGTTCTTTTATTCAACTTGTACACTTTTTTACAAGAGAAAGTTCTAATGAGACAATTATCGGCTTATAGAACAAAAAGTAGCTATAGGTAAAGAGAAAAACAAACATACCTGAGAGTCATGTAATGGAAGACACCCTGCTGAGATCAGTAAAAGTATTACACTGAAAAAGGAAAGGTAATCTGTAACAACCTAAACTTGAAAAGCAAGTCTGAAATTGTAGTTTTATATACTTAACTGCAGATCTGATAGCTGAATATCTATCCACAACAAGGAGTATACAGTAAAACCTTGGTTTGAGAGTAACTTGGTTTGAGAGCGTTTTGCAAGACAAGCAACATTTTTTAATAAATATTGACTTGATATACAAGCAATGTCTTGATATACAAGTAGCGTCATGTCACAACTGAGTATAAGAAGAGAGGTGCCTCTAAGTGTAGAAATATAGTTGCATTTAATGAAGGTACAACATTTAGCAACATATTGCTACACTTGGAGGCGCCTCTCTTCTCTTTTATACTCTGTAGCTCCTGCTTTATTTTGCTTCCAATCCCCTTGTGGATGGACATTTTATGGTTACTCAACCTGGTCACATTGCTATAATCTTTTTACATGTACTATAAATTGAAGGACCTACTACTAAATGGTTGTGGAACGAATCATTTGAGTTTCCATTATATCTTATGGGGAAATTTGCTTTGATATACGAGTGCTTTGGATTACAAGCATGTTTCTGGAACGAATTATGATCGCAAACCAAGGTTTTACTTGTATATGTTTTTCAGCAGGACTCAAGAACTAGAGGTGAATGTCACTACACTATGTTTTATGTACTTCAAGAACTGTCTGCATAGGACGAGGACAATGTAAACAATGTTTTGTTTACTTTCAGCCTGTCTGAACTGTACATTGTAGAGAGCACCATGTCCGCAGACCATGGTGGAGAACAATAAGGAATGCAGAAGGCAGTGTAGCTAAGCCCTGCTCCCTCCTGTCCCATAGGATTCCAGCCAGTCCACTATGGAGGGCAGAATGCAAACCTTGCAGGATCCCCGATGTGTTATTTGTCCTCAGTCCTGGTCTGCACATGTGTACATTCATCACAGAAGTACAGCTATCCTTTCAAACACAACACACCCAACAAAAGTTAAAAGATGAATTTTGTTTCTTACCTGCAGGTTCTTGTATAAGAGCTTTGCTACAAATAAAAAGATGAATATTGTTTATTCTGGAATTAACAGACAAGTTTGCCATATAACAAACCATTCATACAAAATCCAAATTTGATTAAAGAGTAGATTACAGAACAGCAGATATGCAAAATCTAAATGGAGCTTTTAAGCACTGTATAAACCTGAAGGACTGAGCTGTCAACAGTACACCAATAATTGGACCAGGTAATGAACAAGTCTAACAGGATGTTAGTGACTTGCTTTGACTCTGAATAGCTAGAGCAATTAACCTGCCTGGTTTCTCTACAAAAAAAAAAAAAAAACACTTTGCCTGGACATAATCTTTAAACATACAGTGCATCCAGAAAGTAGTCACAGCGCTTCACGTTTTCCACATTTTGTTATGTTACAGCCTTATTCCAAAATAGATTAAATTCATTATTTTCCTCAAAATTCTCCAAACACTCCCCTATAATGACAACGTGAAAGAAGTTTGGTTGAAATCTTTACACATTTCTTATAAAAAATTAAAATAAAAAATAAAATCCCATGTACATAAGTTTTCACAGCCTTTGCCATGACACTCAAAATTGAGCTCAGGTGCATCCTGTTTCCATTGATCATCCTTGAGATGTTTCTACAACTTGATTGGAGTCCACCTGTGGTAAATTCAGTTGATTGGACATGATTTGGAAAGACACACACCTGTCTATATAAAGGTCCCACAGTTAACAGTGCATGTCAGAGCACAAACCAAGCCATGAAGTCCAAGGAATTGTCTGTAGACCTCCGACACAGGATTGTATCGAGGCACAGATCTTGGGAAGGGTACAGAAAAATGTCTGCAGCATTGAGGCTCAGGTTCACACTTGTGCGATGCGGGAACCCTGCGAATCCACTGCGGGTTCCCGCATTGCACCCGACTCCCAAGGCAGTTCACACTGCCATAGGTGAACTGCTGAGAGTGTCAATACAATGTTAATGACACCCCCATTTCAGCTTGCATATTGCACTGGTTTCTGGCACGGACCAAAAAAAGGGTCCTGTGCGAGTTTGGTCTGAATGCGATGCAAATTCAGCCATACAATCTGTATGGCTGAAATGGCATTGCACAGATATCGCATGCGATTTGCACTGCAGTGCGATGTGAATGAAATGCGATCTCGCACCACGCACAAGTGTAAACCGAGCCTGAAGGTCCCAAGGAGCACAGTGGCCTCCAGCATCCATAAATGGAAGAAGTTTGGAACCACCAGGACTCTTCCTAGAGCGGGCCGCCTGGCCAAATAGAGCGTTCGAGGGAGAAGAGCTTTAGTCAGGGAGGTGACCAAGAACCCGATGGTCACTCTGACAGAGCTCCAGTGTTTCTCTGTGGAGAGGAGAACCTTCCAGAAGAACAACCATCTCTGCAGCACTCCACCAATCAGGCCTGTATGCTAGAGTGGCCAGACGGAAGCCACTCCTCAGTAAAAGGCACATGACAGCCCGCGTGGAGTTTGCTAAAAGGCACCTGAAGGACTCTCAGACCATGAGAAAGAAAATTCTCTGGTCTGATGAAACAAAGATTGAACTCTTTGGCCTTAAGAGCAAGCATCATGTCTGGAGGAAACCAGGCACCGATCATCACCTGGCCAATGCCATCCCTACTGTAAAGCATAGTGGTGGCAGCATCATACTGTGGGGATGTATTTTAGCGGCAGGAACTGTGAGATTAGTCAGGATTGAGGGAAAGATGAATGCAGCAATGTACAGCGACATCATTGAGGAAAACCTGCTCCAGAGTGCTTTAGACTTCAGACTGGGGCGAAAGTTCATCTTCCAACAGGACAACGACCCTAAGCACACATCCAAGATAACAAAGGAGTGGCTGCGGGACAACTCTGAATATCCTTGAGTGGCCCAGTCAGAGCCCAGACTTGAACCCAATTTAACATCTCTGGAGAGATCTGGAAATGGCTGTGTACCGACGCTCCCCATCCAACCTGATGGAGCTTGAGAGGTCCTGCAAAGAAGAATGGGACAAACTGCCCAAAAATAGGTTTGCCAAGCCTGTAGCATCATATGCAAAAAGACTTGAGGCTGTAATTGGTGCCAAAAGTGCTTCAACAAAGTATTGAGCAAAGGCTGTGAATACTTATGTACATGGGATTTTTATAAATTTTTTTAATAAATTTGCAAAGATTTTAAACAAACTTCTTTCACATTGTCATTATGGGGTATTGTTGGTAGAATTTAAAGGAAAAAAATGAATTGAATCCATTTTGGAATAAGGCTGCAACATAACAAAATGTGGAAAAAAATTGAAGCGCTGTGATTACTTTCCGGATGCACTGTATGTTAAAGAGGAAGTAAACCCTCATTCATTTTTTTTTTTTTAAACGAACCCTGCAAGAGAATGTCATAATGACCTAGTATGCATAGCATACTAGGTCATTATGATCGACTTACCTGAGATCAAAGCCCCCGAAGTTCTCCTCCGTGCCTTCCCCGCCGCCATGTCTCCGACGATCTTCTTCCTGTTATCACCGCTCCGGCGCTGTGATTGGCCCGGAGCAGCGATGACATCACGCGCATGCGCGCTCGGGCCAGCAAGATCCATTCAGAAAACCGGCAATGATGCCGGCCCGCAAGTGTGCATGCGCGTGACGTCATCGGTGCTGTGCTTTACAGAAAATATCTCCTTAACCGTGTAGGTTAAGGAGATATTTCTTGCACCTACAGGTAAGCCTTAATCTAGGCTTACCTGTAGGTGCAAGTTGTGTGGTTTGGTTTACAACCACTTTAAATAACTCCTTAATTAAAGTGGTATTAAACAATTGGGCTGTGGTTGGGGAAGTTCGGGGAGTTAAACTGGATTTTGACCACCTGGCAGAAACAAGAGGCCTACACGCACACCTGGACATTATAGAACATGCTTATTTGTTCTGAGGAAGGGAAGGCTCTCATTGAGGTGACTCCTCCTGGTTGATGGTGTCCTTAGATATCGCAGCAGACTGACCGACTCAAAGAATACGTTTACGCCCAATATAACCTTTTGTTTTTCCCTCTCTCGCTCTCTTCTTGCTCTCTCTCCCCGTTTTTGATTTCTACTCCCTCTCTTTTCACTTTTCTGTAAAAATTGGGCAGTTTTCTACTACATAAAGAGTTCATGCGGAAGTTATACCATTTTAGGATTACCTCCCGGAATTACATTTCAACATGCCAGATTGTCATCTCCAGGGGACGTTCCCTCATATTCCCTTCATCGGTTCCAGTTTACATTATGGCTGTTATCTGTCAGGACCTCTACATTTTGTAGGTCAGCATTGGTCCTCGTTTTCGACTTTTCTGACATTAATCCGTTGTATTCATAATTTACTGTTATTGGATCCTTTGTATACTTCCTATTTTGTATGTATATTTGGAAGCTGCCTTGCTTAAATAAAATTAAAAAAAAAGTGACATTAAACTCAAAGCCAAAAATTAAATATACTACAAATATACTATACATTTTTTCCCCTCTATTTTCACCTGGCAATCTGGGCAGTAACACACCTTGTGTATTACAGTGTCCCCATTCTGAATGATAGCGCACAAGGTGAACCTTTGGACAGCAGCATTGGTCAGTTTGGGGGGGGAGGTTAGTATTAAAATTAACAAATTGAAGCCAAACTCAAGCTCCCACTTCATAAGCAGTGACAGCAACAGTTTTTTCCTTCTTATGATAAAGATTCTACATGGTGGTTATAAACCTCACTCATGGAATCTGAGAAAAGAAAATCTGCAGTGTTTACTTTACTCTCCAAAGCTCTAAAGCATAGTGCACACCCAATTTTTTTTCATTTAACCCAGCGGGTTAAACAAAAAAAACAACTGACAGCTCTGGTTAGAGCTGCTGTACCAACAATCCGGTGTGTACTAGGCTTAAAGGGGTTGTAAACCCTCATGTTTTTTCCCCTAATGCATCCTATTCATTAAGATGAAAAAACTGACAGTGACCGACCCCCCAGCCCCCCACGTTTTACTCACCTGACCCCCTTCGATCCCTCGGCGGAGACACGCTATACCTCTCTGCCCGGGGGTTCTCGGCTCTTGATTGGATAGATTGATAGCAGTGCAGCCATTGGCTCCCGCTGCTATCAAATCCAATGGCGCGGGCGTGGGGGTTAGGGCCGAGCACGCCCAGAAGATAACCCCCCCCCTCGGAGAGCGCTTCTCCTAGGGGGGTTATACGATGCGGGGAAGAGCTGATAGGGCCACCGGGGGTCCCCAGAAGAGAACGAACTGCACAGTGGAGGCAAGTACCATATATACTCGAGTATAAGCTGAGTTTTTCAGCACATTTTTTTGTGCTGAAAATGCCCCCCTCGGCTTATACTCGAGTCGGTGTCCATCTTCAACTTTGTGCGCCTGATCCCGGCCAGCCGTAGGTCCCCTGGACCCCAAACTTAGCACACTTTCAAAGCCGGGCACCCCTTCCATAGACTCCAATGTTAAACGTCATTTCTCCAGTGATTTTGGGGACCCGGTACCGGCCGGCCCTAGGTCCCCTGGACCCCCAAACTTGGCACACATGTAGCCCCACTCCTCATCTACTAGTGTGCAAAGTTTGTTGTCCAGGGGACCTACGGCCGGGGAGCACCGATTTTTCAAACCCGGGCACCCCTTCCATAGACTCCCATGTTAAACGTCAGTCTAGTCACACAGTGCCGGAGATGAGGTAGGGAGATTGGGCACAGTGAGGCATGGGCACAGTGACAGTGAGGCATGGGCAAAGTGAGGCATGGGCACAGTGAGGCATGGGCACAGTGAGGCATGGGCACAGTGAGGCATGCAGATGGACACCCTAGGCTTATACTCGAGTCAATAAGTTTTCCCATTTTTTTGTGGTAAAATTAGGTGCCTCAGCTTATATTCGGGTCGGCTTATACTTGAGTATATACGGTATGACATGTTATTTAAAAAAAAAAAAAAGAAGCTTTACAAAACACTTCAAGTGTCATTCCTCTCTGGCGCTTTGTTCCTCTGTTATCAGCAAATGTCACTTCTGAGAAGTTTTCGGGACACGTGAGATAAATTTGTGTCGGGGGGGGGGGGGGGAGAGAGAGAGTCTATTCAGAACACCCTTCTTTTGCTGCTCACACACCGTTACTGCAGTCTCTCCGCCCCCTCCTCTGTGATATTGACACATGAAGTTCGGCCCCTCTCCTCCTTTCCCCACAGCCGGCCCATTCACAAAGCACAGCGTGCTTCACACCTGCGCAATAGGAAACCGGTTGTGAAACCGCAAGGCTTTACTGCCGGTTTTCCTTAATCAAGATGGCGGTACTAGCACCAGATAGTCGACTGACAAATCGGTTTGAGTGAGAACACTGCTGGATTCCTGGACAGGTAAGTGCCCTAATATTAAAAGTCAGCAACTACAGCAGGGGTCTCCAAACACCGGTCCGCAGGCCACATCCGGCCCGCTTGGGTGTTTTATCCGGCCCGCAGCTTACAGGTCCTGTAGTGTAAACTGCTGCATAAAGTGAGCCTGATAGTGAGCGCTGAATGCACAGATGAGCACAACACGGCATCAATACTGAAAAACCGCTGAATTTGGGGGAATTTCTAATACATGCCTTACTTAAAAAACAGATAGATGTGAATAAGTTGTTATAACAGTGAGGGAGGAAGTAGATCAAGGGGGGGCAGTAAGGGAGGGGGTAGTCATGGGAAGGTGCAGTAATGAAGGCGCTAGGTCCACAATTTACACTGGAGCTTCTGAGTCTGTAGCAACAGGACAAGCAACTCCACTTAAAGAAGAGAAGAATGTGTATGTAGTGTTTGCTACTGCCTACCGCAGACAGGTAGGACAGCTGAAGCATGTGCCAGATTATAACTATAGATACCTTTTGGGAGAAAGAAAAAAAAAGAAAAACCAAAAATTAAAAGCGGCAAGGATTTTTTAAGGATTGGTAAACTGCAATATATTACATATTTTAATACCGCTTTAAGGAATGTGAAAAGTGATTGTAAAGGCAGTAGTTTTTTTTTAATCTTCATGCATTTTAATGCATGAAGATAAAAAAACTGAATGCAGCAGTAATAATTACCTGAGGTCCATCTAGATCCAGTGATGTTGCACAAGAGGCTTCGCGGTCCGGGACTCCCCTCCTCATTGGTTGAGGCAGCAGCGAGGTGCCATTGGCTCCCACTGCTGTCAATCAAAGTCAGTGAGCCAATGAGAAGAGAGAGTAGGCGGGGCCAGGCCGCAGCTCCGTGTCTGAATGGACACACGGAGCTGCAGCTCGGCTTGGGTGCCCCCATAGCAAGCTGCTTGCTGTGGGGGCACTCAACAGGAGGGCAGGCCAGGAGCACCGAAGTGGGTCCCAAGGAGAGGAGGATCTGGGCTGCTGTGTGCAAAACCACTACTTAGAGCAGGTAAGTATAACAAGTTTTTTATTTTTAAGGAAAAAAAAAAAAAACAGACTTTAGTATCACTTTAAAGCTTTCAGAATATCCCACCTCTCTGAAGAACGCTCTCTGAATGCCATACGTCACAGCTTCGGCTGCATTGTGTAGAGTCAGAAACACAGGTATGGGCTGCAGAGGAAAAAAAAAAAAACCACTGTTTAAAATAATAAGAAAACACTTAATACTAATGTGCACGTAACACATTGCACTAATCAGTGCACAACTAATATTTCAGTTTTAGATCACCAATAAACTCTGGGGTCTGACAAGTCACAATCACACTAAGGCCCCTTTCACACTGGGGTGGTAGCGGTAAAGCGCCGCTATTTTTAGCGGCGCTTTGCCGTTAATTTTGTGGCGATGGTGGTAAAGCGCCGCTATTTTTAGTGGCGCTTTACTGCTAATTTCACGGCGGTATTCGGCCGCTAGTGGGGCGGTTTTACCCCCGCTAGCGGCCGAAAAAGGGTTAAAAACCACCGTAAAAGCGCCTCTGCAGAGGCGCTATGCCGGCAGTATAGTATATGCTTTCAATGGGCAGGAGCGGTAAACACACCACTCCTTCACCGCTCCAAAGATGCGGCTAGCAGGACTTTTTTTTTAGGGCTGTGGAAATTAACTATTAATTCCTCGATTAATCGATTAATTGTTTTTATCGATCAAAATTCTTTGAGCTTGCCGTGTCCATCTGAAGGGCTCCTTTGCTGTGCCTTCATAGCTGCATGCCGGCGGGACCTTACTATCTGCCACACGCAAGGGCTGTTACAACTCCCAGTGGATGGCTGTAAAATCCCAGGTTGATAGAGGGAAGTGTGATAGTTCCCTTCACGGGACATCTACATGCCGACGGACTGATGTTAGCCCCCTCCTCATCTGTATTCAGCAGTGGTATCGTTGTACAAATTTTTATACCAGTATCATACTTAGCTACATGTTTTTATGACTGCTTTTGCTACCGTTTGGTATTACTCGCACCATTTTTACTGTTTATGTAGCTACATCGATTTTATCTCCAGTGCAATATTTATTTTGTTACCTACTTGAAGACTATAAAAGTTTTAATGCTATTCCCATCGAGCGCTGCCTTTGTGTGTTTTTTGTATCCTGCTATCTATTTTTCCAGTGGTTGGTAGCTGCACTGGGAATCGGCCTGCAAGGAGATCAGCTAAAAGTAGTTGGATCTGTATGTGCGTTATAATTAATCGAAATTAGTCGATTAATCGATTTAAAAAAAATAATCGATTAATCGAACACGAAAATTTTAATCAGTAACAGCCCTACTTTTTTTTACCGTCCTGCTAGCGCACCACTCCAGTGTGAAAGCCCTTGGGGCTGTCACACTGGAGAAACAGCAGCCGATGTTTCAGGTCGGTTTGCAGGCGCTATTTTTAGCGCAATAGCGCCTGCAAACCGCCCCAGTGTGAAAGGGGTCTTACCTGCAAAATAAAACACGTGCATGCTGGTGTGTTGCACAGGGCCAGTGAGGAGCAGTACGATGGGTTGTTACTTTTTAACGGTTTACTTTTTTTTTTACTTTATTGAAATGCCATAAAAAGACACTTCATTCAACTCTTTGCACCATGGTGTATTGCAATGAGCTGTGTACGGTTTCTTCATGGCACATCAGTTGAGTTGTGTTGATCTGCATACAGATAGCTCGATACAGGCTTAATGAAAGGTCACATAGGGAAAAAAAAAAAAAAAGGATTGTTTGTATGTGCCCTGTTCCCACCATAATGCTGCATTGAGATACAGTGCATTGCACTACATAAAAAAGAAGCATGTCTGCATTTTTACACAGTGCAACTCTTTGGGGGTTATTTACGAAAAGGCAAATCAATCTACTTTGCACTACAAGTGCAAACTACAAGTGCACTTGAAAGTGCAGTCGCTGTAGATCCAAGGGGGACATGCGAGGAAAATGAAAAACAGCATTTTAGCTTGCACATGATTGGATAATAAAATCAGCAGAGCTTCCCCTTATTTCAGATCTACCCCTCAGATTTACGACTGCACTTCCAAGTGCACTTTCAGTGCAATTTCAAGTGCACTTTGCACTTGTAGTGCAAACTGGCTTTGCCTTTCGTAAATAACCCCCATTGTCTTCATCACTGAGTGATCAGAAATCAAGGAGCACCGGCAAATCTTTATTCTGTAGTGCCACTGTCTGCTGAACAGCCGCTGCAGTATTCAAAGTCAGAACAGTGCTAAATTTACAGGATAATAAAACTCTTCTTCCTTGCATTACTTTTCATGTGAGTCCGCAACTTCCAGGGCAGAACAAATGATGAAACTAACTCCAAGTCTGCTGACTCGCACATGAGGAGCGCGCTTATCAGACTCTCAGCCACAATGTTGTTTTCCCAGGAAAGGAAACAAGCCAGAGAAAGCGGGCAGGGATTAAATTAATTATTAACTATGGAGAAAATATTATTTTTAAATCACCTTACACTTAAAACTACTGCAAAAAATCTCAGGAACACACACACACAGGATGGATAGATAGATTATACTCACATGCACACAAACTGTCCAAATAGACTAATGATGGGTATTAAAATCTAGATTATTTAAAAACTGAAACAATTAAAAAAGGAGAACTCCAGGGACACAGTAGAACTAATAGAAAATAAACTAAACTGTGGTAATACGGAATAGGTTTATAATTAAAAATGTAGCGTACTTAAATTAAAATCATTTTTAAAATAAGAAAATGTCAAAAAAAAAGTAATAACAAAAAGGCTTCCAAGACTCTTTAGCAGCAGCTGCTTTAAAAAAAAAAAAAAAAAAAAAAAAAAAAGAAAAAAAAAAGAAGGAGCAGTGCAGAAGCAGCTGCTTTGTCATCACCTAATTATTTTGGATAGTGTGTATGCATCACCTAGAGTTTTTCACCTACACGTGGTGAGGGGCTCCAGGGTTTAGAGATAATAGCATTTTTTTTCTTCAGATTTTAAAAGAAGAAGTATAGCCAAAGCCTGTTTGGGTGTATTTCTCCAATGGATCTCAGGAGTGCAGTTCGTTCTGCACTCCTGTAACCCACTTTCAGCCTACTGCCGGCTGACGTCACTCAGCCGGTCTGGGCACGGGAAAGATCAAAACCATATGGTCAGGATCCACCCAGATGCCTGGACCAGCACATGGCTCAGGCTCTCAGTGATCTGCCAAAAGCCTGAGCCAGCCCATTTCGCAGCTCCAGTGAGCGCTGGTGGGGGAGAGCAGAGATCCGCTGACTGTCAGTCACAGCTCTCCGTTTAGAGCGGAGGGGGAGAACTGGGGAATCAGCTGTGTTTTTGATAGCTCAGTTTTCCAGGTAAAGTTGGCGGAGGACGACAATTGCAGCTCGGATCCATGCTGCAGCCATCTAGGCAGTATGATTTTTATATTTTGTTGATTTCCATACTTCTCTTTTAAAAGCAGAGTTCCGCCTGGGAATCTTTTTTTTTTTTTTAAAGTCAGCAGCTACAAATACTGTAGCTGCTGACTTTTAATATAAGGACATTACCTGTCCAGGGAGCCCGTGATGTCGTCACCCGAAGTCAACCCGTCCCTTTGCTCCAAGTGCAGTTGTCGGCAGTTGTATGTATGTATGTATGTATGTATGTATTTATTGTGAGGGGGTTAACTCGGCAGCGGGTGTGTGTGACCCCCTGGATGGGTTCACCACACAAAAACAGGCACAGCAGACAGAGTTTGTAGTTGCAAAAAACAAAAGGTGCGGTTTATTTAAACTATTTACAGGGGAAAAACAAACAAAACAAAAAGAAACATACAAAAAGAAATCCTGGTCAGCTTGACCGCTTACTACACACGTAGGTTCCCTGTCTGACAACTAGGTGCAGCCTTGTGCTGCCCCAGCCCCTATCTCCCTGTTTTTGAAGGTTTTAGCCACACAGGCTTTGTCAGTCTTGCACAACACAGAACTGGTTCCAGGATGGAGCATCTCCCTTAGCATGCTGGGAGTTCTTGTAGAGGCCTTAATGAGCCACTTGATTCAGCTGGGCTCATTAACTCTTCCCCCGCAAGACTCCCAGCACTCCCCCTAGTGGTATGAACTTGCATAAAGCCTGAATCTAGGGCAAAAATACCTACCATCCTGGATCAGGTTTAAGGCCTCATGCACACTGTACGTTTTTATAGCAGCTGTTTTTTGGCTTCAGACATTTTTTCCCTCAGTCTATAAACTTCCTATCATGTTATCCTAGTTGTCCATGCACACATAGTCTGTTATCAGCAGTTTTGGGCTGAGGCATTTGGCTTTAAACTAGTGGTTCTGAGAGCAGTTTTTCAGCTGTTTTCAGCTGTAAAAACGCTTGAACGTCAAAAATCGCTGATAAAACGCTCAAACGCGGCTCACCAGCATTTAAAGTTTTTAATCCATTGGAACGAAAAAAAAAAAAAAAACGCTAATACTGCTAAAAAACGCCATTTCAAAAACGTTAAGCAAAGCTACTGACGTTTTTATAACTTTATTTTAAGGTCCAGTGTGCATGAGGCCTAAATGTGAAAAAAAAAAAAAAAAAAAACTTGGGGTTTGGGGGTTACTAAAACAGAAGCAAAGAGATTTGTTATAGATACCAGTCTTGACAAAGCCCTGGAACCAGCATAAATAATGCCCACAAAGAAAGCTGAGGCAGGAAGCCATGATAGAACGTCAGATCTGAAAAACACAAAACAAAAATAGAAAAGAGTGATATAATAAACAGTATTTTGGTGATATTAATAAACCAGCTATGCTTTATTATATATGCTTATGGAGAGAGGAAGTGTTTTGTAGTCTAAATCAAGAGCAAGCAGCCAAGGGTCACAATGCTCCCCCTCTATAGGTACAGTACACAGTGGGTGAGCAAGGTCACCCTGGGATGAGAAGTGTATTACTGGCAGGATCACCAGGTAAAAACACACACACACACACACACACACACACACACACACACACACACACACACACACCTTCCTGAAGGAGAGAGTTACCGCTCAGATGTGACTGGTGACTCATTTACAAGATTCAGAGCCGTGGGTGCATGCAATGCATATGACAATGCAAAAAATCTGAGGAAAACGCTTGGACAGCCGCACTCCAAAAAAGGTTATTTTATTTAAAACAAAAGCACAAATAACATGCCACAGCAAAAAAACAACAAGTATGAGCTGACGTTTCGCACTGCGATTCAGTTCTTTAAATAAAAGAACCTTTTTTGGAGTGCGGCCGTCCAAAAGTTTTCCTCAGATTTTTCACACACACCCAGATTTAAGTTGGGGTATCGGAGTAAAAGGGGGCTGAATACAAATGCACACCACACTTTTCAGACATTTGCAAAAAAAATAAAAAAAAAGTTAAAACCATTCATCATTTTCCTTCCACTTCACAATTATGTGCCACTTTGAATTGGTCCATCACATAAAATCCATTTATGTTTTTGAATGTAACATGACAAAATGTGGAAAATTTCAAGGGGTACGAATACTTTTTCAAGGCGCTGTATATACCCATCTATCCGTCTCTTTACCTATCTCCAGAGAAAGCAAATTTATCCATTATTTCTCTTTCTCAGACACTCCCTTTCCCAGACACCATGGCTCACAGACGAAGGGTTTTAATAGCTGCCAATCTAAAAAAAGCAGTGGGCCTGGGTACTAGTGCCTTCTGGATTCATGGTGTCATTTAACTCAGAAGACTGAGGACATCTTATGGAAGTACTGCATGAGAAGCGTAGAGAGGGTATTGCAGCAAGTTATTCTTCTGGCTTTTTTTTTTTTGTGATCGATTTTTTTATAAAACCAGCAAAGGCACATCACACATGAGTCGGCAGGAGAACCCCCAGCATTTGGTGGGGGAGCAGAGCAGGTATTTAACACACCAGGAACTTTCAAAAACCTGCTGAACAGCAGCAAAAGCTGTGGTATGTAAAGACTCTGGTCCTAACTAAGGTAAGTATATATGATCCTTTATAAGTGACCCAGTGGTGACAAGTCCACTTTAACCACTTAAGCCCCGGACCATTTTGTAGCTAAAAGGACAAGGCCCCTTTTTGCGATTCGGCACTGCGTCGCTTTAACTGACAATTGCGCGGTCGTGCAACGTGGCTCCCAAGCAAAATTAACATATTTTTTTTCCCCCCACAAATAGAGCTTTCTTTTGGTGGTATTTGATCACCTCTGCGGTTTTTATTTTTTGCGCTATAAACAAAAATAGAGCGACAATTTTGAAAAAAAATAAAATAAATTTTTTAGTTTTTGCTATAATAAATATCCCCAAAAAATATAAATAAAAAAAAAATTTCCCTCAGTTTAGGCCGATACGTATTCTACATATTTTTGGTAAAAAAAAAAAAAAAAAAAAAAAAAAAAAAAAAAAAAAAAAAATCGCAATGAAGCGTTTGATTGGTTTGCGCAAAAGGTATAGCGTCTACAAAATAGGGGATAGTTTTATGGCATTTTTATAAATTTTTTTTTTTTTACTAGTAATGGCTGCGATCAGCGATTTATATCGTGACTGCGACATTATGATGGACACATCGGACACTTTTGACACATTTTTGGGACCATTGTCATTTTCACAGCGATCAGTGCTATAAATATGCACGGATTACTGTGAAAATGACACTGGCAGTGAAGGGGTTAACCTGTAGTTGGCGCTGCAGGGGTTAAGGGTGACCTAATGAGTGATTCTTACTGTAGGGGGGCGTGGCTTGGCGTGTGACATCACTGATCGTCGTTCCCTATGACAGGGAACAGACGATCACTGACATGCCACTAGGAAGAACGGGGAAAGGTTTTTTTACACTTACCTCTCCCCGTTCTTCAGCCTTGTGACCCGATAGCGGGACACCAGCGGAGATAGGGTCCGCGGGTGCGGTCATGGAGCTTCGGACCAGGTCGCGGGCGGGCGCGCCGCCGGCAGCACACGCGCGACCCACAGCCGGGTTCTTAAAGGGGACGCCCCTGTACACCCTTGTGCCTGTCCGTGCCATTCTGTCGACGTACACATCGTCGTGTAGCGGTTCTTAAGTGGTTAAGTAAATAAAGTATACCTCAATTATTGGAAACCATTCTGCAGCACACATATTGACTCATTTAGTATATGTGTAGCGCCCTGCTCCTGTTGACCAGGCACTATCATGTAAATTTAGTGGGTCATTTGAATTGTACATAGTTCAGAATGTAATGTTTATGGCTAAATTAACCTCTGTTCCAGCTTTGGCTGTGTTGGGAGCATTTCCCACTGTCGCCAATAGGTGTCGTTGTCACCACAGGCCAGTGTTGGAAATACAACAGGCTGCAGTGTATTGGGTGTCCCTTCCCTAGAAACAGCCCAGTGGGAGTGTTTTACCGCTGTGCATTCTGGGAGAGGATACTTAAGGGGAAGAAGCCATTTTTCGCTCTCTCTGACCTCATGGCCCGCCTGGCCTAAGGTATGTGACAACTCCTCTTCTGCCTCGGGCCCTGCTGGCTCGAGGCTACGTTACTTTAAGTAGGCCCAGAAGTCTGTCAGGGGCCTACTGGTTCGGGGATGGTCCTGTGCTGTCTTGCCTGCAGAAAAAAGCAGAGCAATTGGAAGATCTAGGGGAGGACTCTTCTTGGAGAGGACCGAGCAGAAGGCTGGTATCTCAAGAAGAGCCTGGTGACTCAATTGGAGGATGCATCCTAACCAATCTACCTCACAGTACTGCCGGATGGCTTAAAGAACTTTGGTACTGTGTAGCTGTGTTTGCTTCGTCAATTACCGATTACTAAATCCTGTGGCAGAGGATTGTTCAACAGTTTATTAATATCATTGAGTCTGTGGCAGAGACTTTTGTCCGTGCATCACTTCGGCTGCTAGGCTGGTGAGAGAGGCCTATCCAGGTGAGCAAGATCAGTTGACAGCAAGTGTACTTGTCTCCAGGATCTCAAGTTCCTCAGTGATCTGCACAAGGTATCTGAATTCCCCTAACCCTTCATCCCTCTACTGCTGCATGTTGTGTTTAATAAAAAAAAGCATTGGAAAAAAAGACTGGTGCATGCATCTGTGGGGTAACGGCAGGACCAAAAATATTAACCAGCAGATCCTACGGGGGTAGTGCTACATATGCATGTTTTTTTATCTACATTCTCAATAGCTTTCTAATATTTATTGCTGCATACCATTGTTCTAAAAACTATGCACTTCAACATGCCTCTTCCTCTTTTTTGAAGCACATACTGCCATCTGGTGGTAACCTGTCATACTACAAATATTTTAAAAACGCAACTATTAATAATGGAACAATAAAGTATTAATAAAATAAATAATATAAAAAAATTGTATTAATAAAATGTAGTCTTTGAGAAATGTGGGATGTAAATGAATATTTAAACCCCAGGCTTAAAAGAAAAAACAGAGAGCATAGACGAATTGGCTTCTTGTTTTCTGTGTAATGCCAGGTCCATGACTGTCACTTATCAGCACTTCATGCAAGTCCTTGAAAACAAAGTACATGGCAGAGTTCCCTAGTGCGTTATCAACCATCGCAAACCCAAGAAACTTTTGAACTCAATTTATGTAGTTAAAAAAAAGAAAAAAAAAAAAAAAAAAAAAAAAAAAAAGGGAAAAAAAAAAAAAAAACTTGAAAAGACAAAATAAGCGACTAAGTAATCAAGGTTTATTACTTTAAAAAGAAAGGCTATGTATAATTACTATTAACTGCTATTTATGATTCAAAACAATTAAAAGGGTCAAGCCACCCAAAACATATTTACATTTTTGGAGAATGTTGGAAATACTGAACATGGTGATTTCTTACATCTCTCAAAGGCTTAGTGAAATCTTTGTACTTGACTTCCCGGGCTGCACACCTGTTAAAAAGTGGAACTATAACATTTCTATGAAACATTACTGGCAGGTAGGTTTTTAGCATTCCTCTTCCTCAATAAATACTACCTACCTGCAATACATCTTTTGAATGTACACCAAGCCATGCATACACAGCTCGTTGTATGAATTAACGCCCCTCTGAATGTATGGGAGTTTTGTCATCCCAGGCAAAAATGCCAACCCGAAGAAGACTGGATGAAGATGCCAGGGGCAAGATGCCAAGTTGCATTGCTGGGCACGAGGTGATTACAGCAGACTTTAGTTCCGCTTTAAACTTCCCTTTCTCCAGGTTGGATCCCTTACCTTTTTTTTTATATATTACAGAGCATTCCATACAAGATGGACCTGACTGCTCAGAAAGCACAGAATTATGGCAGGGATATCTTAAATATCACATATAAGAAGCAATTATTAAAGAAGCCAGTAACCCAGCACACCAGACTCCACCAAGAACTAAAATATCACTTTTTATTAGGCTGATCCTTAATGCAAAAAAAAAAAAAAAAAAATTCAATATAAAACTGCAGAAAAGGGAAGTGTCTTGTTTTACAACAGATTTATTTTCCTTCTTCCTGTTTTTTCAAAAGAACAAAAAATAAAAAAATAAAAATTAACCCTATATACACTTTCAGATGATCCAGGATACCTGGTACAAAAAAAATAATAATAATGCAGTTTTATAGGCTCATGGAACCCTCTGCTTGTGTGGCTATGCCTTTGAGCAATTTTACAACTGAGCAGGTCTGAACCAATTAAAAGATAAATACCGTATATACTCGAGTATAAGCCAAGTTTTTCAGCACATTTTTTGGTGCTGAAAATGCCCCCCTTGGCTTATACTTGAGTCAACTTTTTGCGGCTGATCTCCCGGACTTTGGGGACCCAGTACCGGCAATCTTGGCACACATGTAGCCTCACTCTTCCTTTACAAGTGTGCAAAGTTTGTTGTCTGGGGGGGGGGGGGGGGGGGATCTACGGCCGGGGAGCACCGATTTTTCAAAGCTGGGCACCCCTTCCATAGACTCCCATGTTAAACGGTAATTTCTCTGGTGAATTTGGGGACCCGGTACCGGCCGGTCGTTCATTCCCTGGACCCGAAACTTGGCACACATGTAGCCCTATTTCGCCTCTATACTTGTGCAAAGTTTTTTGTCTGGGGGACCTACGACCGGGGAGCACCGATTTTTCAAATCCACGCACCCCTTCCATAGACTCACATGTTAAACGTCAGTCTAGTCATGGGCACAGTGAGGCATGGGCACAGTGAGGCATGCAGATGGACACCCTAGGCTTATACTCGAGTCAATACGTTTTCCCAGTTTTCTGTGATAACATTAGGTGCCTCGGCTTATACTCGAGTATATACGGTAAATAAATATCATCTCCCTAAAGTGGATGTGAGCTTTGCTTGCCCTGTTCCAAGTTGTGCTATCTGAAAACAGTGTAGAAGACATTTGGACACTTAAAAGTGTGTACTTTTTAGGTCTCTTCCAACCCAATTTTTTATTTTTTTTGGTCTGCATGCCAATTGTGGTTATCTGTGCCCACTGTAGAAGCATGCCCAGCACAGCCCCAGCATCTGTAGATGCCAGAATGGAGAAGGGTGCCAAGATAATGTAGCTCTGATGTAAATTTGTGGTTGTTACATCATCAGTGCCCATCTTAAGGGCCAAGCAAGAAGACGCTGGACTCAGAAGAAGCTGGCAGCAGTTGGGACGCAGTAGAGGTGGAGAGCTTGCACTTCCAAGGGCAAGAGTGCTATAAAGTCCAAGTATGCTATACATACCTGGACATTATGGCAAGTGTGGTTTGTTCAATTCTTTCAGAAAAATCTATTTTTTTTTTTTTATTTATAATATTTTTTTTTGCAAACATAGGACAGGTCCCTGGGTGTTTTTATGAAACAAACTTGCAGAATTGCCTAATGCTAATAATTGATGCCATTTTCTAAACTGTACAGTAAATCTGGCAGCTAGATCTTCCTTGTAAGCTATAGGCTTCCATAATTCGTAGTTTTTATTGATCAGCCCCAAAAGACACACCAAAAAGTTATAGCCGCCAAGTTTAGGAGATTTTTAAGTTCCAACTATAGCTTTATTTTTTTTTTATTTTTTTAACCTTTGAATAAGGTTGAGGAGGGTTGGAACCTCCCATGTTTGTATTACATGTCCTTGTTAGGGAGATTTTCCAGCATTGCGACATCCTGTGTCCAGGGTGTCACTGGCATAGAATCCTACTGGGCTGAGGAGCTACTATATTCCCAACAGCCCCAGTACACATGAGTCCAGAAAATAAGACCATCAGTTATGTCCGATATGGCTTTGTAGGGGGAAAATGTAGCTAGAAATAGCGATGAGACTGTCCTAGGAAGGACCTCTAGATTTTGGGCCTACACACTTGCAAGCTGCACCAGGAAGGTCCTCATCTAGTAAAAACTTTGCTATTTCAGATGGCAACAAGTGATGGCACATACAGCTCGAGCCATGCAATGCGATACTGTGTTTAGGGGCAGACTGTCATATCGGTTTGCCCAGCCAGATTGAATGGCTATACCACAGTTTGAGCAAGTACACAAATGTTCCTCATTTCTGTGATGGTGGAAAGGTGAATGTGCTCCTTGACTCCAGGCAGTCTAGTTACCTTGGTGCCAAAACTGCCCAGCGATAGTCAACACCATAGTTGTTTGTATACAAATAGATATAAATGAGAATATTGCAATGCTAAAGTGGAGTCAACAAACGCAGGCTCTGTGATAGGTGTGACACAGCAGTGCTCACTCACAGAGCTTAGCAAAAATAGGTCACAGAATTCCAAGACAAAAATGTGTTGGATCTTTACTAAGTACGTTTATAAACACGAAGATTGTTCGGATTATTGGAGTAGGTTAGAAATAATTACAAAGTAGAAATATGATTTTAACCACTTCAATACTGGGCATAGTCCCCACTTCCTGCCCAGACCAATTTTCAGCGCTGTTGCACTCTGAATGACAATTACGTGGTCGTGCAACACTGCACCCAAGCAAAAATTTTACAATTTTGTTCCCACAAATAGTGCTTTCTTTTGGTGGGGGTTTTGATCACCACTGGGTTCTATTTTTTTGCTAAAACATAAAAAAAAAAAGAAGACTGAAAAAGTTGGAAAAAAAAAAAAGTTTCTTTGTGTCGGTTATAAAATTTGGTAAATAATAACGTTTTCTCTTTCACTGATGGGTGTTGGTGAGGCTGCACCGATGATGAGGCACCAATATGCAGCACTGATGGGCATTGATAAGTGGCACTGATTAATAGCTCTGATAGGCAGCACTGGCAGGCATTACTGCTGAGCACTGCTTGGCACCTCTAATGGGCATTGATTGGCAACCCTGGTGGTCATACCTGGTGGTCCTGGTTGGCAACCCTGGTGGTCATCCTCAGGGGAACAGGGGGGCAGTGCTCATAATCAATCAGCGCAGATCCCTCTCAGTCTGTAAACCCTCGTTATTTAAAAAAAAAAAAATATATATATCATACTTGGCTTTACTGTGCAGTTCGTTTTGCACAGTGTGGCCCCGATTCATCGTCTTCAGGGGTCCCCCAGTGGCTCTCGTGTCTCCTCCTCGCATTGGTTAACCCCCTGGGAGAAGCACTCTCCCTGGGGGGTTACCTTGCGGGCGTGCTCCCGAGTCCAGCATTTGCATCTATAGCCACAGAATTCTGGGCTAGGCACAGCCCCCCTGCATCATTGAATTTGATTGACAGCAGCGGGAGGCAATGGCTGCGCTGCTATCAATCTATCCAATCAAGAGCCGAGAACCCTGGGCAGAGAGCTAGAGCGCGCCTCCGAGGGATCGTAGGGCTCAGGTGAGTAAAATGGGGGGGCTGGGGGAGCCAGTCACTGTCAGAAGTTTTTCCCCCTGAAAAAACAAATGGGTTTACAACCCCTTTAACCACTTTGCGCATGTCACTCCATTATATGGCGGGCGGGAAGTGGTTAAAGGTTAAGACTGTACATACACTTTAATACGTTGATTTTCTATGACTGTCAGCTCCATCTAGTGGTCATACTATACATATTTTCCTGAAATACCTTAAATCAGGCAAATACTGCATTATGGCCACTAGATGCGCGTATAAATCGTAAGATACCAAAAAGTATTAAAGTAGAAGTTCATTCTAAAACTAAAATCTGTAACTCTACAGGCATCCACAATCTAAGACTAATCTATCTAGCCCTGTAAAGAAATCGCTATACATACCTTTTTTGAAGCCGCTCCGGTCCAATCTCCAGCGCCGGAAGCTCTGTGCAGGATACAGCCGACAACGGTTGTGAAATGCCAGGGAAGTGACACCACCCGTTACTATGGGGCTTCCGTTGTCGGCTGCCTCCTCTGCACCGGCCTACACAGAGAAGCCATGGCTGACAGCTCAGCGTGGGACCGGACCGGATCGGCTTCAGAAAAGGTATGTATATCGATTTCTTCTTTACAGGTTAGTCTTAGATTGTGGATGCCTGTAGATTGAGATTTTAGAGTTGGTGTGAACTTCTACTTTAAAGTATAACTAAAAGGCAATAGAATGGAGAGGAATTAGAACGCTCGTCAGTTTTTATTGCTGTCTGTGCCCCTATTATGGAGATCACCCCTCTCTATTTGACCTGTTTACCATTATCATTGAAAGTGAAAGTGAAAGAAAAATCCCACACTTTGGGTTGTCCTCAGAAAAGTAATAGAGGGGAAATCTTCCAACACTAGTTCTGGTGACCCAGGGCGTCCCCAAGGAATTCTCTTAACTTGCAGGGATTTCCTTTCACTTCCTGTTTGGCTATGGAACAGGAAGTGAAGGGAAATTTCCACAATGGGACACATATAGTTGGGGAAAAAAAATAAAAAATCCGATGGGTTATAACCCTTCCTTACTCTAGGCAAAACTTTTTTCTTTTTCATTTTGGATAAAGTTCTACTTAGAGCAAAAAAAAAAAACTAGATTTTGTGAAGATTAGAATGCTGGTGACATTTGTGTAGATATTTTTTCAAACATAGTCGGACTTCAAAAGGGAACAGGCAGCACAAATGTTTAGAAACATGACCTCTCCAAAACTCCAACCAAAAAAAAAAAAAAACCCAGAAAGAAAACCTTCCATTGTGAGCTTTGTAGCTCTATTTGCCCAAGATGATTACACGACTAATGAGTGACCTAATAAAAGTCACCAATGTGGAAGAACCAACGGGAATGTTAACTTGACTCAATTCCACCTCATTACACACAAATGTCACCCTTCCTCAAAAGTGCTGATTGTTATATGGCCTTTGTGACCAGTGATAAAATTAGCCGGACATGGCCGTTATAAACTGACGCATGAAAAGCCATTAAAGTGTTCCATGTGTGATTATGCAATAAATCATGTAAACTAAAGCAATTTAAAAGTACATCTCCATTCACACAAAATGGGAAGCATCCTTTTCAATGCATCTCTGGTAGCAGACACCTAAAACTGAAAAACACACATAACCCATTCTAGTGAGAAGCTACATTTCTCATTCTTGCTTTAGGCTAGGTACACACTATTACGGTTTGCCTGCGGCCATGTTTGTGCAGGCACAGCAGCCTATTCTATTGATTGCGCTACTGTACCAAAATCGCAGCTGCAAGGAAATAGCGTACCGCTGTACTATGCAGTTCCCAGCACAGGAAAACACGCTGTGGTTTTCAGTGTATGGAGTGCTATTAAGAATTAATGGCACCCCTGCGCACCTGCTAACAGCAGTGCGATTTTATTGCGGGTGCAGGGTAGCATGCAATTTACATACAGTCCTGCTCCCACATACACGTGAATGTGGCTTTACACAGAGAGGGACCATGAACATGTACATATTGCAGAAAACATAGCCGGGTTGTACTGCCCTCATTGTGGTATACACTGATCAGACAAAACTTTATGATCACCCACCTAATATTCAGTAGGTCCCCTTTTGTCAAATCTGAGCTGACCCATCAAGGCATGGATGCCACTAGACCTCTGATGATATGCTGTGGTATCTGGCATCAAGCCATCAATAGCAGATCCTTTAACCACTTGGCCCCTGGAAGATTTACCCCCCTCCCCTTCATGACCAGGCTATTTCTTGCAATGCGGCATTGCGTTACTTTAACTGACAATTGCACAGTCATGCAACGTTGTACCCAAATAAAATTTATGTCCTATTTTTCCCACAAATAGAGCTTTCTTTTGGTGGTATTTGATCACCCAATAAATAAATAAAACGTTTTTTACTTTCTGCTATAAAACACATCCAATGAAAAAATGTAAAAAAAAAAAATAATAAAAATTCTTCATCAATTTAGGTGAATATGTATTCTGCTACATATTTTTGGTAAAAACAATCCCAATAAAGTGTATATTGATTGGTTTGCACAAAAGCTAGTGTCTTCAAACTATAGGATATTTTTTTTTTGTACTAGTAATGGCGGCGATCAGCTACTTATAGCGGGACTGCGATATTGCGGTGGACGAATTGGACAGTAACTGACTTTTTTCACACTTTTTGGGGACCAGTGACACTAATACAGTGATCAGTGCAAAAAATATGCACTGTCCGTATCCTAATGACACTGGCAGGGAAGGGGGTTAACATCATGGGCGATCAAAGGGTTAACTGTGTGCCTAGCTGGCGTTTCAGTGTAGTGGGGGAGGTGCCTTTACTAGTGGAAGGCATGGATCGGTGTTCATGTTTTCCGTACTCACTGCCTTGTTTACATAGGCAGACTGCCATTCTGCCTGTGTACGGAAGCATCAGCTGGTGCTGATGGACATCGAGTCCGCCGTACCCACCAATCAGCTCTCGCTGTAAAGAATCACAGCGAGAGCGGGCCACCGGCGTCATGCGCCCCAGGCCCGGAAGTGTCAGATCACGTACTAGGTACGCGATCTGGCACAGAGCGGCCGCCCTACTGCAGTAAATGTATGGGGGGCGGTGCAGTTGAGTCCAGTAATTTGCAAGGTGGGGTCTCCGTAGATTGGACTTGTTTTTCCAGAACATCCCGCAGATGTTTGAATGGACTGAGATCTGGAGAATTTGGAGGTCAACACCTCAAACTTGTTGCGTTTCTCAAACCATTTCTGCAGCGTGTCAGTGTGCACTATCCTGCTGAAATTAATACCGTTTCCATGAAGGGGTGTATTTGGTCAGCAACTATGTTTAGTTAGGTGGTACAGGTCCACAGGAATGGCAGGAGCCAAAGTTTCCCAACAGAACACTGGCCAAAGCATCACACTGTCTCCATCGGATTACCTTTGTCCCATACTGCATCCTGGTGCCATCTCTTCCCCAGGTAAGCGACGCACAGGCACCTAGCCATCCACATGATGTAAAAGAAACAGGATTCATCAGACTACACCACCTTGCCATAGTAGAAGCCTTGGGTTGTGGAAATGGGCACCCCGACTGGTCTGCAGTTACGCAGCCCCATACACAACAAACTGATGCCCATTTTTTCTGCTTTCAACACATCAACTTCAGGGACAACATACTGTATTATACTCGAGTATAAGCCGACCCGAATATAAGCCGAGGCACCTAATTTTACCACAAAAAAAATGGGAAAATGTATTGATCGAGTATAAGCCTTGGGTGTCCATCTGCATGCCTCACCGTGCCCATGCCTCACCGTGCCCATGACTAGACTGACATTTAACATGGGAGTCTATGGAAGGGGTGCCTGGATTTGAAAAATCGGTGCTCCCAGGCCGTAGGTCCCCCAGACAACAAACTTTGCACACTTGTAGAGGAAGAGTGGGGCTACATGTGTGCCAGTTTGGGGTCCAGGGGACCTACGGCCAGCCAGTACCGGGTCCCCAAAGTCCGGGAGATCAGGCGCAAAAAGGTGACTCTAGTATAAGCCGAGGGGGGGCATATTCAGCACAAAAAAAAAAAATGTGCTGAAAAACTCAGCTTGTACTCGAGTATATACGGTAATTACTTGCTGCCTAATATATCCCATCAGCCTTCAAGTGCCATTGTAACAAAATAATCAATGTTTTTCATTTAACCTGTCAGTGGTCATAAAGTTATGGCTGATTGGTGTAATTATTTGCAAGCCAAAGCAATCACTGTTTTTGAGCTACATATGTTGCGACCCCAGGTCAATATAGGTGTAAGATATGTGAGAGAAGCATAGGGATACAAATGGAAGTGGTTTATATTTTTCCCAGATCATGTTTGTGTGCCAAAAAGCTAGGAAAAGCCAGCTTGGCTGTAAAAGGGTGTTATTTGTATTACTGGGTTACCTGAAAAGCTGGCCTAATTGCATTATCAGTGTCATTATCCTTTAAAGAGGAACATCTATCATTATATGCTGGGGTTAATCTATTAGAGTAGAGCATTCCTACTTGGAAAAGTATATTTGCACGCTCTGAATGCTTGATCACGTGGGAGGTAAAAAACAGAATTTGTTTGTGTTGGCAGCTGCTAGACAGACTAAGCTAAACAGTGGTGTACACCAGACCTAGTGCAATGGTCTTTATAAAGCGGTCCAAAATTTAGATCAGTAAAAAGGTTAATACAGATACGTTACCAGACACACTTGGTCTTTTAGGCGGCCTGGCATACTTGGAAGACCTTTGTACCAGACCAATCGGCAGTGTGTTTTTCCCTCTCTATACAAGCCTTTTCTCAACCTTTTTATCCTGTAATAATTCTTTGTAATAATTGGACCTTGGGAATCCCCTGCTTAAAGTGAAACGTTACTATAAAAATAAAAACATACTATGGGGTTGATTTACTAATACTGGAGAGTGCAGAAGTAATACTAAAGAATAGTTTTTTATTTTTTCTTAAATAACAAACATGTCATACTTACCCCCACTGTGCAGCTCGTTTTGCACAGAGTGGCCCTGAACATCCTCTTCTGGGGTCCCTCGACAGCTCTCGCGGCTCCTCCCCACATTAGATAACCCCCTAGGAGAAGCGCTCTTCCGAGGGGGTTACCTTGCGGACGTGCTCCCGAGTCATTTATTCTGCGTCCATAGATGCCGAATGTATGACTCGGCCCGGATCCTTGGATTTGATCGACAGCCAATGGCTGTGCTGCTATCAATCTATCCAATCAAAGCCGGGACTCCGTGGAGAGAAGGACGGCGCGTCCCCGCCGAGGAAATGAAGGGGCTCAGGTAAGTAAAACGGGGGGCTGGGGTGCCGGTGACTGCCAGGTGTTTTTTCACCTTAATGCATAGGATGCATTAAGGTGAAAAAACATGAGCCTTTACAACCCCTTTAAGCTTTGACAATAAAACCTGGAAGCTGGTTGGTTTCTATGCGGAGCTGTGCCAGGTTTTGCACTCTCCAGTTTTAGTAAATCAACCCCAATGACTCTTCTGTAATAAAATATTCTTACCTGCCTTTTTGCAATGTACACTGGGCTATGCAGGTGCAGCTCAGTGTACAATTTTGGCATCTGCAATGATTAATGAACTCCTGTACAGGAGTGACGTCACCTCGGCCTGACCAATCAAAATGACTGAAGATCACATCCCACAGATGCTTGAATGGATTGAGATATGGAGAAATTTAAGGTCCAGTCAACATTTCAAATGCGTTGTGTTCCTCAAACCTCAAAATAACTGAAGATAGCATCCCCCAGATGCTTGAATGGATTCCTGTGCGGGAGAGACATCATCTTGGCCTGGCCAATCAAAATAGCTGAAGATTGAAACCTGGAAGAAGGTCGGTCAAAGATCAGTGGCTGGTGGGAGAGCTCTGGGATACCACATCGCTGGACTGGAAGAGAGTATAGTTCCACTTTAAGTTTAATCTACTCCCATTACATTAGTGTGATCAGAGTAACACATGCCCTCCTACATTTGTGGTTAGTGACACCTCTGTTGCAGCTGGCAAAAGCGGTCAGGCTAATCCCACTCGCCATAGACCAAATTTGTCCACCATAATGGGCACTGTGGGAAAGGCCATGTGAGTGGAGGCGTTTTGCCTTGGATCACTAATTATATATATATATATATATATATATATATATATATATATATATATATATATACACACACACACACACACACATACACACATACACACACACACACACACACACCTTGCAGGGATAAAAGGCACACCATGCCACATGCCCGGATCCTCCTGGTTTAGAAGGTTGAGCAGTGTTCTTTAATTTTGGGTCCTGCAGCGAGTTACCTCCATTCATTGGTTCTCGTCCCTAGAGTATAGGGGAAAGTCTATGTTCCTTCCCCAAAGAAAGTCAATGTCCACACAACTTCAACTCCAACAAAGAGTTTATTTTCCTTTGCCTCAGTTAACGGGGAAATTGAAGAGAGAAAGAAGCTAGCGAAGTTAGGAGGTAGATTCAGGCACACAACACTTAGCTTACTCGTCGCCACTCGATTCCGAGTGGGTTTAGCTCACCCGGATAGATCCCTCTCACAGTTCTAGCAGCCGGAGTGGAGCTCGAACAATACTGTAACTTTGTCCCCCGCCTGGGACAGGTTCAGGAGATCCTCTAATAGAGCAGAATCCTGTTATTCCTGAATCCAGAACTTTACTTGAACCTCTGTAAAACTTAAAGAACCGATTGATGCCAATGGGCACTTTACAGGGTTATCTTGCAGAGCAAGGAATCCTTCCCTCTGACAGGTCACCAGGCCTCTCCCAAGACAGCGATCTACTATCACTCATATCTTCCGTGGGAGCGATCCTCCCCTGGCTGCCTCTTAGTCAGAGCGGGTTACCCTCACCTGGGTACCCTGGGACTCCAGTGTTCTAATTGTAGGCCCAGTTGAAGGTACTGGGCCAACCCGGAACATTGTAGCCTCAGGCTAAAGGTGCCCGAGACTGTGTGTGTGTGTGTGTGTGTGTGTGTGTGTGTGTGTGTGTGTGTGTGTGTGTGTGTGTGTGTGTGTGTGTGTGTGTGTGTGTGTGTGTTTTTTGAGGAACTGTTTGATGATAGGTGCCTCTTTTGGCACACAAAATTACCTGTGCGAGGGAGGTCATTTGAGGAAACTACTGGATGACTTTGTCCTATTGATACACATCATGCATGATATAAACCTAATTTCCTCCTCTGGACAACAGGGACTGGCTATCCACCTGCTTTCCTAGGGAGTCTACAAGTCAAATGTTATGATCTTGGATAGTAATGCGGATCCTTCTTTTCGCGAAGTTCCTTCATGTGGCGTTTCTTTGCTTCAAGCATGAGGGAGTTTGAGAGGGGCTCTGCATAAACAATCACTTGTCTGTGATGGATTGCAAACACCTGCCAGCCCATACTTCTCCTCTGGACCGCATTCACACAGCTATGATGGATTATTACTGCATATGTATTGACTTTCACCAATCTTCAATAACAGTAAAGCCCCTTTTTACAACAAGGCATGTTTAAGGAAATGTATTTGCCTTTTAGCAGCCTATCCATTACTATATGATCTTTTTGATATGAAGAGGAAAGGGAGATTTGCTGCTCTCAAAAGCACAAGTTTCCATGAAATACACACCCTAAATGAGGCACGCAGGTGCAGGATCTGCACGGGATCAGAGAACAAACGAATAAACCTGGACGGCCGAACTCCGATGCAACACCTTTATTGTAGTAAAATCCAGTAGATGACTAACGACACCCCCCCAATATGAAAGGGGTTAACGCCGTTTAGAATATTCCCTCTCTGAACATACAACCACTATCGACCCTCCACAGCCAGGCGACCACTTCCCATAGGATTAATCCTTCCAGAAATACGAGACAACGCTCTGTATTTCAAGTTCCAAAACATGGAATGACTTTATTGAGAAAAACATTGTAACTTTTATAACCATCCAATACTGCATTAACCTAAAATGAACAATGGTCCAGCTCCACCCACAACATAACAGACCCAATACACACAAGTATGCAGGTGATTCATCAACATCTCCAATTAACCCGTCTGCTGCTAGTTCCACAACCTATAATTATAGGCTTAATTCCCCCAAACCACAATGGACAATAGAATGTAAATCACCACAAACACTGAACAGGTCTTTTAGAAGCTGGGATTAGCATTACAATAGGCAGACAGGTGATTGAGGCTGAATACCTCAGTATCTCTCAATTAACCTGTTGAGTTCAGAAACAGTAAATAGTCCTTTACAGATATCCTTGGGGATATGGTGGATAAATATTACAGACCCATTTTAGGTAGCCCAAGATATATTTCTTAATGTCCATTATTTCCTGGCTCACCCTGTGTCCAAAGTGACCCTCCTGTCACAATGACAGTCAGTTCACACAGTACGGGGGGGGGGGGGGGGTACAAGCAGCTAACACGTTTCACACCTGAATTTGGTGCTTAGTCATGGCTATGACCAAGCACCAAATTTAGGTGTGAAATGCCTTCTGTACTGTGTGGACTGACTGTCATATTTTGGATTTTACCACAATAAAGGTGTTGCATCGGAGTGCGGCCATCCAGGTTTATTTGTTAGATCTTTTTGATATGGATATATTCTATCTTGAGTTTATGATCTCAGAATATGATCAATAATTACATCATTGGGGGACAGGACAGGTAGAGTTTTTATAATTCACTGTCATGGTTTGTAATGTGTCTTCACCTTATTTTTTTAGAGATATTTTCAATAAAGGGTTTTGCAGTGACACCTGTTAAGGATTAATTATTTTTGTCACCTTTTTCGGATTTACTTATTTCATAAATTAATAACAATCTAGTATTTATAACAATTGATGAGAGATAGTTGGAGCTACCAATTTTTATTGTAATGTATGGTTCTATAGATTTTTGTGGATGGCTCCTACTCCATATTAATGTATTTCCACCTTTTTTTGACCTGGTAGGATACTCTTCATGATATTTGGCTAAAAGAAGGCCCTCCTTTTATTGACCACCAGTAGGAGAATGGCCCCTTTTATTGGTGGTCAGATGGATAGGTGCATCCCTTCATTAGATGAGAAAAATTCCCCCTTACAGACAGCTTAAAAAGATCTGTGGTCACATATTTGAGAGTGAAGTGTAGAGACTCCACTGGCTTCGCTGGTGTCATCTCTTACATTTTGCAGGTACATTCAGGTGGTAGATCGATCTGTCACTGCTCAATAAACCCCTAGAAACCTCTGAGAGAACACTGGTTAAGACGATTTGGTCTATACTGAACCTTGGACCAGGCATGACACTGCAACTCACGCCGCTGATCCAGAGAAAACTGCAGAAACACTGGTCTACCCCCAAATTAAAGTGAAAAAAAAAAAAAAAGACTGCCATCATTTTCCAACAATTTAATGTGCAGTTCCTGGAAAATTCCTAATCTAATTTAGAGAAGTGCAAATCCCGAACATTTAGAAAAAAAAAGTTTTCCCCTTTGCCAAACTGACATGAAAAAGAGATAAATCCCAGAAGGGGTGAAGCCAAGATTGTTGATTTCTAACCAGTGTTTATTTTGGCAGCAAATTTCGATTTCGTTTTAGTCTTAAGCCCTGTACACACGATCGGTTTTACCGATGAAGAGTCTGATGGACTTTTTTCATCGGACAAACCGATCGTGTATGGGCCCCATTGTTTTTTTTTTCCCCATCGGTGTAAAAAAATGGAACATGTTTTCAATTTATCCGATGGAAAAAAAACAATAGCAAATTACAATCGTCTGTGGGGAACTGGGATAAAAAAAAAAAACACGCATGCTCAGAATCAAGTCGACGCATGCTCAGAAGCATTGAACTTAATTTTTCTCGGCTTGTCGGAGTGTTTTACGTCACAGCGTTTGGAACGGTCGGTTTTTTGACTGATGGTGTGTAGGCAAGACTGATGGAAGTCAGCTTCATCGGATTTCCGATGGAAAAATCCATCGGTTAAAAATCCATAGGAAATCCGATCGTGTGTACAGGGCTTAAGTCTTAGGACTAAGATGGCATTTTAGTCTTCTGAAAGTGTTTTAGTTTTAATCTTAGTCTTTGACTAAAATGCCATTTTAGTTTCAGTTCCATTTTAGTCATTGCATTTTAGTCGACTAAAATCTCCAGTACATTTTAGTCTAATATAATCATTTTAGTCAACGAAAATCGAATGTGCACAGTACACAGCCCCCCACCCTCTGCACAATACAAATCCCCCCACAGTACAAAGCACAGCCCCCACCCTCTGCACAATACAAATCCCCCCACAGTGCACAGCACCCACGCTCTGCACAATACACAGCCCCCCCCCCCTGCATTTCCAGGAGACCACCAGTCTCCTGGGACAGCACTGCCAGCGTACTCTAAAGTTTATAATAAATCACTGCCAGCCCTTTCTCATACACAGCTCCTCCTGTGTCACTTATTGTAAATCAAAGTCTCAAATTTACCTCATAGCTTCGTTCTTGCATGGACCCGGTCACATGGCTGCTCTCCTCTGAAGATTTAAGGATGGTCATGTGACCGCTCTTCTCCTCCAAACTAAAGCAACACTCGGAGGAGGAGCAGAGCGCCAACAAGAACGAAGCAATTGAGGTTAGAAGCTTCAGCTTACAATGAGTGACACAGGAGGAGGAGCAGTATAGGGGAAGGGGCTGGCAATGTTTTTTTTTCCTAATGATAGACTTTGCTGGCAGTGCTGTCCAAGGGCCAGCGGAGGCGGGGCGGTTGGCTTGACCACCCCCCAATGTGTGGCAAGCGGGGGCGGACTGCCTGATCCCCTCCCCCTATTGGTAAAAAAAACAAATATTGGTGTATAACACGCATACACTGTGTTATACGCCAACATATACAGTAAGTTCATGAGGGTAAACATCTCTCCTTGCCATTAATGTCCCGTTTTCGTTCCTTGATGAAAAACGGATTCTATTTTCGTCAGTTGACGAAAATGTGCTGTACTTAGTTTCGTCACTGTAAAAAAGCCTCTGACGAAAAAGTTTTCGTTGACGAAATTAACACTGTTTCTAACAACCCCACCATCTACACCAGAGGGGGGGGGGGTAGTTAAAATTTACCTGGAAGAGCAGTTAATCTCCACCCAGCCTATTTTCCAACATATATGAAGAAAGACTCCACCCACTAATGTCTGCCACCTGCAAGAAACAAATGACAATCATCTTCAGCTTATATTGAAAGAAAGACAAGAAATATTAATGCAGGTAATGACACTTCAATCAATCAATGACTATTGTTTTTTCACCTTTAGAAGGAAAAAGAAACACATCGGTCACATTACTGTTGCTGAAAACCAGCCTCCCTTTACTTCCTAAACAGGTGACTGGTGTCAGCGAGACCATAAATAAGAGGAGGTCTTCATACCTGGGACTGATATCACAACTGCCCTGACAGAGGGTCTTTCCCACACTATCCAAGACTGGAAATTAGTAATAATTACATGCAGGGCAGCACGATGACTTAGTGGTTAGCATTTCTGCCTTGTAGCACTAGGCTCCACGGTTTTATATTTGGCCAGGATGCTATCTGCATGGAGTGTGTATGATTTTCCTGTAATTTGGTGGGTTCCTCCCACACTCTTCAAAACATGCTAGACGTTTAGATGGCTTCTGTCTATATCGTCCCTAGTATATGTAGGAATGGGAGGTAAAGACTGGGGATTGTAGGCTCCATGAGGAAAGGGACTGATGTGAATGTTGTAAAGCAGGTTTGCCCAACCGCTGGCCCCCTTATGTGGCCCGCCACCTCCTGATCTGGGATGGCGGGTTGGCAAGCCCAAATCGCATGTTCCCGACTCACCATCCCAGAGCATCAGTGTGAAGAACAGAGCCGGCGATATAGGAAGCATGAGGCTGCAGTAGAGAGCAGAGCACATGTTTCCCGTATAGCCGGCTGCTGTAATAGGTGGAGTGATACCCACCCTGGGGGACAGCCAGCAGTACCCGCCAGTCATATCCGCCCTGGGGGACAGCCAGCAGTACCCGCCAGTCATATCCGCCCTGGGGGACAGCCAGCAGTACCCGCCCGGTCATATCCGCCATGGGGGGCAGCCAGCAGTACCCGCCCGGTCATATCCGCCATGGGGGGCAGTCAGCAGTACCCGCCCGGTCATATCTGCCCTGGGGGGCAGCCAGCAGTACCCGCCCAGTCATATCCGCCCTGTGGGACAGCCAGCAGTACCCTCCAGTCATACCCATCCTGGGGGACAGCCAGCAGTACCCGCCAGTCATACCCACCCTGGTGGACAGCCAGCAGCCACCAGCCATATTCGCCTGAGGGACAGCAGCAGCCGCCAGCCAAACCCTCCTGAGGGACAGCAGCAGGAGCAGCAGCAGCAGCAGCCACCAGCCATACCCTCCTGAGGGACAGCATCAGCCAGCCATACCTGCCCTGGGGGACAGCAGTAGCCGCTAGCCATAACTGCAGCGGAGGGACAGCAGCAGCTGTCAGTCATACCTGCAGGAATCCTGAGGAAGAAGCAAAGATTGAGGTCAGTTTTAAATAAAAAATCAAACAGCAATGGGCATATCTGTCCTCTACACTGGTACACAAGCTACACTGGGCTGCTTTCAAACTGATTCGCAGGTGCAGAGAAGTGCACCTGCGGGTTACCTGCACTGAGTCAGACTTCTGTTATTACCTGCAGGTTTGGTGAACTTTCAGAAAGTGCACCACACCTGCAAGATATAATAAAATTCTATGGCAAAGTGCAGCTAACCCGCATGAAAACTACAGGTACACTGCCCTGCACCTGTGGTATGGGTAAACCACGGCACATCAGTGTGAAAGCAGCCTTAGGCCCCTTTCACATGATCAGTCCAATTGGGTCCGCCTGTTTGTATTTCAGGCGGACCCAATCGGACCCGCCATTCACCTCTATGGAGCGACAGATGTAAACGGATTTGGTGTCTGTTTACACCGGTCTACCTCCAATATCCGATTTGCAAAAAAAAACAGCAGATGATCTGTTCCCTTCCATCTGGATGGACAGGCCCATAAAGTGGAGCATGCTGTGCCCCTGTCTGCTCTGCATATATATGAAGTGGAAACAGACCTGTCATCTGCCCGCTCCGCTCATTATGGCCTGCGACTGCTTGCCAAGTTGCTTAAAGTGGTTGTAAACCCACTCTGACAACAAGGTTAAAGAGATATTTGCAGAAAACACTGCACTGATGTCTACGGTGCACTGAGCGTCCCGGTTTTCTGAACGGGACATGCCGGGATTATGCCGCTCCCGTGCGCATGCGCGGGAGTGACGTCATCGCCGCTCCGGCCAGTCACAGCGCCGGAGCGGCGATACATTGGAGGGACTTGAAAGCAAGATGGCGGCGGAGGGGAACGAGGAGCACTTTGGGAGCATCGATCTAAGGTAAGTCATTCATAATGAGCTAGTATGCTATGCTATGCATACTAGCTCATTATGCCTTTCTCTTGCAGGGTTTAAAAAAAAAAAAAAAAAAAAAAGGGGAAGGAGTTCCTCTTTAAGTGGCCCTCGCTCTTCAAAAGCTTGGGCACCCCTGTTGTAAAACATTGCATAAATTGTCAGCACTATAAACAGTAAATACATAATATATAAATATATATCAGACAACCCCGCTAAAGCTTTTCTATGCAACTAAATATTATAGGGCATTTTGGGAAACATTTGTTATCTTATTCATTCTTCCAACTAGTAAAGCGAAGTTAATTAAAAATGAACATGGTATGCAAACGACCCTTTTTTTGTTTTTAATTTGTTTCCATTTACTTCTGCTTATGTGATACCAAATAATGATCCAACAGACAAAAGTATTACAGAATGATTTCCTATTTCCATCATTAAATATACCCACATGTATATAAAATACTTACCCTTGAAAAAGGGTAGGATAGGTGAATTTCAGAATAGACAGAACATACTGGAAAACAAAGACCACGTTAATTGGACAGACATCAATTAAGTTAAAACATAAAAATGCTAGGACTTGCTCACAACAATACATGAGTAAAGTGGGTTACATAGACCTACCATCTACTATTAGGGATTCAGAGGCATGCCAAAGCTAAAACAAGGCTCTGTGTGTGTAAATAGACTTCTCTACACAGAGTACTCAGTAATGGTGGTCATAGATGCTTTGATTTCTTTTAAAAAGTATAAAAGATCTCTAGTCAATAACCCATTTGGTCAATATGCCACATATTGGGAAGATTTCAATTGACAGTTAAACAAAAAATTATCGATCATATCTCTGTTTCCACCGTGTAGACTCATAAACTGATCGATAGCAAATACAATCAATCATATTCACAAAGTATCTTGGTGCTGCTAATGGTGGAAAATATTCTGCCTTGGCCAATCAACTTGGTTGACTCCAATCTAAATGGAGTTGTAAGTGATTAGAAGGGCAGTTATGGCTATTCAGTTGGTCTCTGGTTCACTTGTTTTGATCAAATTGAATATTGGATTTGATAATAAAACCAAAGTGTGTTTGACCACCCTAAGATTTGCAAAGTTGTGCTAAAGCTGCTCAACTTAATTAAGGCTTAGTTACAATTTAGAGGAGTTTGAAGAACACACAGTCTCAGGCCGGGTTCACACTGGTGCGACAAACGCTCCGACATTGGGAGCTCATGACGTGTGAAAATCAATGTTTCCCTATGAGAGACGTCTTAACTGGTCCGACACATGTCGGTTAGACTTTGAAAATGCTCCCTGTACTACTTTGGTCCGACTTTTATCCTACTTCAGCCCATTGAATATCATTGAAGTTGGATTAAAGTAGGATCCTTGTCCTTACCATCCGACTTTTGACATCCGACATGGTGATTACAGCAGCAGTAAAAGGAATTTCTCACACTGGGATTGTTTTGAAATTGGATGTAGGACTGATGTCGCAGAGCAAAGTAGGATGAAAATCGTATGACTGTCATTTTGTATCAGTGTGAACCCAGCCTCAGACAAAGAAAGCTAACCACTAAAACATTGATAAAACATTGATATTAACACGTGTGATCCCGGTGTGAACCGGCCCTAAGGGAAGTTTGGTCCAAATACTATTTTCAGGTTTAGTAATAAGAGGGTCCAGGTTATTTTAAATATATCGCTGAAGGGGTTGTTGCACAACATCACCTAAATATCTTAAAGTTTTACCTACCTTAAAGCGGAGGTCCACACAAAAATGGAACCTCCGCTATTCGTAACCCCCCCCCCCCTCCGGTGTCACATTTGGCACCTTTCAGGGGGGAGGGTGGTACAGATACCTGTATAATACGGGTATTTGCACCCACTTCCGGGCATAGACTCCCGCGGGAGTTACGCCACTTCCTGTCCCCCCCCACTGTCTTCTGGGAGACACACTGGTCCCAGAAGACAGGAGGGACCATTTCGATTGCGGAGCACGACTCGCGCATGTGCAGTAGGGCACCGGGAAGTGAAGCCGCAAGGCTTCATTTCCTGATTCCCTTACCGAAAAGGGCAGCGGCAGCATCCGAGGACCGAGGCACGGGTCGGCCTCGGGTGCCGACATCGCGGGCGCGCTGGACAGGCAAGTGTCCATATTTTAAAAGTCAGCAGCTGCAGTATTTGTAGCTGCTCACTTTAAAAAAAAAAAAAATTTGGCGGACCTCCCACTAAGTGGGCACAAAATTGGGATGTGGGTAAATGACACTAATGCCCTGTACACGCGGTTGGATTTTCCTACAGAAAAAGTCCGATGGGAGCTTTTGGTCGGAAATTCCGACCCTGTGTATGCTCCATCTGACTTTTTCTTTCAGAAATTCCGACATCAACAGATTGAGAGCAGGTTCTCAATTTTTCCGTCGGAATTTCTGACGGACGTTTTACCGTGTGTACGGAGCATAAGAGGATTTTCTAAAATTGGAAAGTGCAAAAAAATGGTGCCACTCTGCATAGAAACCAATCAGCTTCCCGTTTATTTTGTCAAAGGGTAACCCTATGGCGCTAGGCGTAGGCAAATATGCGGCCTCTCTGCGCCAGTTCCTTAGCGCAGAGGGCCCGCATATTTGCGTGAATTGCTGCCCAAACACCTGTGCCGAAACACTACACATTCAACCAAATGGGGAAGCGCCGCAAACTACCTGCAACCACGTGACATGCACATAGTTGCAGTACAATTGTTGGCAAAAATAGGGTTAAAACATCACCACGTCGCTTCCTCACTGCCTGTCAGCCTCTGAAGCGTGATCAAAGCGCAAGTTAGGCTTCAGAAGAAAGGGAGATTTGGGCCTCGTGCACACAGGACGTTTTGCAAACTCTCTAAGATGTCTTTTTCTTCTGGCAGCAGCATTACGGCAGAGAAAAAAAGCCAGACGCTTGTAAAAGTGTCTAAAACTTTTAGCCACATTTACAGGCATGAAAAGCTTTAATTAATTCAATTGACCAGAATAATAATTTACGTGCCTAGGGTTTTGGCGCATTTAGCAGGGTCAATCCTTTTTTTCTGCAAAAACTCTGCTGCCCCTGGATGCACTGACAGTGGAGTCCCTAAAGACAGCAGTACCATTCAGAAAGCGCAGCGAGATTCGCACACGCGCAGTAGGAAACAAGGCTTCACTTCCTGTTATCCTTAATGAAGATGTCGGTGCCTGCACCCAAAGCCGATTGACGATTCGGCTAGGGGTGCCGACATAGCAGGATACCTAGACACGCAAGTGTCCTTATATTAAGACCCCTTCCACACTAGGGTGGTTTTCAGGCGCTTTAGAGCTAGAAATAGCCTCTGCAAAGCACCTGAAAACCGCCTCCCATTCATTGTATTGTGTCTTTTCACACTGAGGCGGTGCGTTTGCGGGACATTCCAAAAAGTCCTGCAAGCAGCATCTTTGGGGTGGGTTGGCAGCGCTGCATTTAGCGCTCCCAAAACGCCCTGCCCTTTGGAATGAATAGGCAGCGCTTTCAAAATGGGAGTTTTTTTTAAACCCTTTTTTTGGGTTAAAATCACCCCGCTAGCGGCCGAAAAGCGCTGCTAAAATGAGTGTGAAAGCAGCCTAAAAGTCAACAGCTACAGGATTTGTAGCTGCTAACTTTTATTTTATTTTTTACAGGCTGGAACTTCACTTTAAATGGACTGCAGTGTGTTTCTGCAAATCTAAAAATGCACTGCAAAACACATAGGTGTGACCCTAGTCTAATTCACCTGGATACACCAAGTAGTTGCTAGATGTACAGTTATACTAACGCGTGTCAACGTTGCAAAAATGTGTTGAGGCATTAGCATTTGTTTTACCTTCCATCATGAAGGGGGTAAAGAATCTCTGTGAATTATGTGCAATGATAGTAATGCTTTACCAGGTCTTGTTTATAGTATTGTACTGTAAAATGCCATAGAAAGACCTTTTCCTGTTTAAACTGACTGGACTAAGCTGGCTCCAATTTTCATCCCGACATTGTTGAGTCATGTTGTGCAGCTGGATCCCTGTTAGTTAAAGCTGAGCAAATATTGTCTAAATACAAGAGTCATGTGTATTCTTCCTTCAATACACATCAGATGCCGCGTACACATGACCGTTATTCACGTCATGGAAAAAAAAAAAAAAACGACGTTTTTCTCGACCTGATTTTTCATGTTTCCTCTCAAGCCTGCCGTGCCTACACACGTTCATGGAAAAAAAAAAAAAAAAAAAACAGCTCGAGCAAAGCGCGGTGACGTACGACGGCACTATAAAGGGGAAGTTCCATTCGAATGGTGCCACCCTTTGGGACGCTTTTGCTGATCCTCGTGTTAATAAAGTTTGGCGAGAGACGATTCACGCTTTTCAGTCTGTTACAGCGTGATGAATGTGCCATCTCCATTACGAATGCTAGTTTTACCAGAACGAGCGCTCCCGTCTCATACTTGATTCTGAGCATGCGTGGTTTTTTTTCCCCCTCGTAAAAGCATACACACGACCGTTTTTCACGTTAAAAAGAACGACGTGAAAAACTACGAGAAAAAATAGAGCAGGTTCTAAAAAAAAAATTCGGGCATTTTTCTCGTCGAGAAAAATTTTCTGGAGCATACACACCACCGTTTTTCATGACCATTTTTAAAATGGTGTGTACGCAGCATAAGAAGTGGTAAGAGGCAAAATCTTACATTTTTATTTTTGGTTTTAAAGTGATACTAAAGTCTTTTTTTTTTGTTTAAAACTAACAAAAATGTTATACTTGCCTGCTTTGTGCAGTAGTTTTGTACAGAGCAGCCCAGATCTTCCTTTTCTCGGGTCGCCCCACCGGCGCTCCTGGCTCCTCCCTCCTGCCTCCTGCCCCCAGAGCAAGCAGCTTGTTACGGGGGCACCTGAGCCGCTGTTCTGTGTGTCCATTCAGACACGGAGCTGCAGCTCAGCCCCACTCCCTCTCTCCCCTTATTGGCTCAATGACTTTAATTGACAGCAGCGGGAGCCAATGGCGCCGCTGCTGTGTCTCAGCCAATCAGACAGCAGAGTCTCTCGTGTAACATCGCTGGATCGAGATGGAGCTCAGGTAAGAATTAAGTGGAGGCTGCTGCACACCGTTTTTTTTTTATCTATATGCATAGAATGCATGAAAATAAAAAAAAAATAAAAAAAACCTTCTGCCTTTACTACTGCTTTAAAAGAGGTATTAAAGTGGAGTTCCACCCTGAAAAAAAAATTACACCAAAAAAAAAAAAAAAAAAAAAAAAAAAAGTATTCACCCGAAATAGCGGTTGCTATGCGGAAGTCCCTAATCTACCTCTTCCTTATGCGCGGTGGGTCTCCTTCCGCATCCTCTTCTAGTGAATGGGGTGCGCTGCCTTCTGGGAACTGTGTGTAATCCCAGAGAGCAGCCGCCCATTCACAAATCGGTGAGAGACTCGCGCATGCGTAGCAGGAAACGGGTAGTTGGCGGTGCGGGACCTGCAGTGATCGAGGGATCGGCATCGGGGGGGCCATCATCGCGGGCGAGTAGGACAGGTAAGTGTCCTTATTAAAAGTCAGCAGCTACAGCAAAAAAAAAATTGCGGGTGGAATCCCTCTTTAAAGTGGTTGTAAACTCTGCCTCTCAAATGCTCCTTCTTAATACACGCAGTAAAATAAAGTTTCTGAAAACATTGTGCAATAATGTGGAGCCGCTTCGCGTGCAACTTACTTATTTTCAAGTGGTTTCTAAAATCGTTCTTTCCGGGAGAAGCCGGCACCATGTTAGGTTATATCGCCTGCACTTTCTTCTTGTCCCAGTGTAATCTCGCACATGCGCAGTAATTTTAAGCAGGAACTTCTGAATGGGACTAAAATCTTGTGGGATCCCCGTGCAGTGCCATAGCGAGAGGACATGAAGGAGGCACGGCATGTAATGAAAGGACCGATGGGACACAATGTGCGTGCGGTGAACAGGGGGAAATGTGTGCATGCGCCAGTGACATCATAAAAAGAATCACATTGGATTACAAGAAAACAGAGAAGGTTAGGATGAATGCACACACAGCGAACATTAAATGTGTTTCTTAATGGTTTATATGGGAAAATGTCATCAGGGAGACTTTACTACCATTTTAAATGTAACTGTTTGGGGGAACATTGATGGGTTTAGTTCCATGCCTAGAATTTAACTTGAAATCCCAGAGATGACCAGTGTTTTTTTTGTAAAAAAAATATAAAACAAAAAAAAAAAAAAAAAGGGGACTTATGTTTCAAGCTATTCTTGCACTCTGGTTCATACCAGTGCAATTTTCAAGCGATTTGACAGTTCCAATTCGCATGATTTTTTATTATATAAATGAAAAAAAGATCAAAAAGTTTGAGGAAAAAAAAAACCTAATTGTTTTTATTTTCTGCTATAATACATTTCCGATAAACTAAAAATCTAATTTCATCATAAATTTAGGCCCAAATGTATTCTGCTGCATGCCTATGGTAAAAAAATAATAAAAAAAAAAAAAACACACACACACACCAATAAGTGTATTTTAATGGGTTTCTGTGAAATTGATAGCGTCTACAAACTATGGTATAGATACTGGAATTTAAAACAATGTTTTATACTGTTAATGGTGGCAATTAGCGACTTATAATGGGACTGTGAAAGTGCGGCGAGCAATCTGGCACCAACTGACACTGGGTGGGAACTGACTACATTTTTTATGAAGCTGCACTAGGGCACTTTATGTGTGGAATGTTGGGACTTTATTTACCCAATATGCGTTGATGTATTTTTCAACGTATCAATGTTTATAGCAATTTTATAGCACAAGAGTTTATTATTTGAATGATTGATTGTTCACTATTGGGCAGCACTACAACTTTTTTCCTTCACCAACTGACTAAATGACACTGACACGAATACAGTGATCAGTGCTAATAATATACACGTCACTGTACTAATGACAACATGGCTGGGAAGGGGTTAACTGTGTTCCTAACAAAGTTTACTCTGCGCTGTTTTCACTAAGCAGTGTGACAGTTTTCACTCCCTGCCATTCATTCAGGGGGCGTCGGACATAAATCATTGGCTGACAACAGCTGATCGGCAAGTGCGTTAAGCACCTCTGACTTTTGAACTCCAGTATGTACCCTACATACTGCTGACCACTGCACATTATGAACTTCCCGGACGCTTACACTTTTTGCATTAAACACATCTGAACCTTTGCACTCTGTGCGTTACATACTCCTGACCCCTGCACGTTGTGCAATGGACATTCCTAACCACTGCCATTGTGCATTAAGCAATCCTGCCTCCTACATGCTGTGCATTACATACTCTTGATCTCTGCATTCTGTGCGTTTCACACTCCTGATCACTGCACTTTGTGCAATATGCACTCTGTGTATTGCACATGCCCGAGTCCTGCATGCTACATACTCCTGACCTCTGCACTCTTTGTGTTACGTACTTTTGACCCCTGCTCTCTGTACATTTAAGTGGAATTCCAGGCTAGAACTAACCAAGCTTAAAAAAGGGGTTGTAAAGGCAAATTATTATTTATTTTTTAAATAACAAATATATGTTATACTGGGGAGGGCGGTATTGTCGGATGTTTTTTCACCTTAATGATGCATAGGATGCATTAAGGTGAAAAAACATGAACATTTACAACCCCTTTAAAGCTGCTCTTACACATACACACACCCCCCCCCCCCCCCAGCCAACACCTATACTAACTACTCTGCAGAACGAAGATGCATGTACTTACCTATTCTCAGGGTGCTCCAGTCCGGTCACGTGAAGCACCCAGCTCTTCTGACCCCTGCATTCTGTGCATTACATATTTCTGACCCCTGTACTGTGTGCATTAAGCACTCCTGAAATTTGCACTATCTGCATTCCGTACTCCTGGCCCCTATGCAATACACACCCTGACCCCTGAAACTCTATGCATTAAGCACTCTTGACCCTTTGCACTCTTGTGCGTTACATAATCCTGATCCTTGCATTAAGCATCCCTGATCCCTGCACTCTATGAATTATGTAATCCCGACCCCTGCACTCTGTGCATTCAGTATTCCAGACCCTGGCAATGCATGTGTTACATACTCCCATCTCCTACATGCTGTGTGCAGAGCCCTGAATTCTGTACATTTCACACTCCTGACCCCTTCACTTTGTCCAATAAACATCCCGTGCATTACACATGCCTGAGTCCTGTATTCTGTGGGCTATGCACTTCTGACCTCTGCACTCATCCCCCTTCGAACACCTATACTAACTACCCTGTAGAAGGAAGATTCTTCTACTTAGCTATTCAGAAGATGCTCTGGTCCGGTCATTGGATCTGCTCGCAATGACCAGCTTCAGGGGAGAGGAACAGTCAACAACAGAAGCCCCATAGTGAGCCTATGGGTGATGTCCTCACCCAGGCATTGCATCCATCGTTGGCGCTCTCTCCCCTCCCCTGAAGCCAGCCGCTAGAATATGACGTTACCGAGCCAGTGCCCTGAGAATATGTACTATAAGTATATGCATCTACTTTTTACAGGGTAGTTAGTATAGCGGTTAGAAAAAGAGGGGGGGGCAGTTTGAAACTTAGGCGCTAGCCTTGAATTCCAATTTAAGAACTCCTGACCCTTGTACATTGTGTGATCCAAACACCTGACCCCTGCACTCCACCTGCATTAAGCACTCATGACCTCTGTGCATTATGCACTCCTGGCCCCTACATCACATGGTTTATTTTAAACTAAATTTTTCTGAGACCCAGCAGCACTCTATGCTATGAGCGCGTACAAACTGGCTCATTGGCTGCAGCCAGGATCCCCATCCCTAGATGAAAGCTGTGCCCCGAGCCAGTCGGAGTACCTAATCCCATGTAACCACTTAGATGAGCGGATCATGCGAACAGCGGTGGTACATGAAAATGTATGTATGTATGTATGTATGTATGTATGTATGTATGTATGTATGTATGTACCCAACCAGGATCGCTGATTTTCAATGGCAACTGCCCCAGGCCATCAATCTCATGGGTGCTCAATCTGTGGCCCTCCAGCTGTTGCAGACAAGAAAGAGTCTCATTGCACTCAAAGTTCAGGCTCATCAAACCTTAAATCCGGGAATAAGGATCCACGGTCAGAAGGGAACCTTAGGATGTAACAGAGAGGCACCAAGTCCAGTACTCCTTTGGAGTCTTGGTTCCAGTGGGATGGATCAGGGTGGAATACATCAATCAGCAGCCTTAAAGTCAATATGGGATATATCGCAGGAGAGGATGTGAGTGGTGATGGATGGATGGCTGGATGGATGGATGGATGACGGCTCAGATTGAGGTGCAGCAGGGCTCATCAGGTCTGGGAATCCTCAATAATAATATGTAGAAAACAAATGTAGCCACAGCCCAAACATCAATATGAATTTATATCATTTAATAAAAACATAAAAGCACACCTACATATGGGTAAGTGAAGGGCTGCAAAACTGAAGAGCAGCACAGCCGGCCAGCACAAAGAGCTGTCATGCACAGACTCCAGGAGCACCAGAAGGGGCAGGCAGTGTCTGCAGGCTAACTGGATCAAAATAGCATCCATAGAGAGTGAAAAGGGGGCGTGGACAACACATTTCAGAGGACCTGCCTCCTTTTTCAAGTATCTCCAGCTGTTGCAGAACTACAAGTCCCATAAGGCACTGCAAGGCTGACAGTTACAAGCATGACTTCCAAAGGCATGATAGGACTTTCCGCAACAGCTGGAGGGCCACAGGTTGAGCACTTATGATATCTGTCCTATGATAGGAGTCCTTATAGCATGACAACCACGCCTCTACCTCCCAATTATGCTCCTGCATTGTCACCCTGTCCCATGGATTTCAAAGAAGACCACAACTGGCTGTTCAAACAAAGTGTCTGCAAAGAGGCTGCAGGGGATCAGCAGTATAGAGATGCAACAAACAGGTGAAGACAAGTACTTTGTATGATTGCTAGGGCTCTGCTACTATATTGATCAGACCCATCAGACTACCGTATATACTAGCACAAAGTGTTGGGCACTTATCTTGGCACCCAGACTAGTGACAAGATGAAGGCACACACCTGGCTGCGTATACCTTGTTATCTGTAGTGTGCACACAGGTGTACCACCCTGAGGAATACAACCCTGAGTGGGTGCAGAGCTGTGTCCTCCTGACACCCCCCCACCTGTGTCCCCCTGACAGCCCCCCCACCTGTGTCCTCCTGACACCCCCCCTGCGCCTGTGTCCTCCTGACACCCCCCCTGCGCCTGTGTCCTCCTGACAGCCCCCCCCACCTGTGTCCTCCTGACAGCCCCCCCCCACCTGTGTCCTCCTGACAGCCCCCCCCCACCTGTGTCCTCCTGACAGCCCCCCCCCCACCTGTGTCCTCCTGACAGCCCCCCCCCACCTGTGTCCTCCTGACAGCCCCCCCCCCACCTGTGTCCTCCTGACAGCCCCCCCCCCACCTGTGTCCTCCTGACAGCCCCCCCCCACCTGTGTCCTCCTGACAGCCCCCCCCCCACCTGTGTCCTCCTGACAGCCCCCCCCCCACCTGTGTCCTCCTGACAGCCCCCCCCCCACCACCTGTGTCCTCCTGACAGCCCCCCCCCCACCACCTGTGTCCTCCTGACAGCCCCCCCCCACCACCTGTGTCCTCCTGACAGCCCCCCCCCACCACCTGTGTCCTCCTGACAGCCCCCCCCCCACCACCTGTGTCCTCCTGACAGCCCCCCCCCCACCACCTGTGTCCTCCTGACAGCCCCCCCCCACCACCTGTGTCCTCCTGACAGCCCCCCCCACCACCTGTGTCCTCCTGACAGCCCCCCCCACCACCTGTGTCCTCCTGACAGCCCCCCCCCACCACCTGTGTCCTCCTGACAGCCCCCCCCCCCACCACCTGTGTCCTCCTGACAGCCCCCCCACCACCTGTGTCCTCCTAAAAGCCCCCCCCACCTGTGTCCTCCTGTCAGCCCCCAGGCCCCCACCTGTGTCCTCCTGTCAGCCCCCAGGCCCCCACCTGTGTCCTCCTGACAGCCCCCCCCACCTGTGTCCTCCTGACATCCCCCCAGGCCCCTACCTGTGTCCTCCTGACAGCCCCCCCACCTGTGTCCTCCTGACATCCCCCCCCACCTGTGTCCTCCTGACAGCCCCCCCACCTGTGTCCTCCTGACAGCCCCCCCCCCACCTGTGTCCTCCTGACATCCCCCCCCCACCTGTGTCCTCCTGACATCCCCCCCCACCTGTGTCCTCCTGACAGGCCCCCCACCTGTGTCCTCCTGACAGCCCCCCCCCCCCCCCAATTCATTCCACCCTGTACTCCCAGACTGAGCTGAGATTGGAATATCTGATCACCTTTACTAATCACACGTATTCCAAATCTGGAAGTGAACTTCCCAACTCCTGCACACAGTGCTCCCTCCACTCAGGGATCTCAGCCTCCTCCACCCCTCTCATCTCACCTTGTTTGTGAAGTACGAGGCCAGATAGAAGAAGCAGAAGGTGAGACCCACGGCGGGTCCCCTAAAATACATCTGTCACCGCATTCCACCACTCTGATCGCTCTTTATTCCTCCAATACAATCAGCACAGGAAAAGGATCAGCAGCAAGCTGCCATGACACTTCCACGTTGCTCTGCGCCTCCTCCAATCAGCGTACGCCATTTCCGTTCCTACACACGCTTCTGTGTATTGAGGGCGGGACCTGGGTGGAGATTTACATATCTCCGCCCACTATTTAATACAGCATCTGTATCCAGTCTCTGGAACTCTAGGGAGGAGGCTGGTGATGGTTTCCTAGGATCATCTATGGTGGGGAGAAGTTAGATCACATCGTGCTGTCAGTGGGGGTGACAGGAGAAACAAGGTCATATAACAGTGACATTTCCACCAAATAAAAAGGAATGGAATACAAGAGTACTAATGATTATTTGTAAAATGGATCAAAGTGGATCGCCAGCAAAAATGGGACATACTAAAAGGAATGACAGAAAGGAATGCCCATAGACTTTAATAGGGAGATGGAATGCCCATAGAGATTAATGGAACAAAATGGAATGCCCATAGAGAATAATGGAACAAAATGGAATGCCCATAGAGAATAATGGAAAAATAAAAATATCAATTAGTGACAGAATCTTTAGACATATCAAATACATTTCTTGCAATAACTTTTTGCAAACTTACTTTTAAATATCAGTGGCCGTATTTAATATTGAGATTAGGTGGGATTATTATTGTTTTCTACGGCATAACAAAGGTGAATGACAGAAGGGAAGGGACATCATATAAGGAGGGATTTAACCACCTCTGGAAGATTTACCCCCCTTCATGGCCAGGCCATTTTTTTGCGATACGGCACTGCATTACTTTAACTGACAATTGTGCGGTCCTGTGACACTGTAGCCAAATAAAATTGATGTCCTTTTTTCCCAAAAATAGAGCTTTCTTTTGGTGGTATTTGATCACCTCTGCGGTTTTTATTTTTTTGCGCTAAAAACAAAAAATAAAAAAAGAACGACAATTTTGAAAAAGAAAAACAATATTTTTTACCTTCTGCTATAAAACATATCCAATAAAAAAAAATGTAAAAATCGAATTTCTTAAAAAAATTAGGCCAATATGTATTCTGCTACATATTCTTGATACAAAAAGATTCCAATAAGTGTATATTGATTGGTTTGCGCAAAAGTTATCGCGTCTACAAACTATGGGCTATATACTAGAATTTTTACTAGGTACGTGATCTGGCACAGCCGAGCTGCCTTGCCGCCGTATATCTAGGATACAGTATCTCACAAAAGTGAGTACACCCCTCACATTTTTGTAAATATTTTATTCTATCTTTTCATGTGACAACACTGAAGAAATGACACTTTGCTACAATGTAAAGTAGTGAGTGTACAGCTTGTGAAAATGAACACTGAAGAAATGACACTTTGCTACAATGTAAAGTAGTGAGTGTACAGCTTGTGAAAATGTGAAAATTTCCAAATTGGGCCCAAAGTGTCCATATTTTGTGTATCTTTATAAGCAACAATCCTTTTTTTTTCCGATCCTCAGAGAGTTCTTTACCGTGACGTGCCATGTTGAACTTCCAGTGACCAGTATGAGAGGGTGAGAGCGATAACACCAAATTTAACACACCTTCTCCCCATTCACACCTGAGACCTTGTAACACTAACGAGTCACATGACACCGGCGAGGGAAAATGGCTAATTGGACCCAATTTGGACATTTTCACTTAGGGATGTACTCACTTTTGTTGACATTGGTTTAGAAATGAATGGCTGTGTTGAGTTATTTTGAGGGGACAGAAAATATACACTGTTATACAAGCTGTACACTCACTACTTTGCATTGTAGCAAAGTGTTATTTCTTCAGTGTTGTCAAATGAAAAGATATAATAAAATATTTACAAAAATGTGAGGGGTATATTCCCTTTTGTGAGATACTGTATATGGTTAAAATGTGACAGCTGTCTATAGAACGGGGAGTAAAGGGTTAATCTCTCAGTGAGGACACTTGTGACAGCTGTCAGAGTTGGGTCTTCCCTCTCACCTTGGGGGATTACATCTCACTATCCATTGTGTCTCCATGCCTTCCTCCAGCCCTGTGTTTGGTGTGTCCAGATAGCTTGCATGTGATTGAACACCCAACAACAGTGACCCACAAATGGGAAAAATAAATGAGCTTAATAATAAACTAGACATAAATAGTGAAAGAAATTAGGCTGCAGCCTTTTATTGGGGGTTAAATCAAAGTAAAGCTGATGTTTAGTTACCAGCTTTACCTATCTGTAATGAAGAATGTCCCACAATGTGCAGGCTGCTGGAGTCTGTGGAAATCTTCACTGTTGGGCTGCCCCGTCCTCTTCCTGCTGTTGAACTTTCAGAAGCTGAGGGGGTTAGCCGCCATGTAGCTCCAGACTCAGCTGCACTAAAGATGATCTGATGGGGACACGCCCCCTTCTTCCTCCTCCATTGAGACAGGTTCTGCTCTGCCATTCACAGGGAGCTTTTTTGTTTTTTTGAATGAATACAAGACTTCCTCTAATTGTTGCAGAATCAGGTGGATGACTTCACAATCACTACTTAGCCAATCAGAGGAAATCCCGTATTCATTCATAAAATACAAAGCTCCCTGTGAATGGCCAAGCATAGATCATATAATAATCTATATATAACACATAGGAAAGTATGTCATATAATGATCTATAACACATAGGACGTCACATCATATAATGATCTATAACATATAGGGAAGTATGTCATATAATGATCTATAACACATAGGACAGTATGTCATATAATGATCTATAATACATAGGACAGTATGTCATATAATGATCTATAACATATAGGGCAGTATGTCATATAATGATCTATAATACATAGGGCAGTATGTCATATAATGATCTATAACACATAGGACGTCACATCATATAATGATCTATAACACATAGGACGTCACATCATATAATGATCTATAACATATAGGGAAGCATGTCATATAATGATCTATAACACATAGGACGTCACATCATATAATGATCTATAACACATAGGGCAGTATGTCATATAATGATCTATAACACATAGGACGTCACATCATATAATGATCTATAACACATAGGTCGTCACATCATATAATGATCTATAATACATAGGACGTCACATCATATAATGATCTATAACACATAGGGCAGTATGTCATATAATGATCTATAACATATAGGGAAGTATGTCATATAATGATCTATAACACATAGGACGTCACATCATATAATGATCTATAACACATAGGGCAGTATGTCATATAATGATCTATAACATATAGGGAAGTATGTCATATAATGATCTATAACACATAGGACGTCACATCATATAATGATCTATAACATATAGGTCGTCACATCATATAATGATCTATAATACATAGGACGTCACATCATATAATGATCTATAACACATAGGGCAGTATGTCATATAATGATCTATAACATATAGGGAAGTATGTCATATAATGATCTATAACACATAGGACAGTATGTCATATAATGATCTATAATACATAGGACAGTATGTCATATAATGATCTATAACATATAGGGCAGTATGTCATATAATGATCTATAATACATAGGGCAGTATGTCATATAATGATCTATAACACATAGGACGTCACATCATATAATGATCTATAACACATAGGGCAGTATGTCATATAATGATCTATAACACATAGGACGTCACATCATATAATGATCTATAACACATAGGTCGTCACATCATATAATGATCTATAATACATAGGACGTCACATCATATAATGATCTATAACACATAGGGCAGTATGTCATATAATGATCTATAACATATAGGGAAGTATGTCATATAATGATCTATAACACATAGGACGTCACATCATATAATGATCTATAACACATAGGGCAGTATGTCATATAATGATCTATAACATATAGGGAAGTATGTCATATAATGATCTATAACACATAGGACGTCACATCATATAATGATCTATAACACATAGGTCGTCACATCATATAATGATCTATAACACATAGGGCAGTATGTCATATAATGATCTATAACACATAGGACGTCACATCATATAATGATCTATAACATATAGGTCGTCACATCATATAATGATCTATAATACATAGGACGTCACATCATATAATGATCTATAACACATAGGGCAGTATGTCATATAATGATCTATAACATATAGGGAAGTATGTCATATAATGATCTATAACACATAGGACAGTATGTCATATAATGATCTATAATACATAGGACAGTATGTCATATAATGATCTATAACATATAGGGCAGTATGTCATATAATGATCTATAATACATAGGGCAGTATGTCATATAATGATCTATAACACATAGGACGTCACATCATATAATGATCTATAACACATAGGGCAGTATGTCATATAATGATCTATAACACATAGGACGTCACATCATATAATGATCTATAACACATAGGTCGTCACATCATATAATGATCTATAACACATAGGTCGTCACATCATATAATGATCTATAATACATAGGACGTCACATCATATAATGATCTATAACACATAGGGCAGTATGTCATATAATGATCTATAACATATAGGGAAGTATGTCATATAATGATCTATAACACATAGGACGTCACATCATATAATGATCTATAACACATAGGTCGTCACATCATATAATGATCTATAACACATAGGGCAGTATGTCATATAATGATCTATAACATATAGGGAAGCATGTCATATAATGATCTATAACACATAGGACGTCACATCATATAATGATCTATAACACATAGGGCAGTATGTCATATAATGATCTATAACACATAGGACGTCACATCATATAATGATCTATAACACATAGGTCGTCACATCATATAATGATCTATAATACATAGGACGTCACATCATATAATGATCTATAACACATAGGGCAGTATGTCATATAATGATCTATAACATATAGGGAAGTATGTCATATAATGATCTATAACACATAGGACACAGTATGTCATGACAACATGATATAATAGTAGCCATAACAAAGACGTCATGTAGTCAGTAAGGAGTGTCACCCCCATGGTAACATCCATAGAGTCTCCTCTGCACACACCCCGCCCCCTCTCTGTCATTACAATTCTATGATGACTGTCTGTCACGCACACCCCACACCCAATCATTATCCCCGCTCTGTGCGACTAAGAACGGATGACGTCAGTCCGCGGATCGGACGCTAGAGCACGTTGGTATAGGTAGACATTTTACCGAAGTCGCTCAGTAAATGATTGGAGAAACACTCCACAATAAAGTATAGGATTCTTCTATCACCTTATTCAAACACCTTCAATATATAATACAATATGAAAACAACTTATTGTTAATTCCTCTTCTCCTTGTAGTGATATGTAGCGGGGAATGGAGGATTTGTGAGACACAGAGAGGTCCGCTCTGTCAGGTCTACCAGTCACATTCCTCAGCGGTGAGGACATGAAGAAGTATGGAGGGCGGTCCTAGTACAGGGGAGGGGGAGGGGGAGGGGAATAATCAGACAACTCCCAGAGTGCATTGCGCTTCTCTGTCACCCCCGGTATAGAACACGTTTGTCCCGACTCTGAGCCCTCACACCGAGCCCAGCTGTCGCCTGTGACTGTTATCGGTCATTACCGGAACCAGGACAATCCTAGGACATCTCCTCCGTCTCCTCCATCTCCTCCGTCCTCGTACATCTATACAACCAGTGTCCTCCAGAGCCGACTGACAAGTCCGGACATATCCCACAGTCCGCCATCTCTCTACACCGTCTGGACGACCGACCGACCTACCTACCTCCGCCGAGCGACATTCCGTCCACACCCAGCACCCACTCTAGTCTGAATGAGAAGATGGAGCGAGGGGGCATCATCACACCCGAATCCCGGCCGGTGAGACACCCCACCCCCCACCTCATGGGCACCCCTATATATATTGCCAATACTTATACACGTGTGTGTGTGTGTGTATATATATATATATATATATATTTTTTTTTTCTCTGTGCATGTGTACACAGGGGGGCACAGGTGGTATCACACCAAGCCCATCACCATATAAGGACACAGCTGCCATGTGGTGCTCCTTGTACCTCCAGCTGTTGCCAAACTACAAGTCCCATCATGCCTCTGCCTCTGGGTGTCATGCTTGATGCTGTCAGAGTCTCGCTATGCCTCATTGGACTTGTAGTTTGGCAACAGCTGGAGGTCCGCTAATTGCATATCCCTGCTGTAGAAGGATGATGTGTATACTTATTACTTACCTATTCTCAGGGCACTTTGGTCACATGATTGGCTCCTAGGGAGAAGATGGACAGCCGACAACAGATGCCCCATAATAAGCCTATGGGTGACATCACTGCACAGGCATTCCATCTGTTGTCTGTGATCTCTCCTCTCCCCTCCCCTGAAGCCGGCCGCTGGGACTCGCTCATGTGACCGAACTGGAGCACCCTGAGGATAGGTAAGTATACACATCTTCTATAGGTGTTCGAAGATAGGTGGGGCCGTTTTAAGCTTTCATCCAGACTGGAATTCTACTTTAATATTCCTGGTCATGTGACTATCTAAAGTCGCTTCTCCTGGCCGTGTGACTGTATCTAAAGCGAGTTTTATATTTAATAGAATAGTGCAGGTTAGAACCACTGTCAGGGTGTTTTCTGACTTTACTATAGGGAGATTCACTCCTAGTTCTGGTGACCACGGCCCCTGAGAGTGAAAGTGAGGGAAATCCCAAATCTGAGTTGTCACCAGAACAGAAGTCATGGGGAAATCTTTGGAATGGTTAAAATACAAATATTTCTGTCTGATCTTTAATCAGAAGTAGAGATAGTGTTGCCTTTGACCAGAATTGGGTTGACGCCCAGCTGTCATTTCTTGGTCCAATGAGCTGTGGTCATATTAGGTTGATGTCACCAGCAATTCCTGCCCCTTTGTAACATCATCTGTGGGGGTGGGGAATCCCCTGCCTGCCATTGGGCCAGAAATGACAGCTCTTCTGTCTTTTGGACTTGAGCCTAGATCCACAACACAAGCTCATTCCTAATTAGAACTGTGTGATACTTTCTATACTGGAGAGACTGTTGTCTAATGGAACCCCAGATAGCAGTAAAGACCTGACAGGAGTTGTAATTGTTTCTCGCTTTATCAAAAACTAGAAAAAAAATTTGGCTTGACATGTGCTCTGATAAAATTAAAGCAAAGGTCCACACAAAAAGTAAACCTCTGCTTTTCGGAACCCCCCCCCCCCCCCCCGGTGTCACATTTGGCACCTTTCAGCTGGGAGGGGGGGTGCAGATACCTGTATAATACAGGTATTTGCACCCACTTCCGGGTTACGCCACTTCCTGTCCTCACCCCCCCCCCCCCGCTGTCCCAAAAGACAGGAGGGACCATTTCGATTGCGCAGCGCGACTCGCGCATGCGCATTAGGGAATCGGGAAGTGAAGCCAAAGATGGCCGCGGCAGCATCCGAGGCAAGGGTCGGCCTCAGGTGCCGACATTACGGGCGTGCTGGACAGGTAAGTGTCCATATTTTAAAAGTCAGCAGCTGCAGTATTTGTAGCTGCCGACTTTAAAAAAAATAAAATAATTTTTTTGGCGGACCTTCACTTTAAGTGGGCACAAAAGTGGGATGTGGGTAAATTACACTAATGCCCCATACACACGGTCGGAATTACCTACAGAAAAAAGTCACTCCCCCCCCCCCCCCCCCCAACGCTTCAAAGCCGCAACGCTTCACTTCCTGATTCCCTGCGGGGGCAGCCGAGAGACAAGTGATTGCTTGGCCTCGGCTGCCGACATCGCGGGCGCGCTGGACAGGTAAGTGTCCATTTATTAAAAGTCAGCAGCTGCAGTATTTGTAGCTGCTGGCTTTAAAAAAAAAAAAATTCGGGTGGACCTCCGCTTTTAAGATTTCTGTGTATACGATAACATATAAAAAAAAAAAAAAAAAAAAACACTTTTTTTTTTTTTTTCTTTTTTTTTTGTGTCGATTAAGGGACATAGCGTAGTAATTATTGGGTATCTGTCTACTGTTGCCTTCAGAAGGGTTTTATAGTAGTTATGGTTAAATAAAGACACTAGTCCATCCAGTTTAACCTGTGTAGGTGTGTCCGTGTCTATAATTTCCCATGTGTTCAGTAAAATGCACAGTTTGCTAGAGCCCAAACATAACCAATATATCCTAGAATTACTATAATCCTGTTGCCCTCAATTTACCCCAAAAAAGACTGTTTTTTAGTATTATAATTGAATGGTTGGTTTGTATTATCTTTAGTTTGTTTAATCTGATTATTAGATGACACCGGTCTCCTCCCATTCTGGTGACTCCTAACAGATTATTTAGCAGCACACTCCCTGCTATTTATTACAGTACTGTGTTTTATGGCGTTACTGCTGCACTTTGTTCCCCGGTTGCACAATATCTGATTTTAGTGATGTCACACATAACCCTGGGATTTCTGTCTGACTCACTGATTATATCTTCCCTGTTCTACTGCTTTTATGGTGCTGCATTGGCCTCTATAAACTGATAAATTATATTCTCTCCTGCCTATACAAAGTCTAATCCGTTCCTAATGGTCAATGGGGACCCCAGCTATTGGTGAAAGACAGGATTGAGTATATGCTGGGTTGCTCTCGCATGGTGAGGGCATTATTAATGCAAACTTGGTACGGGAGACATATTTGGGAACATGAACAGATTGCAGACAGGAAGGGGTTCATGATGCCTTAATAAACAATACCTGTTATTTTCTAGGTGCTATCACATAGTGGGCTGTCCCCCCTGGGAGAACAGCCTGCCACCCTCCAATGGTCAGGCTTTCACTGACACGCCCCTCTGTACATCCATTCACTGGGAAGATCAGTGTACTGCTGTCCACACCACCTCTCTAAGCCCCTTATGCAGCTGGGAACAGAGGTTATGTAATTGCCTTGCCTTTCATTCCTATCTTAAACTGAATGGGTTGTTTTACAAAGTAAGGGTTCATTTAAATTTTAATTTACAACATCTACATATCCCATGGTACTATGCTGTCTTCAAGTAGTGATTCCTGTACTGACTTTGCCTCCTGAAACTCCTCCTCTCCGCACCTCTGTAGATCAGAAGGTAGGCTCTGTGATCTGTGACTTCTCACAGGACATGGTGATTACGGGTCACAGAATTCAAGGATATAATGGGTGGGGATCCGCACACTATAACTTTTACATACTTAAAGATCATTCAGAGTAATACGAATATAATTTAAAGCGGAACTCCAGGCACAACTAATGCAGCTCTGTAATTATAAAAAATCATAACCTCTATTTTTTAAATGCTATCAGTGGATGTACCAAATTTTCACTTGGTGTCCTCTTGCAGTCCCTGTACTGCATAGCTCAGAGAGGGGGAAGAAGAAACAGCACAAGTAGTAAATTGGGTTTTCAGCAGTGCTAAGAGCATGCTGACATGAGGAGAGATCAAGGTGACAGGATAATGAATCACTGTGTTACTTCTCTCGCTGTCCAGTCACAGAATGGGGGTAGGGACGGGGACATGTAAGTGAAGTAAAATTACATTTCCCGTTCCTTCTGGACAGAACTCTGCTGTGTGGCAGACTTGTGTATGGCATGAATGGGAGGTACCATTTATCTAACTCCTATAAAAGAGTGGATTTACAGAATTGTGAATGAATTTGTTTGACACGTTGGTTACTAGTTGCTTATTGCATTGTGTGTAAAGCTTCTCTACTTCATTTCAGAGCCCTTGGGGTTTGCCTGCAAAGCCTCTGAGTCAGTGTTCCCTGACAGACGTCATGAGTGAAGAGCTGGCCAGAGAGCTGCAGCTAGAAGAAGAGAGACATGTGTTCCCCAAAGAAGTGCTGTAAGTTCTTTATTGGCTTCTATCTTCTCCTTTTTAAGATCTATTCTTCCCGGTGATCGCTACATTGAAGCTGATGCTGAATAAATCTATCACAATATATACTAGCTGTACAAAACATAAGATATTGTTCATGAGATTTATCTGTGCAGGTTCTTAATGCAGACCTTTCTTCATTATTGGCACTTTCAGAAGAATTGAAACCTCACAGAAGAAAGCAGCCGCACTGCTCATGCAAAACCTAGATCATTTATAAAGCATAATATGGGAAAACCGTTCAAAGTCCTATGCAACGCATGCAGGAGTTGTCCAAAAAATAAATGCCAGTTGAAATTGGTGTATAAACCCCCGAGTGCATACAAATGAGAATTTTTTTTATCACGGTTGGGGAATATGAGCAGGAATGGAGGCATGAGAAGTTCCCTAACAGTAGCATTGCGCTTTTAAGATTGTATTAGGCAGTTATTCTTTTTATGGGATTCTTCCCCTTTCCTTAGGCTGCATTCACACCTGGGCGTTTAGAATCGCGGACAGATTTTCCACGATTTCAAAACTCCAAGGTGTGAATGACAAATTGCACATTTCAGATGCCATTCATTTGCATGGCACCTAAAACCGTGGTGCGGTTCTGCGGCGATTGTCCAGTGATAAATCGTGCTGCAATCGCAGCAAACCACATCGCGTGAAGCTTGACGCACAGAGTTCAGGTGCTTCTTTTGGGCAACATCCTTCATGCAATGTGGTTTGCCGCGATTGCAGCACGATTTATCGTAGGACAATTGCAGCAGAACCGCACCACGTTTTTTAATGGCATCTGAAATGGGTGTTTTGCAATCACGGGCAGAATCGTGGCAAATCTGCCCGCAATTCAAAACGCCCAGGTGTGAATGCAGCCCTATGCTGGATCCACTTAAATCTGAACTATACTTCATCTGAGCACCACAAACCAAAAATGCTATTTAATTTTTTATTATTCAAAGCGAACTCCCTGTTTATTCCATGTCTCTATGCTTTATTTTGTTGAGAAATTACTTTGAAAAACACCCCCTAGCATTCCTGGGAGTGGCCATCGTAAAGCGGAGTCCCGCCAAAATGTAAATTTTATTTTTTTACGTCTGCAGCTACAAATACTGCAGCTGCTGACTTTTAAAATATGGGCACTTACCTGTCCAGGGCGCCTGCGATGTCGGCACCCGAAGACGATCTGTCCCTCGGGTGGAGGCGCCGCCATCTTCCTTAAGGGAATCAGGAAGTGAAGCCTTGCAGCTTCACAGCCTGGTACCCTACTGCACATGCGCGAGTCGCACTGCGTGTTTTTGCTGGTCCCTGCTGTCTTCTGGGACCTGTGTGTCTCCCAGAAGACAGCGGGGGGAACGGAGGAGGGGCCGGACATGGCATAGATTGCCTGGGAGCAAATACCTGTATTAGACAGGTATCTTACCCCCCCCCCTGAAAAGGTGCCAAATGTGACACCGGGAGGGGGAGGATTTCGAAAAGCGGAAGTTCCATTTTTGGGTGGAACTCTGCTTTAAGCATTTATGTCTTGGAATCCACCTGCTCTTGGCTCGGGCTTGCAAACAGGAGAGGGTGTGCTTAGCTGAGAAACCCCCTCCCCTACCGAATACTTCTGAATGTATGGTATCATTTTCCTAGGCATGGAAACCAGGAATTAACAGAAGAAATGTAAAAGAAAAAGTTTAAAACAAGCAAATATGATATACTTTTCTATCCATTTACAAATGCTATCAGCTTAAGGATTAACAATTTTAGTGTTTGAGTGCATGAAGTTCTGCTTTAATATTGTGTCTTGTCACAATATTAAGTTAACCTCCATCTTCTACTCTTATTTTAGTGCAGATGAAGGTGCGTTCTTAACAAGTGATAACATTGATACATCAAGTGATGCCGTGTTGGCTCAGATGCTGCAGACGCAGTTTGACAAGGAGTATGATGCTCAGCTTCTCAGAGAGGAGAAGAAATTTAATGGCGACAGTAAAGGTGAAGTGGCCTAGTGATGACACTGTGGGGATGAGTTAATAAAACTAGAGTGCAAAATCTGTGGCTCTGCATAGAAACAATCGGCTTCCCTTTTTTCTTTTTCTTTTTTTTTTTCCCCTCTTTTTTTCAAAGCTTAATTTAACAAGCTGAAGTTAGAAGCTGATTGGCTACCATGCACAGCTGCACCAGATTTTGCACTTTTCAGTTTTAGTAAATCTCAATGTGGCCAAGAATATACAGCTTGGGAAAACTAGTTAAAATGGTTATTTTGATGTTTGCAGTTTCCATATCCTTTGAAAACTATCGCAAGGTGCATCCATGTGAAGATAGCGACAGCTCTGAGGATGAAGTGGATTGGCAGGATACACGCCACGACCCATATAAAGCTGGTGAGAATACAGATGATGCTATATAGTGGCTATAATTAGGCTCTTTAGGGACCTCATACTAGATTCCTGGCAGCGCTTCAAGCTCTACAAATCAAACTGATACTCCTATTGATTTAGGTCATTAGTAAGATGATGTGGAGTGGCTGTCTTCCCACTTGCTGGTTGGTTTCGGAACCAGTTCTAGGCCTAGTACACACGGTCAGACTTTTGCCCAACAAACTTAGTTTTAAGCAAGTTGGACCAACAATCCGACCGTGTGTACGCTCCATCGGACAAACTTTTTTGAGTTTGGTTTTGTTTTCATCAGACAAAAGTTGGGTCTGCGAACGGACAAACTTTTGCCCAACAAAAGTCCTATGGAGCAAAGTCCTGCCGTGTGTACAGAAAACCATAGGACTTTTGTCCGATGGACAAAACAACCAATGTTAAAAGCAACCAACAATAGCAGAAGTTGACCAAAGGGTGGCAGAAAAGAGCAGAAAAAACAAGTGATGTTGTAAGAAGTTTTAAGAAAGTTTGCAGAAAAGTCCTGTGGTGTGTATGCTATGGGTGTTCCCGACCAACTCTGTTCAGACAAAAAACCACGGAAAAGTCCGATGGAAGTCTGACCGTGTGTACAGGGCTTAATGCACAAAAGTAATCTGTTAATTGTTTATTGTAAATGTTTTGTCTAAAGAGATTTAGATAATGTTTTAACAACAAGCAACCAGCGTAAGGGCTCTTTCACACGGAGGTCTGTTCAGGTCCGCCTGTCAGTTTTTTAGGCGGACCTGAAACGGATCCTCCATGTACCCCTATGGAAGCACGGATGTCAGCGGAGACATGTCCGCTGACATCCGCTCCGCCAAAGTGTGACGGAGGAAAACCCTATTTTTCCTTCCGTCAGCGGATCGGATGACAACGGACTCTACGGTCCGTCGTCATCTGATTCCCCATAGGGGAGAGCGGCGCTCTGACAGGGCGGTCCCGGCACAGTGTGCCGGGACCGCCCAGTCATCCGTCGGCTCAGCGGGGATCAACGGAGCGATCCCCCGCTGAGCAAGCGGAGCTTCACGGATCCGCCCCGTGTGAAAGGACCCTAAGTGTTAGGAGCTCTCAAAGTGATCACAGTACTGTCTGTCAATACCTGTTTACTCAGGAATCGGCATCTACTTCTGAGCTAAGATGTTGATGTAGACAATCGTGTTAATCCTAGTGCAGGGCAGAGGTACACCACCTGCTGCCTTGTTTTTAAGGATGCATGTGTTGGGGCTGTTATCCTTAGCTGCTTGGTAATGTTAGTCATACTCGCATAGATTTCTCTTGTTCATACCATGGGCTTAATTGGAGAAATCTAATAGGCTCCTACACCCATGCTAAACGGTGTGAGTTGAGGAATCTCCTCTGACGATTAATATATACAAGGAGCCATAGCACCCACAGCTGAATACCTGAACAGTGACTACATCTGATAGGATGCTGTAACTGTTCAGTTGTCAGTTTTCTTCTTGCCTGCTTAACTTCATTTGTAACATTGGGTGGTGCCAACTATAGAGCTGTGCATGGCCAGCTGATGGCTGCCAGCGCTGATCATTGTTCCCGTCACAACTCAATGGCATAGCGGGGGAGATTGCTGCTTTAACATCTGTTGTGTTGGTACAGTGATCTGTCAATTTATCCCTCTGGATTGAAGGGGGGAAAAAAGCCTATAGTGTGTGTACCAGGCACTAGCCTGGAAAAATGAGGTGTATATTGGTTATCGGGAAAGATAATGCACGCTTGTTTTTTCTGGGTCAGTAGCTCTCTTGCAAATTTGGAGATTAGGATCGACAGTCCCAGATCGTGCAACTTCAAAAAAACAGACTGTACCCTGAGAGATTCCTTCTTGATGGGAGTCACCAGAATGAGGCTTCAGTACAGTGTGAAAGTGTCCAATGTCACTTTGGGATCTGTGGAAATTAATTTATCGCTATGTATATACTTTTTATGATTAAAATAAAGACACTTTCTTGAAATGTTGGAGTAATTAAAAAATGTGTTCCAGTGATTTTCTCGTATGCTCATATGCAGATAAACCAACCACCACCCCCAAAAAAGGATTCATTGGTAAAGGTAAAGACATTACAACCAAACATGATGAGGTTGTGTGCGGCAGGAAGAATACAGCACGGATGGAGAATGTAAGCAGAGGAGAATGCTCTTGTTATATACTGTTAGGAAGAATAGCCGAATACTAAATTATTTTTAAAGCAGAACTCTGGCATTTTCAAAAAATCACCCATTAGTACATGTCTGTTCTCTCCCCTCCAGCCACAAAAGGAGATGAACATATTGCCCTTACTTTATATAATCATTACTGAACCGTAGACACATCCCATAACTATATATTACACACACACTGTACTCTGCTTAAACTCGGTATTAGAACGATCTCAAAGCTGCAGCAGGAGCAATATTTCTAACAGCAATCAGTGGCCCCCAGTCCAGCTCACCAGTGCCCCCCCCCCCCCCACCAGTGCAGCTCACCAGTGACCTTACCAGTGCATAGCGGAATCATTGGCACAAATCACCAGATGTCACAGCATATATCTCTGGCTGTGACAGGTATTGTATGCGAGAACACCAGTAACTGTAATCTCCCGCTGGCATTGTGAATGACAGCACGCTGTCAACATGAACATAATAACCTATGTTTATGTTATTACCATCAACATGAACAGCCTTAACATGATAAAAACAAAGACAAAAAGGGTAAAAACGCTATACATCACCTTAAAGGCTAGGTTCATGCACTGCTTAAGGAGTTGGCTATCATTTGGACAAAGGCTTAGGCCAGTGTTATCTGTGTGTGCCTTTTTATATTTAGAAAGTGTTTTTTCTGCTTGTATTCTACGAGGGGGGGGGGGGAATCAATTTTGATTAAAGGTTAATTTTGGCTGAGCTAAACTGTTAATTAGAACCAGTAGGGTATGCGTTATATTTGCCATAATGTTGATAGTAAAATCTTCAGAACATGGGGATCCTAACCTTTGTTTAAATCTTTCAGTTTGCCCCAGAGTTTCAAGTTGGAGACGGAATCGGAATGGATTTGAAGTTGTCCAATCAGGTTTTCAATGCATTAAAGCAACACTCAATCTCTGAACAGCGCAAGAGTGCCAGAGTGCATGACAAAAAGGAGGTGTCAACAGCTGTAAGTCTAACTCGGTCCTGTCTTTACATTTTATTACTCATGTGCATGCTGTTAGTTATGTAGACCGCTCCTAACATTTTTTGATTTAATGTGTTACAGGAAAAAGTGGTGGACCCAAAGACGAGACTACTTTTGTACAAAATGGTGAATGCTGGAATACTGGACTCCATTAATGGTTGTGTGAGCACTGGAAAAGAATCAGTTGTGTTTCACGCAAATGGAGGAAGGTATGGGGATACTAAAAGCTTGAGTCTTTAAAGGATTGGTTCACCCAAAAGTGATATTTCAGTTGGGGTGAGTTAAACCAACAGTAGATGTCTTTGATCTCTTGGGAACTATTGGTGAGAGCTGTGCACGTTCGCTCCTGGATCTGTAAACAAACTATGTTTGCAGGCGCAGAGATCATGCTGTTGGAATATTCAGGTATAAGAAACCAGAAACTTCTTTAGAAAATCAGCATCCAGCTAACCTAAAATTTTACTTTTGGGTGGATTAAACCTTTAGATGGTCTTGCCTGCTGCGCCATTGATTAGTTTATATGTTGATTTCTCTTTCTTTTTATTATTTTTTTTTTTCAAAGCATGGATGACCAGAAAATACCTGCTGAATGTGCCCTAAAGGTATTCAAGACAACTCTAAATGAGTTTAAGAACAGAGACAAATATATTAAGGATGATTACAGGTTCAAGGATCGCTTCAGCAAATTGAATCCACGCAAGATCATCCGAATGTGGGCAGAAAAGGAAAAGCATAACCTGAAAAGGTATGCAGAGCTGCCAGCGGTATTGAAGCATATAAAAATGATGCAATCAATGGCAGGAGTACACTAGATCAGGGGTGCTAAACCTTTTGAGGAGCGAGGGCTATTTGAGTGATTTGATAACCAGTCGCGGGCCACAATGAAATGGTTAAAGATTTCTATATTATTTAAATTATTTTTTAGCATAGTGAACATTTTCCCCCTGCAGCTTCTGAATGCCAGCGGGAAGGAGAAGAGGAGAAACTGCCTTTCAGCGGTTGCAGGAGGAAAAAATGGAGAGGATCGGTTGCCCCATCCTGTCCCAGTGTAAAACCGAATGTGACTGGAAGACGGTACACCAGTGGTTGGGGCTGTGTGGTAAAAACACATGTTAACTATGGGGTTTTACACCCCCCCCCCCCTTCCCCAACCGCAAATCTAAATGAGCCCTTATTGTCATAAGGCTGCTTTAACACTGATGCGCTGTAGTTTACCCGCATCACTGGTGAAATGCACCTGCGGATTTGCTGGGCTTTGCCATAGAATTGTCTATTATATCTTGCAGGTGTGGTGCACTTTCTGTAAGCGCACAAACTCCTGCATTCGGGAGTTTTGATGCATTTTCAGAAAGCGCACCAAACCTGCAGGTTATAATAGTCTATGATTCAGTGCAGCCGCAGGTGCATTGCACTGCACCAGCGATGCAGGTGTGAAAGCGGCCTTATAGGGTGCTCAGGACAATAAGGACTTATTTACATGTGTTTTTTACCACACACCCCCAACCACTGGTGTAGCGTATCCCACAGGAAAGACTCAGGTGCACTGTGCTGCACCCATGGATCAATGTGAAAGCAGCCTAATAACCAACTTCTCCATTCCCCCCCCCCCCCTTTTTTTTTTTTTTTTTTTGTGCTCATATATGCCCATTGCAAAACTATGTGATGATTAATAAACTGACCTTAATCTTTCAGTTTCTGCTGGCATCGCTGGCTGTTAGGTTCCTGTCCCAGGCAGAGTGATACCAAATGCACTTCACCTGTTACAGCAGCTGGCGCTGTAGAGGAAGCATTGGCTTATGCAGCTCATGCTCCCTCCGCAGCGCTGGCTCCATCCACTCTGATGCTCTGGGATGGCAGGTTGGTAACCCATGATCTGGGATTGCTGACCCGCATTCATTCCTAGAGCAGAAGGTTGGGGGCCATGTCAGCGGGCCGCCGGTTGAGCACCCCTGCTCTACATAAGGGTTGAAGGCATGGAAAAAATTAAAATGCAGGGCTAAGCCATGATATCAGACAACAAATGTATTTATATTGCAGGCTATGTTTGCTGTTTCTAAGGTGATCATATCCATTGTAGTGCAGATTGGGAGTCTAGGAGGTGAAAAGCAGATATAGCCAGGAGTCTAACCAAACAGGATTCACAGGTGTTTCACCATTACGCTTGGGTTTTCTTGCCCTCCATATCCATTCTAAGGGAAGGTTGTCAGGTGTGTCCTATCATTCTTGTACTGATGTTACTGACAGTTGTTTTAGAGGTCTTAGTCACATCATCAATCCATACACTAAATGAAGCTAAGCAAGTACAGATGACTGCAAATGACACAAAGCAAATCGGTGTAATATTTGTGATGTACTGTATAACCATATCTTTCTTTCTCGTACATCACGGGACACAGAGCGACATAGTCATTACTAATGGGTTATATAGATACCGTCAGGTGCTGGCACTGGCAACTTCCAAAACCGGAAGTACCCTCCCCTATATAAGCCCCTCCCATCCGGGAGCACCTCAGTTTTTTGCCAGTGTCTAAGGTGTTGGCCAAGAAGAAACGTGTTTTTCACTGAGCTTGCGTACAGGTTCTTTTGGGCCTCAGTAAACTTTTCCGGATCCGACCAAAAAAGCTTCATAGCTAAACGGTCGGTACCCGGGCCTTGCAGAGAAGAGCAAGGTTTTGCCTGTAATGCTTCTCTTAGGAGAGCTGGACCCTGGGATCCAGAGCTCTGGTCATACCCACGACCAAGATGTTTTCTGTGCAGGGTGCTATACAGGTCCAGGGGAGTGGAATCCTTGGGAACCCGGTCCCTGAAGGTTTGATTACAATGCCTGCCGTGATAGGTGAAGTTTGGGCTTTTGTGGACCAAACAAAGTCCTGCGGCAGGGAACAGGTAAGTGGGGGCCCCCAGGAACTTGGTTCTATTGGGGGACCCCCAAGCCTAATTTGTCTTTCTGTCTGTTACCTAATGGTATTCCCGCAAAATTCTGTGCATGCCTGTAACTACTAAAAAAAAAAAATGTAATAATTTTTAATGGTGGTCAAGAAAATTTTTATTTTTTATTTTTATATATATATATATATATATATATATATATATATATATATATATATATATATAATATATTAGACTGCGGTACCTGTGTTTGTCCACTAGAGGCCGCTGTGGAACGTTTCTTGTCATGTGGACTAGTTTCTTCTCATCAGAACAAGTCCAGGCAGATGGTGAGTTCTCTTATGGGAAACTGCTTCCTCTGCCATGTTGCAATGCTCGTCCATCCCCCGGCCTGCGGCAAAGGGGCCCTGGCTCTTGTCCCTGGTTTCCATTTTCGAAATTAGCGCCGAAGGCGCCCGTGGCCGCGCGCGTGCGCGTGCACGCGCCTCTATATATAGAGGTGAGCCGGGAAAGGGGGCGGAGCCTGGGGGATGACGCTCTGTGCGCGCCGCAGCGCTTCTGCGCATGTGCGAGCGTCCCAGCATGTTAAAAACCACAATTTTGTGTGGTGAGCTGGCTATGAAGTACAGAGACAGAGCTGGCAACATTTAAAGAAGGCATACAGCAAGCGGTTGATACAGGCATCCCCTAGAAAGGCACATTAGTAGACACCAACTGTTTCTTATAGCAGCATTTATGCTAGACTATTGTCAGTAACTGGTGTATTTCGGCTGGAATACCTCAGCTTTGTGGCTTAGGAATATGCCGTCTAAAAACTCCGGGACTAGAAATTCCAGGAGGAATAGGGGGTCTCCGTCGGGCTCTGAGGATCTTGGGCATGCTTTGGCTGCACCAGTCTCCCCTGAAGAATCAGAGGTTAGTGACCGTAGAGCACCCTCAGGAGTACCTGGTACTGTGGCTGTCCTCAGTTCACCTGCTCCTGTGTATGTAACAGAGGAGGTTTTTTCCTCAGCTCTGGGAGGGCTGGAAGAGAGATTGTCAGCATTGATCGCGGCTTCCCTGTCACAGGAGAAAAGCGCCCGATCTCCGTCTCCTCCCTCAGAGTGCCTGTTAACAGAGCAACAGTCCCATACAGGGATCGACCTACCTGAAGGGGATCAGGATGAGGTTGATTCGGTTGTAGAGGAATCGACAGTGGAAGAGCCGTTCTCAGCATCACATGCTGAAAGGTTATGGGTTCAGTCCCTGACTAATATGGTCCGATCAGCATTTAAAATGCCACTTGCGGAGCCATCATCCACTTCTGTCTCCTCGTTGGGGTCGCTAAAAGCTCCCCAGACTGTTTGTTCCTTTCCGATCCATCCTTTACTGGAAGGGCTCATTTACCAGGATTGGGAGCATCCTGACAAAATATTTACTCCCCCCCAAGAGATTTCCGGTGGTCTATCCCATGGAGGATAAGTTCATCAGAAAATGGAGGGTCCCTACAGTGGACGCAGCCATCTCTTGTGTGAATAAATCACTGACATGTCCGGTGGATAATGTCCAAATGTTCAAGGACCCAATAGATAAAAAATTGGAGTCCTTATTAAAATCTGCTTTTTCTACAGCAGGATTGGTGACACAACCAGCAGTGGCAGCTATTGGGGTCTGCCAAGCAGTGAAGGATCAGTTGAAACAGGTCTTAAGGGACTTGCCAGATCAGCAGGCTCTTGCCCTAGCTGATCTACCTAGAGCCTTATGCTTTGCGGTGGACGCTATAAAGGATTCAATCCATCAGGCCTCCCGCCTTACGCTGTCTGTAGTACATATGCGCAGGCTTCTATGGCTCAAAAACTGGTCTGCTGAAGCTCCCTGTAAAAAATTGCTGGTCAGCTTCCCATTTCATGGTGAACGCTTATTCGGGGAAGACCTGGACAAATATATCCAGAGAATTTCCAGCGGTAAAAGTACACTTTTGCCGGTTAAAAATAGAGTTAGAGGTCCCTCTTTTAAGAGGCCTGCTTCTCCAGTCCCTAGGACATCGGCTGTGAAACAGTTCCGACGGCCTCCTCGGTCAAATCCCGGAGGTAAAAATCAGGGACAATTGCAGGGTAACAAGAAGCCCTGGAGCAGGAGAGGTACAAAACCTCCCCCAAAGTCAAATGCATGAAGGGTTGCCCCCACCCAATCGGGTGGGGGGAAGACTTCAGTATTTCACAGAGACCTGGCGGGACACGATCCGAGACAGATGGGTGCTCTCCGCAGTAAATCTGGGATACAAATTGGAGTTAAAAAACTCCCTTCCTTCCCGCTTTATAAGGTCAAACGTGCCAAGGGATCCCCAGAAGAGAGGATCCCTCCTGTTGGCACTAGAACAATTATTGCTCCAAGCAGTAATTATAGAGGTTCCCCTGGAAGAATGGGGGTTCGGGTTTTACTCAAACCTCTTTACAGTCCCGAAGCCAAACGGGGACGTGAGGCCCATATTAAATCTAAAAGGGCTAAATAAATTCCTACATATCAGGACTTTCCGGATGGAGTCGATCCGATCGGTAGCCACTGCCCTACAAGGGGAGGAATGGTTAGCCTCGATCGACATCAAAGATGCTTATTTGCACATTCCCATCTTTCCAGCCCACCAAAAATTTCTACGCTTTGCGGTAGAAGGGCGCCATTTTCAGTTCAGAGCCTTACCCTTCGGTCTGGCCACAGCACCAAGAGTGTTCACAAAAATTCTGGCCCCATTATTGGCCAATCTAAGAACACGAGGTGTAACGATAATGGCATATCTAGACGACTTGTTGCTGATAGACCACTCAGTGGAAAAACTAGAAGTGGTTGTTCACGAGACAATCGAGTATCTGGAATATCACGGTTGGATTATCAACCGAGACAAGTCAGCCCTAAAACCAGTCAAAAGTCTGGAATACTTGGGGCTAAGGCTGGATTCAGACCAGAGAAAAATTTTATTGCCTCAAGAAAAGGGGTCGTCTTTGAGAGATTTGATCCACTTAGTGGGTTCAAAAAGACAGCCATCCATACGCCTGTGCATGAGACTGCTGGGAAAAATGGTGGCATCATTCGAAGCAGTACCCTACGGTCAATTCCATTCAAGGAAGTTGCAAAGGGCCATACTGTCAGCCTGGAACAAAAAAGTTCAGGCTCTGGACTTACCAATGTCCTTGTCCCCTTCCGTTCGCAAGAGCCTCCGCTGGTGGTTGGTTCCCCAGAATCTGGAAAGAGGGAAATCCTTCAGTCCGATTTCCTGGAAGGTGGTCACTACAGATGCCAGCCTTATAGGCTGGGGAGCAGTACTGGAGCAATGGTCTCTCCAGGGCAGATGGTCGGATGCGGAAAAGGCCCTGCCCATCAATCTCTTAGAGATACGAGCAGCCCGGTATGCCCTAGTAGCATGGACATCCAAACTCCAAGGGTCCCCTGTCAGAATTCAATCAGACAATGCCACAGCAGTGGCATATATCAATCGTCAGGGGGGGCACCAGGAGTCGTGCAGCCCAAAGGGAAGTAAATTACATCCTGAGATGGGCAGAAAGATATGTCCCAGCCATATCTGCGGTATTCATTCCAGGAGTGGAGAATTGGAAGGCGGACTTTCTAAGTCGCCAACAATTATGCCCAGGGGAATGGTCCCTTCATCCCGAGGTTTTCCGGACAATATGTCAGCGGTGGGGAACACCGGATGTAGATCTGCTATCATCCAGATTCAACACAAAAGTGGACAGGTTTGTCTCTTGGACAAGGGATCCCCTAGCTTGCGGCTCGGATGCCCTAGTGTTCCCTTGGGATCAGTTCAAGCTGATATATGCATTCACACCGCCACAATTGTTACCTCGATTACTCCGCAGAATCAGGGTAGAAAAGAAACCAGTGATTCTGGTGGCTCCAGCGTGGCCCCGAAGAGCATGATACGCGGAGATTGTAAAAATGTCTGTGGGGAGTCCTTGGACCCTCCCACATCGTCCGGACCTGCTTTCGCAAGGACCGATATACCACCCTTCCTTACCAGCCCTAGGTTTGACGGCCTGGCTATTGAAGCCCACATTCTAAAAAAGAGAGGGCTCTCTAATGCTGTGGTATCTACCATGATCAATGCCAGGAAGCCGGTATCCAGGCAGATCTATTATAGAATCTGGAAGGCGTACATCGCCTGGTGTGAGGCCAAGAAATGGCATCCACGTAAATACGTAATCGGTAGGATTCTGGACTTCCTACAATGGGCTGTAGATGGGAAGCTTGCCTTGAGTACTATCAAGGGTCAGATTTCGGCCTTGTCAATATTTTTTCAAAGGCCCTTGGCTTCGCATTCACTAGTCAAAGCCTTTATACAAGGAGTGATGCGTATTAGTCCTCCGGTTAATATTCCCATATGTCCATGGGATCTAAACTTGGTTCTGTCGGTTTTACAGAAACAACCATTTGAACCATTACAGCATATTTCCTTGGTGCTTCTCACCAGGAAATTGATTTTTCTAGTAGCCATTTGTTCGGCTAAAAGAGTGTCGGAATTAGCAGCTATGTCCTGTAAAGAGCCATATCTGGTTATCCATAAGGACAGAGTAGTATTACGTCCTCAGCCAGCCTTTCTTCCTAAGGTGGTATCGAGGTTTCATTTGAACCAAGATGTGGTTCTTCCTTCTTTTTTCCCCAGACCTACTTCGGTAGAGGAAAAGTTATTGCATTCTTTGGATGTAGTAAGAGCAGTTAAAGCTTATCTAAAAGCCACTGCTCAGATTCGCAGAACGGATACTTTGTTTATTCTGCCGGAAGGCCCCAGAAAGGGTCAGGCAGCGTCAAAATCTACTTTAGCCAGGTGGATTCGACAGGTCATAATACAAGCCTATGGCTTGAGAAGGAGACCGCCTCCGTTCAAAGTTAGAGCGCACTCCACGAGAGCAGTTGGAACTTCATGGGCAGTGCATCACCAGGCCTCCCTGGCTCAAATCTGTAAGGCCGCAACATGGTCTTCAGTACACACGTTTACTACTTTCTACCAGGTGGACGTTAGAAGTCAGGAGGATGTCGCCTTTGGGCGCAATGTGTTGCAGGCCGCAAAAGATCCTCATGTCTGATAGCGCTCAGCTTATATATGGTGTATCCCCCCCCTCATTTGGCATTGCTTTAGGACATCCCATTAGTAATGACTATGTCGCTCTGTGTCCCGTGATGTACGAGAAAGAAAATAGGATTTTTATAACAGCTTACCTGTAAAATCCTTTTCTTGGAGTACATCACGGGACACAGAGCTCCCGCCCCTCTTTGGGGACACTTATTGCTTTGCTACAAAACTGAGGTGCTCCCGGATGGGAGGGGCTTATATAGGGGAGGGTACTTCCGGTTTTGGAAGTTGCCAGTGCCAGCACCTGACGGTATCTATATAACCCATTAGTAATGACTATGTCGCTCTGTGTCCCGTGATGTACTCCAAGAAAAGGATTTTACAGGTAAGCTGTTATAAAAATCCTAATTTTTTTTACATGCGTGGTGTTTTTTTTTTTTTGTACAGAATGGAGAAAGCTGGCATTCCATGCCCAGAAGTAGTTATGTTAAAGAAGCATGTCTTGGTCATGTCTTTTATTGGGAAGGATCAAGTACCTGCTCCCACCCTTAAAGAAGCTAAGCTTGGTTTGGAAGATTCCAAAGTTGCTTATTACCAGGTCCTTGCTGTAAGTTTACATTTTATGACAGTACAGTGTTCTAAAACTGACATTTGAGCTGAGATGGTGCATTACTTGCATTGACTAATTTGAAGCTTCGAGCATGTTTTAGGTTTATTGATTTTTGTCTTTTTTTTGCTTTTTAGATGATGAAGCAGCTTTATGAACAGTGTACACTTGTTCATGCTGATCTGAGTGAATATAACATGATGTGGCATAATGGGAAGGTAAGTGTATTTTGCTTACTCGGTAGCAGAGTCTGAAGATGGAGAGATAATAAAGATATACATATATTAACATTTATTATATGATTTTATCAATTTTGCATGCACATATGGTTAAGGACTCAAGTGCTTGAGGTGTTAACATTGTATGCAACAGTTAGCCAAAACCAAGATTGGAAAAAAGGCTTAAGTTTAGATTAGGTGTACACTGTAATGCTGCTCATGCATACTTTGCATTATGCTGCATACGTTTAAACCTGAAAAGTGAATGCATTTATTTTGTAAGTCTGGCATATTATATTATCAAAGGTTTTGTTTTATTTGGAGGAGTTGACGAGATTAATTTTTTATTTTTTCCCTACTACAGGTATGGCTTATTGATGTAAGTCAGTCAGTTGAGCCTACGCATCCGCATGGACTGGAATTTCTGTACAGGGACTGCAGGAATGTGTCACAGGTACATAAAGTTTAAACATTTTAAAGAACGAATCTGTGGTGGAGTGTAAGCTAAACTTAAGAATTCCAGACATCACATACTGTTCCCTAGGTCCAGCTTGGACCAATGTAACTATGCATACACCATACCTGGTCGATGCCCCTGGAAGCTGAAAATCACTGAAGACACCGCTTTGCATTCTCTGATTGCACTTGATAGAGAGCATGAAATCCCCACCCCTCCATCTCGTCCAATCAGAGAATGCTTTGCATTACTTTAGAAAATGCAAAGCATTCTCTGAATGGTGCCCATGCTGAGCAGCCAACCTCCTCTATTCACAATGCTCCAGGCTGGTCCCTCGGCACAGAACCTCATGAGCAAGTAGACAGCGAGTGTCTATTTTGATTTCCAGCTGCGATGTCCTCACCTGATCTTTCTCCTTGGCTGCGGGTGGACGCGCCGGCATTTCTAGTAAGGGAAGCGAAGCCTTGTGGCTTCACAGCCTGGTTCCCTACTGCGCGTGTGCAAGTTGCGCTGCGTGTTCTGAGTGGTCCCTGCTGTCTTCTGGGACCTGTGTGTCTCCCAGAAGACAGTGGAGGGGCCAGACATGGAGTAGATCGCTGCGGATACTGCTGCGATCTTTCGCCGGAAGTGGGAACCAATACCTGTATTAGACAGGTATCTGCTCCCCTCCTCCTGAAAGGTGCCAAATGTGACACCTGGAAAAGCGGGAGGAATTCGGACAGCGGAAGTTCCATTTTAAAATGGTATCGGTGCATCTCTAAACAGAACAAGTCACCAGGGTGCAAGCCAGATATATCATGGCTGGCTGCAGACAGACTGCCAGGATACAAGATAGTTTAGGACAGGCAGCAGACACCGATAACCAGTAAATTGTTGAGAGCATGGTACAAACTGGATAGCAGAAAGGCTTTGCGTCTTGCCTCTAGGTCTGTGCTTTTATACTTGATATGTGTGTGCGTGTTACACTCGTATTAATTGTTATGTCCTGCTTATTTAATAATGCAGGAGTGGTAACACTTTGTCATAAATATTTGTCCAGTCAAAGCTTTTATTTTTTTCTGCTTCATATTAGAGAGTAGGGGAAGGCTAAAGGCCCTTTCAGCATTTATTGCCTTCCTGTGTTTCTGTTGCAGATTTTCCTCATTACCCGTCCAAAGAAAACCATTGTCCCTGAGATGGTAAATGAGGAAAATCTCTTTAAATATTCCATAGATAACTGGATTTTTCATTCCTCCAAGACTAAAATTGTTTTGGCTAGAAAAACAGAATAGCAAGTAGATTGACACACACAGATATTGTGTATTGACTAAGATTATTATTTGTATTGCTCACTAGTTCTTCCAGAAATGTGGTGTTGCAGAAACTCCCAATGAACGTGAACTCTTTAATATGGTCTCTGGCCTGAATATCACCTCTGATAATCAAGTGGATTTCCTTGCAGAGGTAAACAAAATTTTAGTTTATTGTATCTTGTGTGCTGAATAAAGACCTAACCTTCATACTGCTACTTTGCATGGCTTTGTAGAATAGGACCAGATCAAGTGAAAAGACCTATTCAGCTTCCAATGAAGTGTAGTTTAGTTATTGTTATTAATTAGTTCAAATGTACTTTAATTTTTGTTTCATACAAGCAGCAATTTTGTTAAATTTGTACAAAATTTTAATAGGGTGTGTGCCAACACAGCGCTGGCAGATAATAGGGGTATATTAAGACCATATGAAAAGAAAAGTATATTGGGAATTTTCACTTGCATCCCATAAGCGGTAGCCTTTTTGGCAGCTTTTACATGTGCCTAAAACGGTGGATACTAACTTTAAAGCGAGCCTGTGCTTTTGACAATGCAGGCCAAACAGGCTCAGTTAAATCCCCTTCCCTTTTTTACTCCACTGCTCTGTTTGTTCATTTTAAAGTGAAGAGAAATACCCAGTACTTGCAGGTATGAGGGAACCTCTGCCGTGTATGTTCCAGGTGACTTCCTTGGCATCAGGTGGGATAAAGGAAGATGAGTATTTGATGCTGGGGAAGGGAAGAGTTAAAGGATGAGTTTACCTTCGGGAACATGTTACATGTTCCACCCGTTTTATTTTTGAAAACTAATTTTTATTGGATTTCAGCATTTTCCAACAGAAAACAAAAAAGCACGCATTGTTATAGAAAGCATATATCTGGCAAGATGTCTACATACAGTGTTGCTGGCTGTAAAACTTGGTTGAGGCATGTAAAACAAATAGTCAAAGACAATATGTCAACATCGGATTAATTGAGTGTAATTCAGAGCGTCTGTGTCACAACAAAGTTTAGACTGCCAAAGTGTGTGTTGGCAAAAAAGAGATGTAGTGAGAAGGTTAGGGAGAAGCAAGGAGGCTGGAGGGAGCGGAAATGGTAAGAGCATAGTGGGAGGGAAAAGATAGAGGACGACCACCCCCCCCCCCCCCCCATCCGATTTATAGGGGCTTCCAACATATCCCACAGCTCCCATACCCGGTTGTGTGCATCAAGGGTATTGTTTAGGGAAGCTGTAAGATATTCCATCCGTTTGACGTCTCTGATCCTGGAGTGAAATTCAAATAGAGGGGAGTTCCCTCCTTTTCAGGGCTACCAAACATCACGCAGCCGTCAGCACCTGGGCCAAGATTTTTTTTTTTTTTTTTTCTTTTGGAGAATTTAGAAAAAGGAGGTGGGAGGCCCAATAGGAAAATTCTCTGCACTCCCAGTGATAGCAGACCGGGGATCTTCTCCCCATGTCTGCTGTCACTATTTGAAAAGAGAGTAGCAATGCAGGGCTCCACCCACATGGCTGTGTCATTCATTCAGAATTCTGTGCATGCCTTTGTGGCTGTCGGCTTGTAAATATTGCCACAGCGCTTTTGAGTGCTCTAGTAGTTAATTGATTCTTCCTGTCTTTGTGAAACTGCCTGCCCATACAAGATACAGGCTGCTTCCACTGACAGTCTGTAGGGGTCCTGCATAGCACCTGCGATCTGCTAATCATAGATGCAATGCTTTTTAGGTTCCTACAAAATTAACTAAATAAAAAATGCATATTTTTCTACCTGCAAAAAAATGTGCATTTATTTTTAAAAAGTAAACTTATCTTTTTTAAGCTTTTTTTTGTTAAGGGTTTGTTAAACTTCCCCACAATTTTCACCTAGACCAGAATGACATTCCTAGCTGCCTGCAGCGTCCTGAGATTCTATGCCATGAATCCCAGGAGGCTTCAGGGTACTACACTCTGGATTCGCTTGGCAGGTTAGTATGTTTTTAGGAAGGGCAGCCCAGTGAAAAAAGGTAAGGAATTAAAAACAAAAAAAGGGGGGGGGTGAGAGTTCTCCCCCTATGTATAAAGCTGAGAATGTGGTATTCCAAACATTTTATTACAGGTAAATCGATCACTATAATTTTAAAACTCATGCACCAGAAAAATTACAAATGCATTGAATTTTTAATGAATGTCAGGGGAAGGAGAACCTTTAAAGGGTTTGAAATATTTCCAAATGAATACTATGCTACTAAGAAATTAAACCTTATTTGTAGCTTAGCCCCATAGTCATGTTTGGGATAATAGGCCCTCATTTATCAAAATGTCTGAAATTAGAATGGTCCGTATTACCCTGAAGCAGCTGGTTGGATTAAACCTGTCCTTTGTCAGCTGTTTTCCAGTTAAACTTGAATCTAACTTTGATGCTCTTGGGACAAAACAGACAGATGTGGTCTTTTACCTGGTTCCTTTTCATTTGGTTATGTGGTAATATACTTATTTCTCTTTCCTCTAGATTGAAACCCTGGAGAAAATGAATGAAGATCATGTTCAGAATCATGCAAAGAAGGTTTCTGCCTTCCAAAAAGATGATGATGATGACGATGATGGACCTCCAAGATTATATGACGAATAACACTGATGTGATGCCCATGCAGAGTTGCTGAACAAAAAAGGCAAAAAATGGTTGTCGTCTCCTGATGACATTAACGCAGTGCTTCATTTCCCTGCCAAATGCAGGTTGGAAGTGCTGATGGAGATCACCATTCACCCTAGAGAACACCGTTCCCGATCTAGAGTATGTCTGCTTACACGCCTCCAACATGGTTTGGCATGGCACAGAAGTGCAGACTTTGCTCTAAGTTTTTTATGATAAGATGGTCCAGTTGCTTTGCTACTCATTGAGCTGTGTGAAAGCAGATGGGTTGAATCCAGAAAAGTGTGCTTGGGGTGACTGGTTTAAAAAAAAAAAAAAAAGAAAAAAAAAATATTGTGAAAGTGAAATATTTTACTATGGAGTTGAGAGTGAAGGGGAAACCGTTTTTTCCTCCAGGTTTTGGATTGAGCAAATATACATTTTGGTAACTTCTGGGATTACATGGAGTTGTCAGAAGGGTGCTGAACCTTTTTATCAAATCACTAAAGATCTCTCAAAACATCAACATGAGATAATATAATCTAAACCTATATTAACCAGAATCGTTTTTAACATTAATAATCTGATCCTTTTGACTCTAATTGGCCTGTGGCCTAAAATTTCTATCTAGAAAATAACAACGATGTGTGTTTTACTAAAGTTTTGTCTTTTCTGCTTTATAGATAATTCTAATGACTATTACAGAACAGACATAATAGAAATGTATCTGTGTAATCTCCAGGTCTGAAATAATAGAAATAAAGAGTTTTGAATGAATTTTTTTTTCAGATATTTTTTTTATTTTTTATCGCCAAACAATAGGAATACAGCATCTTACAGTTTAAAAGCACTAAAATACCCTAAACTTTTATTTTTATTTTTCGGTAATTGTCCAAGGGGGCTCTCTACCCTCCCAAGATCTTCAGCTGCTGGTTATATAATAACATCAGGGCTCAAAATTTCAAGTCCTGAGCTACTAGCCAGGCTTCAAGGGTTACTTGCCACCAGTTGCCCCACCCAACCCGCATCGCCCCTAATTCCGCCCCTAAACACGTCCTCATAAATTATCTCATGAAATGACACTTAAATGTTTTATGCAGAATTAAGTTCTAAAAAATAAATATTAACAACTGTATCCGTGCCCACCAATGCAGACTTGTGCCCTGTGTCCACCAAATGCAGCCCACCTGTGCAGGGGAGGAGAGGAACGGGAGAGCCGCCCAGGTAATCAGAGTGCAGCACGGGGAACACAGGTTAACAGTTTTAATTTTAATTTCAGTGTTCCCGCCGCTCAACGTCATATTCAGCCCCGCCTCTGGCCGGGGAACTTTGATTGACAGATCACCTGTCACCAGGATTGGACGGGTGATCTGTCTATCAAAATCCCAGGACCGGGAGGTGGGGCTGTATCTGACAGTGAGCGGCGGGTAACATGGCAATTTAAAAAAGCTGTTATCGCTGTGACTGCTCCCCGTGCTGCGCTCTAAACATCCGGGCCTCTCTCTCTCCTCTCTCTCTCTCTCTCTCTCTCTCTCTCTCTCTCGTCCCCTCCGCAATCACTGGGAGAAGGACTCCCATTCCACACAGGCTGCTGGCGGTGCTCGCCGCTCCCAGGCATCCCTTCCTCGCCAACCCTCCAAATCCACTCGCAAAATGCGAGTGGATTTTTGGAGGGCTGATAACATACACATATAATAATAATTTATATATATAATAATGTGTGTGGTAATGGCAGCACAGTTTGCTGCATCCATCTGTCTCCTCTCACTGTTAAGCCTGGTACACGCGATCAGATTTTCCGCAGATAAAGCGTAGGACTTTTGTCCAAAGGGCGTTGGCCGTGAACTTGTCTTGAATACAAATTGCAAAGAATTGTCGGCCAGCAAACACGAAACAATGTGTTTTTTAAGCTCTTTAGCGCCACCCTTTGGGCCATTTTTGCTAATGTGTTATGGTTAGCATTGCTTCCAAGCATGTACTTGGATTTTTTTCCGAAGGACTTCTGTAAACACGATCGGATAATCCGACAGCACACATTTTGTTGTTGTAAAATTTTAAAGCATGCTATCCAACATTTGTTGGAAAATCCGACAAAAATTGTCCGATGGAGTATACGAACGGTCGGATTTTCCGACAAAAGTCTGCCATCACACAATTTCCATCGGAAAATCCGATCGTGTGTATGAGGCTTTACAACCTGAATTCCAAAACTGGGGATTCACCTTACCTCATCTTGTTTTATTCAGAGAACACTTTAGGGGTTATTTACTTAAAGGCAAATCCACTTTGCACTACAAGTGCAAAGTGTACTTGGAAGTGAAGTCACTGTAGATCTGAGGGGAACATGCAAGGAAAATAAAAAAACAGCATTTTTAGCTTGCACATGATTGGATAATATCAGCAGAGCTTTCCCTCATTTCAGATCTACAGGGACTGCACTTCGCACTTAAACGCAAATCCACTTTGCACTACAAGTGCGAAGTGCAGTCCCTGTAGATCTGAAATGAGGGAAAGCTCTGCTGATTTTATTATCCAATCATGTGCAAGCTAAAAATGCTGTTTTTTATTTTCCTTGCATGTTCCCCTCAGATCTACAGCGACTGCACTTCCAAGTACACTTTGCACTTGTAGTGCAAAGTGGATTTGCCTTTCGTAAATAACCCCCTTATGTATTCTGTGAATGGGATCATAGAATACAAACATTTGAATGGACAGGATGTGTAAGGGCTTATTTACACTTGCTTCAAAAATGTGGCATTGGACACACTTTTTTTTTTTTTTTTTTTAAAGCACTCTGCTTATCAACTACCCTGTCAAAAAATAAAATGGTTACCTTACAGTCCTGTGCTTCATTTAAAAAAAATGATTCCCCCTTGTGTAACTTTCATGGTACTTCAAAGCTTCTTCAAAGCTGCCAGAGGTCTATGCTTAAGCTCGCCTACAGACCCTGTAGCTTTTGAGAGGCTTTTATTCAGCTTTGCTTTTGGAGGTATTGCAAATATGTGATCTCAACACACAATGGGCATCTGCCAAGCTTCCAAAAAAAAAATCAGGGTAAGCACTTTATTGTATACAGAAGTTGAAGCAAATGAGCCCTAAGAGAGACACAAGTCTCTAATCAAAGCTATGAAAGTATAACGGAATCTATACAACCAGTGTTCAATGAAGTGTAAATAACAGGTAGTATTTTGTTTCCAGTACGGGGCATACATCTGATGAAATTAAACCATTTCTAACCCCGCAACATTTGGCCAGTGAAACAATACAAAAATGACAGTATATAATTTGTCCGTATAAGAACAAAGTAGCAGTGCTGGATCTAAGGCTGGACAAGGAGATGGATGGTCAGTCCAACAACTAGCAGATGGAGGAACGAGGGGAGACCTCCACTACTAAAATGTAAAATTTATATTTTGTATTTAAGTGAAGGGTAATATATCAATTAGAGGGTCATTGGTTAACATTTGGTATATTGGAAACATCTTACTATAGATTATTGGGGATCTGTAGGCAAGGATTGAATTAAAGATTCCCAGTCATCAAAAACTTTTTGGCGTGTGATTCCTCTTGTAAGCCATTCTATGCTTTTAACAATTACTCCTGCCCCCCCCCCCAAATTCAAAATCACTAGAATGAAATGAGACACAACAGCTTCTACAGTGCTCCAACCAAACCTCCTTTTATACATCGCTTTTGAAAATCTAAACAATTATCTGCAAATTCAGAATGCGGGTAATCTGCCTGCTTGACCCCGCCCCCCCTGCTTGACTATATGATATTTTTAGACGACCATTTTTAGAAACGGTTCTGACTTTTCCACCAATATCACTTTTCCTCTAAACCTGCTGTGAGCTGTACTTTGCACTTACACTCTGTGCATACAGATTAACAAATATTATTATTATTATACAGCATTTATATAGCGCCAACAGTTTGCGCAGAGCTTTACAACATGAGGGCAGACAGTACAGATACAATTCAGTACAGGAGGAATCAGAGGGCCCTGCTCAAATAAAATTGTAATAGCTGGGCAGGGCTGGAAGGAAACGAATGCAAAGAAATATACAAAGATTGTTATCTTTACTATAATAAAATAGATTTTTTTTTATTTTTTTTGTAGTACATAATGGCACACAGAGCGGGCTATAAATCATGACTACCTGGGCTTTGTGCCAACTATAGGTGAATGGACACTGGGAAAAACAGATTTTTTTTTTTTATTATATATATATATATATATATATATATATATTTATCTCCTTGACAAAATGTGGAAGATTTAAAAGGGGTATGAATATTTTTTTCATGTTACAACCAAAAATGTAAATGTATTTATTGGGATTTTATGTGATCGAAGACAACACAAAGTGGCACATAATTGTGAAGTGGAAGGAAAATGATAAATGTTTTTCAATTTTTTTTTTTTTTACGAATATGTGAAAAGTGTGGCATGCATTTGTATTCAGCTATTATTATACAGCACATTTTTAAAAAAGACATTCACTGGGGAGCTTACAGATCTATATTTTTTTATTTTTTTAAGCAGGAGAGGATCGGGGAGCTGCCAGGAAGAGAGGGGAGGGGGGAGAGCACACAGGAGTCATAGAGCAGGCTGCCGAAGACTGAGGCACATACTGATGACTCCGGTGTCAGGGCTCGGCAGCCCTTATACGAGAGTCAGCGCAGAGAGGGGAGGGTAGAAACTGGCGGGATCACCCTGTTTTTTTAAGTGTTACAGGGGGCCAAATGACACAGCACAGGCGGCGCACTGTGCTGTATTGCATAGTCTAAGGAAACAGGATCTGTTTTTTTGGGGTTAACAAACACTTTATTACAAATGTATGCCACGCTTTTCAGGTATTTATTTCTAAAAAGTGTTGAAAAAAAATGATGGTTTTCCTTCCACTCCACGATTATGTGCCACTTTCTGTTGGTCTATCACATACAATCCCAATAAAATACATTTATATTTTTGGTAACATGAGAAAATGTGGACAATTTTAAGGGGTATGAATACTTTTTCAGGGCACTCTAATTGTGAAGTGGAAGGAAAATAATAAATGTTTTTCAAAATTGTTTACAAATAAATATCTAAAAAGTGTGACGTGCATTTGTGTTCAGCCCCTTTATTCTGACACCGCTAACTATAATCTAGTGGAACCAATTGCCTTCAGAAGTCACCTAATTAGTAAAGAGAGTCCACTTGTGTGTGTAATTTAATCTCAGTATAAATACAGCTGTTCTTTGAACCCCTCAGAGGTATCTTAGAGGACCTTCATAAACAAACCACATCATGAAGGCCAAGGAACACACCAGACAGGTCAGGGATAAAGTTGTGGAGAAGTTTAAAGCAGGGTTAGGTTATAAAAAAAAAAAAAAAATCCCAAAATTTGAACATCTCAGAGTACTGTTTAATCCAGGCATGTCCAAAGTCCGGCCCGCAGGCCAATCGCGGCCCGCGTTCCGGTTTCGGACGGCCAGCCTGGTCATTTTGACATGTATGTCTTTTGTGGCCCCCAACGCATCCCTGAGCGCCGGGGGCCACAAAAGAAATACATGCTGGCTGCCGAGGAGGAGACGGGACGAGCGCTGTGCATACAGGAGTACTTCCTGTTTACACGGCGACCTCTGTAATAGGAAGTCCTGTCTCCTGCCATTGGATGACTGTTCTGTCCATCACAGGAGGTGGAACTTTCGATTAAAGAGGCTGCAGAGAAAACAGGAAATTCTCCTGTATGTCTGTCGGCGCTCATTCCGCCCCCCCCCCCCCCCCCCCGTCTCCTCCAATGCTGCAGAGGAATGAATCCGGCTGCAATGGTGAGTCTGCATTCAAGGCAAAGGGGGTGTTGCATTCATGGCAATGGGGGTGCTGCATTCAGGGCAAGGGGGTGCTGCATTCAGGGCAAGGGGGTGTTGCATTCATGGCAAAGGGGTGTTGCATTCATGGCATGGGGGTGTTGCATTCAGGACAACGGGGGTGCTGCATTCATGTCAACGGGGGTGCTGCATTCATGTCAACGGGGGTGCTGCATTCATGACAACGGGGGTGCTGCATTCATGACAACGGGGGTGCTGCATTCATGACAACGGGGGTGTTGCATTCAGGGCAAGGGGGTGTTGCATTCATGTCAACGGGGGTGTTGCATTCAGGAAAACGGGGGTGCTGCATTCATGTCAACGGGGGTGCTGCATTCATGTCAACGGGGGTGCTGCATTCATGACAACGGGGGTGCTGCATTCATGTCAACGGGGGTGCTGCATTCATGACAACGGGGGTGCTGCATTCATGACAACGGGGGTGCTGCATTCAGGGCAAGGGGGTGTTGCATTCATGTCAACGGGGGTGCTGCATTCATGTCAACGGGGGTGCTGCATTCATGTCAACGGGGGTGCTGCATTCAGGACAACGGGGGTGCTGCATTCATGACAACGGGGGTGCTGCATTCATGACAACGGGGGTGCTGCATTCATGACAACGGGGGTGCTGCATTCATGACAACGGGGGTGTTGCATTCATGACAACGGGGGTGTTGCATTCATGACAACGGGGGTGCTGCATTCAGGGCAAAGGGGTGTTGCATTCATGGCAAAGGGGTGTTGCATTCATGGCAAGGAGTGCTGCATTCAGGAAAACCGGGGTGCTGCATTCATGTCAACGGGGGAGCTGCATTCAGGACAAAGGGGGTGTTGCATTCATGACAATGGGGGTGCTGCATTCAGGACAACGGGGGTGCTGCATTTATGACAACGTGGGTGCTACATTCATGACAACGGGGGTGCTGCATTCATGACAACAGGGGTGCTGCATTCATGACAACGGGGGGGTTTCATTCATGATAACGGGGGTGTTGCATTCATGACAACGGGGGTGTTGCATTCATGGCAAAGGGGTGTTGCATTCATGGCAAGGAGTGCTGCATTCAGGAAAACGGGGGTGCTGCATTCAGGAAAACGGGGGTGCTGCATTCATGTCAACGGGGAGCTGCATTCAGGACAACGGGGGTGCTGCATTCATGTCAACGGGGAAGCTGCATTCAGGACAACGGGGAAGCTGCATTTAGGACAACAGGGGTGTTGCATTCATGACAACGGGGGTGTTGCATTCATGACAACCGGGGTGCTGCATTCAGGGCAAGGGGGTGATGCATTCATGGCAAAGGGGTGTTGCATTCATGGCAAGGGGGTGCTGCATTCAGGACAAGGGGAGTGCTGCATTCAAGAAAACGGGGGTGCTGCATTCAGGAAAACGGGGGTGCTGCATTCATGTCAACGGGGAGCTGCATTCAGGACAACGGGGGTGCTGCATTCATGTCAACGGGGGAGCTGCATTCAGGACAACGGGGGTGCTGCATTCATGACAACGGGGGTGCTGCATTCATGACAACGGGGGTGCTGCATTCATGACAACGGGGGTGTTGCATTCAGGGCAACGGGGGTGCTGCATTTATGGCACTTGTGAGGCTGTATTGATGGGCAGTGACCCTTATTTTGATTCACAGTTCTTTATTTAAAATGTAAGATTTTTTAAAGTGAAGGTGCGTGTTATACGCCGACAAATACGTTATATCCAAATAACATGCCTGAGCTCATCTCTTCACCACACACAGCTATAAAGGCAAGGGAATTCTTGTTGGGCAGTGTATTAGTGCTCGAACGAACACACTTGGACCGAATTTTAATGGTTCACAGAATGTCAGGCAAAATGGTCGGCCCTCACGCATGTTCACTTCATCAAATCTGGCCCTCTTTGAAAAAAGTTTGGACACCCCTGATTTAATCCAGCATCTGAAAATGGAAAGCGTATGGCACAACTGCAAACCTACCAAGACATGGCCGGGCAAGGAGAGCATTATTCAGAGAAGCAGTCAAGAGGCCCATGGTAACTCTGGAGGAGCTGCAGAGATCCACAGGTCCGGTGGAAGAATCTGTCCACAGGACAATTATTAGTCATTCACTCCACAAATCTGGCCTTTTATGGAAGAGTGGTAAGAAGAAAGTCCCGTTTGCAGTTTGTGAGAAGCCATGTGGGGGACACAGCAAACGTGAAAGAAGGTGCTCTGGTCAGATGAGAAAAATTGAACTTTTTTGCCTAAAAGCATGGTGGTGGCAGCATCATGTTGTGGGGATGCTTTTCTTCAGCAGGGACAGGGAAGCTGGTCAGAGTTGGGAAGATGGATGGAGCTAAATACAGGGCAATCTTAGAAAAAAAAAAAACCTGTTAGGCTCCTTTCAAACTGGGGCGTGAGGTGTGTCGGCGGTAAAGCGCCGCTATTTTTAGTGGCGCTTTACCGTCGGATTTGCGGCGCTATTCGGCCACTAGCAGTGCAGTTTTGACCCCCGCTAGCGGCTGAGAAAGGGTTAAAAACCACCGCAAAGCGCCTCTGCAGAGGCACTTTGCCGGCGGTATAGCCGCGCTGTCCCATTGATTTCAATGGGCAGGAGCGGTAAACACACCGCTTCTTCACCACTCCAAAGATGCTGCTAGCGGGACTTTTTTTTTTTACCGTCCTGCTAGCGCAATGCTCCAGTGTGAAAGCCCTCTGTGCTTTCACACTGGAGACACAGCAACGGCTGTTTCAGGTCGGTTTGCAGGCACTATTTTTAGCCCAATAGCGCCTTCAAAATGACCCAGTGTGAAAGAGGTCTTAGAGTCTGCAAAAGACTTGAGACTGGGGAGGAGGTTCACCTTCCAGCAGGACAACGACCCTAAACATATAGCCAGAGCTACAATGGAATGGTTTAGATCAAAGCATATTCATGTGTTAGAATGATCCAGACCTAAATCCAATTGATAATCTGTGGCAAGATTTGATAATTGCTGTTCACAGACGCTCTCCATCCAATCTGACAGAGCTTGAGCTATTTTGCAAAGCAGAATGAGCAAAAATGTCACTCTCTAGATGTGCAAAGCTGGTAGAGACATCCCCAAAAAGACTTGCAGCTGTAATTGCAGCGAAAGGCGGTTCTATAGAGTATTGACTCGGGGGGGGGGGGCTGAATATAAATGCACCCCACACTTTTCAGATATATTTTTGAAAACCATTTATCATTTTCCTTCTGCTTCACAATTATGTGGGAAATGTCAAGGGGTATGAATACTTTTTCAAGGGACTGTATATAGTGCGTTTCCAGTAGGGTCTGGTGTAGGGGACCCCAAGAAAGTCCCAGAGGGTCTACTTAGACATTGCCCACTATTTGCAGTGGGACCATGGAGAATGAACATAGTCACCCCCTAACAGGACAACAGATCACAGCAACAAAAACAAAAGACATTTGGAGGCAGCTAAGAGCAATAGAAGGGACTTTTTAAAATTAAGAATACATACTTAAATAGAATATATTTTTGTGTCAGTTTAAGGTGCATCTCTATTAGTGATGAGCCGAACACCCCCGGGTTCGGTTCGCACCAGAACCCGCGAACGGACCGAAAGTTCGCACGAACATTAGAACCCTATTAAATACAATGGATGCGAACGTTCGGATTCTAAAGTGCTAATTATAACGACTATTATCCATGTTATTGTCCGAAACAGAGTTTGGGAACCCGGCTTCTGCACCAGGGGACATGTATCAATGCAAAAAGAAGTTTTAAAAACGGACGTTTTCCGGGAGCAGTCATTTTAATGATGCATAAAGTGAAAAAAAAAAAAAAAGTCAAATATTCCTTTAAATATTGTACCTGGGGGGGTGTCTAAAGTATGCCTGTGAAGTGCCACGTGTTTCCCGTGTTTAGAACTGTCCCTGCACAAAATAACATTTCTAAAGGGAAAAAAGTCATTTAAAACTGCTTGCGGCTTTAATGCAATGTGTGGTCCCGGTAATATGGATGAAAATCTTTAGGAAAAATGGCATAGCTACCCCATCAACCCCCCCCCCCCCTACCCCAGCCCATTACCAGCCCCTTTGGGTCTTGTATGGATATTAAGGGGAACCCCGCACACAAAATAAAAAAGGACCTATATACTCTGAACAGCCGTATACAGGCGGTGCATACAAGACAGGGACTGTAGGTTTGTTCTTATGTAGAATCTGTTTATAATTTTGAACAGCTGCATTGTTTAAGTGGAGCTCCATGGCAAATTCCTTTTTTTTAGTTTTTTGTAAAACATAGGGAACGGTTATCACCCCTGTCACATTTTTTTTGCTGTCTGTGCCCCTGTTCAGAACATTTCACCTCACTTTGCGTCCCAATGACAACTGTTTTTGAAATGTGGTGTTTTTATTGAAACAAGGATTGGTGATAAAGCATCAGTAGAGAGGAGACACCTTTCTCCCATATTAATTCTTACAGGAGAGAATTTTACTTCCAAGGGGTAGATTTCCTCTCACTTCCTGTTGTCTTCTTCCGTTTGCAAGTAGTAGTCGTTTGTAAGTTGGATGTTTGAAAGTAGGGACCTGCCGTATATACTCTGCAGAAATTGGCCCCTTAGGTGTTGGTGTTGGCACAACACTGTAAGCACTCACAGTTACTCTTGGTGGGTGCTGGAACGCCCTGCTGTCAACTATTATATCAGGAATTGTAATAACATATAATTGTTGATCAGTGGTAGTAAAAATTGGGCCTTTGATGGTGGTGCTGGTGCCCCAACACTGTAAGGCCTGACAGTTACTCTTGGTGGGCGCAGCAATGGGCCCTGCTGTGAATTATTAGATCAAGAATTGTAATTGCATGCCCCTGTTGAACAGGGGCTGAAAAATTAGGCCTTTGGTGGTGGTGGTGGTGGTGGTGATGGTGGTGCTGGTGCCACAACACTGTAAGGCCTGACAGTTACTCTTGGTGGGCGCAGCAATGGGCCCTGCTGTGAATTATTAGATCAAGAATTGTAATTGCATGCCCCTGTTGAACAGGGGCTGAAAAATTAGGCCTTTGGTGGTGGTGGTGGTGGTGGTGATGGTGGTGCTGGTGCCACAACACTGTAAGGCCTGACAGTTACTCTTGGTGGGCGCAGCAATGGTCCCTGCTGTGAATTATTAGATCAATAATTATAATTGCATGCCCCTGTTGAACAGGGGCTTAAAAATTGGGCCTTTGGTGGTGGTGGTGGTGGTGATGATGGTGGTGCTGGTGCCACAACACTGTAAGGCCTGACAGTTACTCTTGGTGGGCACAGCAATGGGCCCTGCTGTGAATTATTAGATCAATAATTATAATTGCATGCCCCTGTTGAACAGGGGCTGAAAAATTGGGTCTTAGGCACTGGTGGCACAACACTGCAACCCCTCACAGATACTGTACTTGGAGCACAGCAATGAGGCCTGTTGCAAAGTATTGCATCAAAAATTTTAATTACACGCCCCTGTTAAACAGAGGCTGAAAAATTGGGCCTTAGCCACTGGTGGCGTCACCCATAAACCAAAATGATCTTCCAAGCTATCATCGTTAATCGTATCATTGAGGAGGAGGAGGAGGAGGATAGCCAGTCAACATAACAGCACAGGCACTCAGCATCAGCATCAGTCTTGAAGGGATGTGACATTTTAAAATCAATTAGTCTGTTATATCAGCATCTGGTGTGTGGTAGCTGGTGGTGATCCAAGACTGGTTCATCTTGATGAAAGTCAGTCGATCAACCGAGTCGGTGGACAGGCGCACCCTGTGATCCGTGACAAATCCTCCAGCAGCACTGAATGTGCGTTCTGAAAGAACGCTGGATGCAGGACAGGCCAGTAGCTCAATTGCATACTGTGCAAGCTCTGGCCAGTGATCCATCCTCAAGACCCAGTAAGCCAGAGGATTTTCGGTGGGGAAGGTGTCCAAGTCTGACCTTGCCCCTAGGTATTCCTGCACCATGTATATCAGACGCTGGCGATGGTTGCTGGAACCGATCATACTTTGGGGCTGCGGACTAAAGAATTGTCTGAACGCATCGGTCAGACGGCCACCTTCCCCACCGCTCCTTCTTTGACTGCCCGAAGCCTCAGCAACTCGTTGTCCAGGACCAGGAGTTTGTAACCTCCCAGTCTCTGGGAACGCGCTGCACAGACCTTTCTGCAAGGCCTCCCGGAGTTGTCTCATCCTCTGCTCCCTCTGCGACGGTACGATAAGGTCCGCAACCTTACCCTTGTACCGTGGATCAAGGAGAGTGGCCAGCCAGTAATGGTCCCTCTCCTTGATCCGAAGAACACGAGGATCCTTCCGCAGACTTTGCAGGATCAGGGAGGCCATGCAGCGTAGGTTAGCTGAGGCATTCAGTCCGGAGTCCTCTGGGTCACTAAGGACGACATGATCCGCAGCCACCTCCTCCCAGCCACGTACAAGTCCACTGGTTTCTTGGGACTGTAAATCATCCCTAAAAGACTGCTGCTGATGATTAGTGATGAGCCGAACACCCCCGGGTTCGGTTCGCACCAGAACCCGCGAACGGACCGAAAGTTCGTACGAACATTAGAACCCTATTAAATACAATGGATGCGAACGTTCGAATTCTAAAGTGCTAATTATAACAACTATTATGCATGTTATTGTCCTAAAAAGGGTTTGGGAACCCGGGTTGTGCACCAGGGGACATGTATCAATGCAAAAAGAAGTTTTAAAAACGGTCGTTTTTCGGGAGCAGTCATTTTAATGATGCATAAAGTGAAAAAAAAAAGTCAAATATTCCTTTAAATATCGTACCTGGGGGGTGTCTAAAGTATGCCTGTGAAGTGCCACGTGTTTCCCGTGTTTAGAACTGTCCCTGCACAAAATGACACTTCTAAAGGAAAAAAAAGCCATTTAAAACTGCTTGCGGCTTTAATGTAATGTCTGGTCCCGGTAATATGGATGAAAATCTTTAAGAAAAATGGCATAGCTACCCCATGACCCCCCCCCCCCCTACCCCAGCCCATTACCAGCCCCTTTGGGTCTTGTATGGATATTAAGGGGAACCCCGCACATAAAATAAAAAAGGCCCTATATACTCTGAACAGCCGTATACAGGCGGTGCATACAAGACAGGGACTGTAGGTTTGTTCTTATGTAGAATCTGTTTGTAATTTTGAACAGGTACATTGTTTAAGTGTAGCTCCAGCCCAAAAATCTATTTTCAAACTTTTTGGAAAACATAGGTAAGGGTTATCACCCCTGTAACATTTGTTTTGCTGTCTGTGCCCCTGTTCAGAACATTTCACCTCACTTTCCGTCCCAATGACAACTGTTTTTGAAATGTGGTGTTTTTCTTGAAACAAGGATTGCTGATAAAGCATCAGTACAGAGGAGACACCTTTCTCCCATATTAATTCTTACAGGAGAGAATTTTCCTTCCAAGGGGTAGATTTCCTCTCACTTCCTGTTGTCTTCTTGCGTTTGCAAGTGGGAGTCGTTTGTAAGTTGGATGTTTGAAAGTAGGGACCTGCCGTATATACTCTGCAGAAATAGGCCCCTTAGTTGTTGGTGTTGGCACAACACTGTAAGCACTCACAGTTACTCTTGGTTGGTGCTGGAACGCCCTGCTGTCAACTATTATATCAGGAATTGTAATTACATATAATTGTTGAACAGTGGTAGTAAAAATTGGGCCTTTGATGGTGGTGCTGGTGCCACAACACTGTAAGCCCTGACAGTTACTCTTGGTGGGTGCAGCAATGGGCCCTGCTGTGAATTATTAGATCAAGAATTGTAATTGCATGCCCCTGTTGAACAGGGGCTGAAAAATTGGGCCTTTCGTGGTGGTGGTGGTGGTGGCGTTGCCACAACACTGTAAGCCCTCAGAGTTACTCTTGGTGGGTGCAGGAATGGGCCCTGCTGTGAATTATTAGATCAAGAATTGTAATTACATGCCCCTTTTGAACAGGGGCTGAAAAATTGGGCCTTTCGTGGTGGTGGTGGTGGTGGTGGCGTTGCCACAACACTGTAAGCCCTCAGAGTTACTCTTGGTGGGTGCAGGAATGGGCCCTGCTGTGAATTATTAGATCAAGAATTGTAATTACATGCCCCTTTTGAACAGGGGCTGAAAAATTGGGCCTTTCATGGTGGTGGTGGTGGTGGCGTTGCCACAACACTGTAAGCCCTCAGAGTTACTCTTGGTGGGTGCAGCAATGGGCCCTGCTGTGAATTATTAGATCAAGAATTGTAATTACATGCCCCTGTTGAACAGGGGCTGAAAAATTGGGCCTTAGGCACTGGTGGCACAACACTACAACCCCTGACAGATACTGTACTTGGAGCACAGCAATGAGCCCTGTTGCAAAGTATTGCTTCAAAAATTGTAATGACACGCCCCTGTTAAACAGGGGCTGAAAAATTGGGCCTTAGGCACTGGTGCCACAACACTCCAACCCCTCACAGATACTGTACTTGGAGCACAGCAATGAGCCCTATGGCAAACTATTGCTAAAAAAATTGTAATTACACGCCCCTGTAAAACAGGGGCTGAAAAATTGGGCCTTAGCCACTGGTGGCGGCACCCATAAATAAAAATGATCTTCCAAGCTATCATCATCAATCGTATCATTGAGGACTCGGAGGAGGAGGATAGCCAGTCAACATAACAGCACAGGCACTCAGCATCAGCATCAGTCTTGAAGGGATGTGACATGTTAAAATCAATTAGTCTGTTATATCAGCATCAGGTGTGTGGTAGCTGGTGGTGATCCAAGACTGGTTCATCTTGATGAAAGTCAGTCGATCAACCGAGTCGGTGGACAGGCGCACCCTGTGATCCGTGACAAATCCTCCAGCAGCACTGAATGTGCGTTCCGAAAGAACGCTGGATGCAGGACAGGCCAGTAGCTCAATTGCATACTGTGCAAGCTCTGGCCAGTGATCCATCCTCAAGACCCAGTAAGCCAGAGGATTTTCGGTGGGGAAGGTGTCCAAGTCTGACCTTGCCCCTAGATATTCCTGCACCATGTTTATCAGACGCTGGCGATGGTTGCTGGAACCGATCATACTTTGGGGCTGCGGACTAAAGAATTGTCTGAACGCATCGGTCAGACGGCCACTTTCCCCACCGCTCCTTCTTTGACTGGCCGAAGCCTCAGCAACTCGTTGTCCAGGACCAGGAGTTTGTAACCTCCCAGTCTCTGGGAACGCGTTGCACAGACCTTTCTGCAAGGCCTCCCGGAGTTGTCTCATCCTCTGCTCCCTCTGCGACGGTAACATAAGGTCCGCAACCTTACCCTTGTACCGTGGATCAAGGAGAGTGGCCAGCCAGTAATGGTCCCTCTCCTTGATCCGAAGAATACGAGGATCCTTCCGCAGACTTTGCAGGATCAGGGAGGCCATGCAGCGTAGGTTTGCTGAGGCATTCGCTCCGGAGTCCTCTGGGTCACTAAGGACGACATGATCCGCAGCCACCTCCTCCCAGCCACGTACAAGTCCACTGGTTTCTTGGGACTGTAAATCATCCCTAAAAGACTGCTGCTGATGATGCTGAGTGCCAGCCTCCACCTCCATGCTGACACAATCCTCCTCCTCCTCCTCCTCCTCCTCCTCCTCTTCCTGTGCGATGGGTGGGACAGAAGGAACACTGTCTGGGTAAAGGGGGCCTTGAGAGGCAAGGAAGTCCTCCTCTTCCTGCCTCTGTTCTGCCTCAAGTGCCCTGTCCATTATTCCACGCAGCGTGTGCTCCAACAGGTGGACAAGAGGTACAGTGTCACTGATGCATGCACTGTCACTGCTCACCATCCTCGTGGCCTCCTCAAATGGTGCCAGGACAGTGCATGCATCCCTGATCATGCCCCACTGGCGTGGTGAAAAAAACCCGAGCTCCCCTGATCCTGTCCTGGTGCCGTAGTCGCACAGGTACTCATTGATGGCCCTCTGCTGCGTGTGCAGCCGCTGCAGCATGGCCAACGTTGAGTTCCACCTGGTGGGCATGTCACATATAAGGCGGTTCTTGGGCAGGTTCAACTCCTTTTGCAGCTCAGCCAGGCGAGCACTGGCATTATAAGATCTGCGGAAATGCACACAGACTTTCCTGGCCTGCCTCAGGACATCCTGTAAGCCCGGGTACCTGCCCAAGAACCGCTGCACCACCAGGTTAAGGACGTGAGCCACACAGGGCACATGGGTCAGTTGTCCCTGTCGGAGGGCGGAGAGGAGGTTGGTGCCATTGTCGCAAACCACCATTCCTGGCTTAAGCTGGCGTGGCGTCAACCACCTCTCGGCCTGGCCCTGCAGAGCAGACAGGACCTCTGCCCCAGTGTGGCTTCTGTCCCCCAAACACACCAGCGCAAGCACGGCATGGCATCTTTTTGCCTGCGTAATTGCGTAGCCCCTTGAACGCCTACGGAGCACCGCTGGTTCCGAGGACAAACCACAGGAAGAGGCCATGGAGGAAGAAGAAGAGGAGGGGGTGGAGGAGAGAGGTGTGTCACAACCAGTAGTAGCATTTTGGAGGCGTGGCGGTGGAACAACCTCCAACACTACTGCACCTTGTCCTGCATCCTTCCCAGCTGCCAAAAGAGTGACCCAATGGGCCGTGAAAGAAAGGTAACGTCCCTGTCCATGCCTGCTGGACCATGAGTCAGCGGTAATATGCACCTTACCGCTGACCGCCCTGTCCAGCGAGGCCAAGACATTGCCTTCCACATGCCGGTAGAGAGCCGGAATAGCCTTCCGTGAGAAAAAGTGGCGTTTGGGAACCTGCCACTGAGGAACCGCACATTGCACAAACTCACGGAAGGGGGCCGAGTCTACCAACTGAAAAGGCAGCAGTTGAAGCGCTAGCAATTTAGCCAAGCTAGCATTCAACCGCTGGGCATGTGGATGGCTGGGAGTGAACTTCTTTCGACGGTCCAGCAGCTGGGGCAGGGAAATTTGCCTGCTAGAATCGGACGTCGGTGTACTGCTAGCAGAGTGGCCGCAAGTACTTGGCTGTGACACACCTAATTCTACACCTTCATTCCTCTCAGTGCATGTTTCAGAGAGGACTGAAGTTATAGTGGGGTTGGAGATCCCAGCTGATGCGGTGCAAGGAGAGGTCCGCTTTGTTCTTTGGTGTGGGTCTTTGAGGTAGGCTTGCCAACGAGCTGCATGGCAGGTCAACATATGTCTGGTCAGGCATGTGGTACCCAAGCGGCTGATGTTTTGGCCACGCGATATACGCTTGAGACATATGTTGCAAACAGCAGCTGTGCGATCTGATGCACTAGCCTCAAAAAAGGCCCACACCAAAGAACTTTTTGAATGACGGGCAGAGGCAGCGCCCTGCACAGGCGGAGCTCTGCGGTGTGATTCCGTCGGTGTACTGCCCTTACGCTGGCCACCAAAGGGCATCCTGCCTCGTTGGAGATGTGCCTCCTCCTCATCCTCCTCCTCCTCCTCTCTCCTATTAGGCACCCACGTGGAGTCAGTGACCTCATCATCCCCTCCCTCCTCATCACTGGAGCCAATCTGGCAGTATGCTGCAGCTGCTGGAACATGACTGCCAGATTGGTGTCCTTCTTGAGCATCCCCTCTGTCTGCTCTCACGCTACTGCCTTCCTGTAGCTGGGTTTCATCATCAGACCCTTCAAAACCCTGGGCATCCTCCTGGAGCATGTACCCAACACTGTGCTCAAACAGTTCGGGGGACTCCTCAGGAGGAGGACATGGTGGGTCTAGGGAAGGAGTGACTGATGATGAGTCTGACATTGATACCAGGGAAGAGGACGCTTTGGCAGCTGCTTTGCCAGTACCCTGAGCCTGGGTGAGAGAGGATGAGGAGGAGGAGGAGGGCTTGGTCATCCACTCTACCAAGTCTTCGGCATGATGTGGCTCAACATGTCCAGCTGCCGAAAAGAAGGACAAGCGTGTCCCATGGCCATGTGCTGATGACAATGCACCGCGTCCACGACCAGCACTGTTGCCCCCAGACACAGAGCCTGCTTGCCCTCTTTTATTGCCTCCTGACTGTCTGCCTCTCCTTGTTTGCCTTCCAGACATTCTAATAGATGGCCTGCGGGGAGATGGGAAAAAGGCAATAAGGGCTACCTTCAGGTGTCCTTCTCTGTCCCTTTACTTAAGGATTTCTAAATATGGTTGAGGATGATTGCTTTTGCACAGAATAGCACAACGACAATTTCCCTGACTGTCCAAAAAACAAGGATTTCAAAGATGGTTGATGAGGAATGCTTTAGCACACTATAGCACAAGGAGAATTTCCCTCACTGTCCTTCCCTGTCCCTAGAAACAAGGATTATCACAGTGAAAGAAACTGACACTCTTCCTACCTATAGTTTTCTGTCACTAGAAAAAATGTTTTTTTAAAGCACACTATAACACAAGGAGAATTTCCCTCACTGTCCTTCCCTGTCCCTAGAAACAAGGATTATCACAGTGAAAGAAACTGACACTCTTCCTACCTATAGTTTTCTGTCCCTAGAAAAAATGTTTTTTTAAAGCACACTATAGCACAAGGAGAATTTCCCTCACTGTCCTTCCCTGTCCCTAGAAACAAGGATTATCACAGTGAAAGAAACTGACACTCTTCCTACCTATAGTTTTCTGTCCCTAGAAAAAATGTTTTTTTAAAGCACACTATAGCACAAGGAGAATTTCCCTCACTGTCCTTCCCTGTCCCTAGAAACAAGGATTATCACAGTGAAAGAAACTGACACTCTTCCTACCTATAGTTTTCTGTCCCTAGAAAAAATGTTTTTTTAAAGCACACTATAGCACAAGGAGAATTTCCCTCACTGTCCTTCCCTGTCCCTAGAAACAAGGATTATCACAGTGAAAGAAACTGACACTCTTCCTACCTATAGTTTTCTGTCCCTAGAAAAAATGTTTTTTTAAAGCACACTATAGCACAAGGAGAATTTCCCTCACTGTCCTTCCCTGTCCCTAGAAACAAGGATTATCACAGTGAAAGAAACTGACACTCTTCCTACCTATAGTTTTCTGTCCCTAGAAAAAATGTTTTTTTAAAGCACACTATAGCACAAGGAGAATTTCCCTCACTGTCCTTCCCTGTCCCTAGAAACAAGGATTATCACAGTGAAAGAAACTGACACTCTTCCTACCTATAGTTTTCTGTCCCTAGAAAAAATGTTTTTTTAAAGCACACTATAGCACAAGGAGAATTTCCCTCACTGTCCTTCCCTGTCCCTAGAAACAAGGATTATCACAGTGAAAGAAACTGACACTCTTCCTACCTATAGTTTTCTGTCCCTAGAAAAAATGTTTTTTTAAAGCACACTATAGCACAAGGAGAATTTCCCTCACTGTCCTTCCCTGTCCCTAGAAACAAGGATTATCACAGTGAAAGAAACTGACACTCTTCCTACCTATAGTTTTCTGTCCCTAGAAAAAATGTTTTTTTAAAGCACACTATAGCACAAGGAGAATTTCCCTCACTGTCCTTTCCTGTCCCTAGAAACAAGGATTATCACAGTGAAAGAAACTGACACTCTTCCTACCTATAGTTTTCTGTCCCTAGAAAAAATGTTTTTTTAAAGCACACTATAGCACAAGGAGAATTTCCCTCACTGTCCTTCCCTGTCCCTAGAAACAAGGATTATCACAGTGAAAGAAACTGACACTCTTCCTACCTATAGTTTTCTGTCACTAGAAAAAATGTTTTTTTAAAGCACACTATAGCACAAGGAGAATTTCCCTCACTGTCCTTCCCTGTCCCTAGAAACAAGGATTATCACAGTGAAAGAAACTGACACTCTTCCTACCTATAGTTTTCTGTCCCTAGAAAAAATGTTTTTTTAAAGCACACTATAGCACAAGGAGAATTTCCCTCACTGTCCTTCCCTGTCCCTAGAAACAAGGATTATCACAGTAAAAGAAACTGACACTCTTCCTACCTATAGTTTTCTGTCCCTAGAAAAAATGTTTTTTTAAAGCACACTATAGCACAAGGAGAATTTCCCTCACTGTCCTTCCCTGTCCCTAGAAACAAGGATTCGCACAGTAAAACACACTGACACTCTCCCTACCTATAGTTTTCTGTCCCTAGAAAAAATGTTTTTTAAAAGCACACTATAGCACAAGGAGAATTTCCCTCACTGTCCTTCCCTGTCCCTAGAAACAAGGATTCGCACAGTAAAACACACTGACACTCTCCCTACCTATAGTTTTCTGTCCCTAGAAAAAATGTTTTTTTAAAGCACACTATAGCACAAGGAGAATTTCCCTCACTGTCCTTCCCTGTCCCTAGAAACAAGGATTCGCACAGTAAAACACACTGACACTCTCCCTACCTATCCTTCTCTTTCCCTAAACTAAAGGAATCCAGGTTAAGCAAGAAAAAATAAATGTCACTGTCCCTGCCTATGCTTCTCTTTCCCTGCTCCGGAACACACTACACTAGGCCGCCGTGCTGGCAGCCTTTTATAGTGTGGGGCGTGTACTAAACACCCTCAGCAATAATTGGCCACAGGCATCCTGCCTGTGGCCAATCATTGCTCTCCTCGCTGCCGGCGCTGTGATTGGCCAAGCATGCGGGGTCACAGTGCATGCTTGGCCAATCACAGCGCCTGGATGACACTGCGATGGCGTAGTGCATTGTGGGCCGTTCGCGTCACTCGAATTAGGCGCGAACGGCCCAAATCGTTCGATCTTCGTCGAACGATCGAACAGCCGATGTTCGAGTCGAACGTATGTTCGACTCGAACACCGAGCTCATCCCTACTGATGATGCTGAGTGCCAGCCTCCACCTCCATGCTGACACAATCCTCCTCCTCCTCCTCCTCCTCCTCCTCCTCCTCCTCCTCCTCTTCCTGTGCGATGGGTGGGACAGAAGGAACACTGTCTGGGTAAAGGGGGCCTTGAGAGGCAAGGAAGTCCTCCTCTTCCTGCCTCTGTTCTGCCTCAAGTGCCCTGTCCATTATTCCACGCAGCGTGTGCTCCAACAGGTGGACAAGAGGTACAGTGTCACTGATGCATGCACTGTCACTGCTCACCATCCTCGTGGCCTCCTCAAATGGTGCCAGGACAGTGCATGCATCCCTGATCATGCCCCACTGGCGTGGTGAAAAAAACCCGAGCTCCCCTGATCCTGTCCTGGTGCCGTAGTCGCACAGGTACTCATTGATGGCCCTCTGCTGCGTGTGCAGCCGCTGCAGCATGGCCAACGTTGAGTTCCACCTGGTGGGCATGTCACATATAAGGCGGTTCTTGGGCAGGTTCAACTCCTTTTGAAGCTCAGCCAGGCGAGCACTGGCATTATAAGATCTGCGGAAATGCACACAGACTTTCCTGGCCTGCCTCAGGACATCCTGTAAGCCCGGGTACCTGCCCAAGAACCGCTGCACCACCAGGTTAAGGACGTGAGCCATACAGGGCACATGGGTCAGTTGTCCCTGTCGGAGGGCGGAGAGGAGGTTGGTGCCATTGTCGCAAACCACCATTCCTGACTTAAGCTGGCGTGGCGTCAACCACCTCTCGGCCTGCCCCTGCAGAGCAGACAGGACCTCTGCCCCAGTGTGGCTCCTGTCCCCCAAACACACCAGCGCAAGCACGGCATGGCATCTTTTTGCCTGCGTACTTGCGTAGCCCCTTAAACGCCTACGGAGCACCGCTTGTTCCAAGGACAAACCACAGGAAGAGGCCATGGAGGAAGAAGAAGAGGAGGGGGTGGAGGAGAGAGGTGTGTCACAACCAGTAGTAGCATTTTGGAGGCGTGGCGGTGGAACAACCTCCAACACTACTGCACCTTGTCCTGCATCCTTCCCAGCTGCCAAAAGAGTGACCCAATGGGCCGTGAAAGAAAGGTAACGTCCCTGTCCATGCCTGCTGGACCATGAGTCAGCGGTAATATGCACCTTACCGCTGACCGCCCTGTCCAGCGAGGCCAAGACATTGCCTTCCACATGCCTGTAGAGAGCCGGAATAGCCTTCCGTGCGAAAAAGTGTCGTTTGGGAACCTGCCACTGAGGAACCGCACATTGCACAAACTCACGGAAGGGGGCCGAGTCTACCAACTGAAAAGGCAGCAGTTGAAGCGCTAGCAATTTAGCCAAGCTAGCATTCAACCGCTGGGCATGTGGATGGCTGGGAGTGAACTTCTTTCGACGGTCCAGCAGCTGGGGCAGGGAAATTTGCCTGCTAGAATCGGACGTTGGTGTACTGCTAGCAGAGTGCCCGCAAGTACTTGCCTGTGACACACCTAATTCTACACCTTCATTCCTTTCAGAGCAGGTTTCAGAGAGGAGTGAAGGTATAGTGGGGTTGGAGATCCCAGCTGATGCGGTGCAAGAAGAGGTCAGCTTTGTTCTTTGGTGTGGGTCTTTAAGGTAGGCTTGCCAACGAGCTGCATGGCAGGTCAACATATGTCTGATCAAGCATGTGGTGCCCAAGCGGCTGATGTTTTGGCCACGCGATATACGCTTGAGACATATGTTGCAAGCAGCAGCTGTGCGATCTGATGCACTCGCCTCAAAAAAGGCCCACACCAAAGAACTTTTTGCATGACGGGCAGAGGCAGCGCCCTGCACAGGCAGAGCTCTGCGGTGTGATTCCGTCGGTGTGCTGCCCATACGCTGGCCACTCAAGGGCATCCTGCCTCGTTGGAGATGTGCCTCCTCCTCATCCTCCTCCTCCTCCTCTCTCCTATTAGGCACCCACGTGGAGTCAGTGACCTCATCATCCCCTCCCTCCTCATCACTGGAGCCAATCTGGCAATATGCTGCAGCTGCTGGAGCATGACTGCCAGATTGGTGTCCTTCTTGAGCATCCCCTCTCTCTGCTCTCACGCTGCTGCCTTCCTCTAGCTGGGTATCATCATCAGATCCTTCCAAACGCTGGGCATCCTCCTGGAACATGTACCCAACACTGTGCTCAAACAGTTTGGGGGACTCCTCAGGAGGAGGGCATGGTGGGTCTAGGGAAGGATTGACTAATGAAGATAATGATACCAGAGAAGAGGATGCTTTGGCAGCTGCTTTGCCAGTACCCTGAGCCTGGGTGAGAGAGGATGAGGAGGATGAGGTGGGCTTGGTCATCCACTCTACCAAGTCTTCGGCATGATGTGGCTCAACATGTCCAGCTGCCGAAAACAAGGACAAGCGTGTCCCATGGCCATGTGCTGATGACAATGCACCGCGTACACGACCAGCACTGTTGCCCCCAGACACAGAGCCTGCTTGCCCTCTTTTTTTGCCTCCTGACTGTCTGCCTCTCCTTGGTTGCCTTCCAGACATTTTAATGGATGGCCTGCAGGGAGATGGGAAAAACAGCAATAAGGGCTACCTTCAGGTGTATACTGTGGAGGAGGCTTAGCAACAATGACACTGACACTGTCCCCTGCCTATCCTTCTCTGTCCCTAAACACAAAGATTGAAAATATGGTTCAGCAAAATAGTTTTAGAACAGAATAGCACACTGACACTTTCCCTCACTGTCCTACTCTGTCCCTCCCTACAAACAAGATTTAGCACAGAATAGCACACTGATAATTTCTACGAGTGTCCTTCTCTGTCCCTAAACTCAAGGATTGAAAATATGGAACAGCAAATTTGGTTTAGAACAGAACAGCACACTGTCAGTTTCACTCACTGTACCTCTCTGTCCCTCAACTCAAGGATTGAAAATATGGTTCAGCAAAATAATTTTAGAACAGAATAGCACACTGACACTTTCCCTCACTGTACCTCTCTGTCCCTCAACTCAAGGATTGAAAATATGGAACAGCAAATTTGGTTTAGAACAGAACAGCACACTGTCAGTTTCACTCACTGTACCTCTGTGTCCCTCAACTCAAGGATTGAAAATATGGAACAGCAAATTTGGTTTAGAACAGAACAGCACACTGTCAGTTTCACTCACTGTACCTCTCTGTCCCTCAACTCAAGGATTGAAAATATGGTTCAGCAAAATAATTTTAGAACAGAATAGCACACTGACACTTTCCCTCACTGTACCTCTCTGTCCCTCAACTCAAGGATTGAAAATATGGAACAGCAAATTTGGTTTAGAACAGAACAGCACACTGTCAGTTTCACTCACTGTACCTCTCTGTCCCTCAACTCAAGGATTGAAAATATGGTTCAGCAAAATAATTTTAGAACAGAATAGCACACTGACACTTTCCCTCACTGTACCTCTCTGTCCCTCAACTCAAGGATTGAAAATATGGAACAGCAAATTTGGTTTAGAACAGAACAGCACACTGTCAGTTTCACTCACTGTACCTCTCTGTCCCTCAACTCAAGGATTGAAAATATGGTTCAGCAAAATAATTTTAGAACAGAATAGCACACTGACACTTTCCCTCACTGTACCTCTCTGTCCCTCAACTCAAGGATTGAAAATATGGAACAGCAAATTTGGTTTAGAACAGAACAGCACACTGTCAGTTTCACTCACTGTACCTCTCTGTCCCTCAACTCAAGGATTGAAAATATGGTTCAGCAAAATAATTTTAGAACAGAATAGCACACTGACACTTTCCCTCACTGTACCTCTCTGTCCCTCAACTCAAGGATTGAAAATATGGAACAGCAAATTTGGTTTAGAACAGAACAGCACACTGTCAGTTTCACTCACTGTACCTCTCTGTCCCTCAACTCAAGGATTGAAAATATGGTCCAGCAAAATAGTTTTAGAACAGAATAGCACACTGACACTTTCCCTCACTGTACCTCTCTGTCCCTCAACTCAAGGATTGAAAATATGGAACAGCAAATTTGGTTTAGAACAGAACAGCACACTGTCAGTTTCACTCACTGTACCTCTCTGTCCCTCAACTCAAGGATTGAAAATATGGTTCAGCAAAATAATTTTAGAACAGAATAGCACACTGACACTTTCCCTCACTGTACCTCTCTGTCCCTCAACTCAAGGATTGAAAATATGGAACAGCAAATTTGGTTTAGAACAGAACAGCACACTGTCAGTTTCACTCACTGTACCTCTCTGTCCCTCAACTCAAGGATTGAAAATATGGAACAGCAAATTTGGTTTAGAACAGAACAGCACACTGTCAGTTTCACTCACTGTACCTCTCTGTCCCTCAACTCAAGGATTGAAAATATGGTTCAGCAAAATAATTTTAGAACAGAATAGCACACTGACACTTTCCCTCACTGTACCTCTCTGTCCCTCAACTCAAGGATTGAAAATATGGAACAGCAAATTTGGTTTAGAACAGAACAGCACACTGTCAGTTTCACTCACTGTACCTCTCTGTCCCTCAACTCAAGGATTGAAAATATGGTTCAGCAAAATAATTTTAGAACAGAATAGCACACTGACACTTTCCCTCACTGTACCTCTCTGTCCCTCAACTCAAGGATTGAAAATATGGAACAGCAAATTTGGTTTAGAACAGAACAGCACACTGTCAGTTTCACTCACTGTACCTCTCTGTCCCTCAACTCAAGGATTGAAAATATGGTCCAGCAAAATAGTTTTAGAACAGAATAGCACACTGACACTTTCCCTCACTGTACCTCTCTGTCCCTCAACTCAAGGATTGAAAATATGGAACAGCAAATTTGGTTTAGAACAGAACAGCACACTGTCAGTTTCACTCACTGTACCTCTCTGTCCCTCAACTCAAGGATTGAAAATATGGTTCAGCAAAATAGTTTTAGAACAGAATAGCACACTGACACTTTCCCTCACTGTACCTCTCTGTCCCTCAACTCAAGGATTGAAAATATGGAACAGCAAATTTGGTTTAGAACAGAACAGCACACTGTCAGTTTCACTCACTGTACCTCTCTGTCCCTCAACTCAAGGATTGAAAATATGGAACAGCAAATTTGGTTTAGAACAGAACAGCACACTGTCAGTTTCACTCACTGTACCTCTCTGTCCCTCAACTCAAGGATTGAAAATATGGTTCAGCAAAATAATTTTAGAACAGAATAGCACACTGACACTTTCCCTCACTGTACCTCTCTGTCCCTCAACTCAAGGATTGAAAATATGGAACAGCAAATTTGGTTTAGAACAGAACAGCACACTGTCAGTTTCACTCACTGTACCTCTCTGTCCCTCAACTCAAGGATTGAAAATATGGTTCAGCAAAATAGTTTTAGAACAGAATAGCACACTGACACTTTCCCTCACTGTACCTCTCTGTCCCTCAACTCAAGGATTGAAAATATGGAACAGCAAATTTGGTTTAGAACAGAACAGCACACTGTCAGTTTCACTCACTGTACCTCTCTGTCCCTCAACTCAAGGATTGAAAATATGGAACAGCAAATTTGGTTTAGAACAGAACAGCACACTGTCAGTTTCACTCACTGTACCTCTCTGTCCCTCAACTCAAGGATTGAAAATATGGTTCAGCAAAATAATTTTAGAACAGAATAGCACACTGACACTTTCCCTCACTGTACCTCTCTGTCCCTCAACTCAAGGATTGAAAATATGGTTCAGCAAAATAATTTTAGAACAGAATAGCACACTGACACTTTCCCTCACTGTACCTCTCTGTCCCTCAACTCAAGGATTGAAAATATGGAACAGCAAATTTGGTTTAGAACAGAACAGCACACTGTCAGTTTCACTCACTGTACCTCTCTGTCCCTCAACTCAAGGATTGAAAATATGGTCCAGCAAAATAGTTTTAGAACAGAATAGCACACTGACACTTTCCCTCACTGTACCTCTCTGTCCCTCAACTCAAGGATTGAAAATATGGAACAGCAAATTTGGTTTAGAACAGAACAGCACACTGTCAGTTTCACTCACTGTACCTCTCTGTCCCTCAACTCAAGGATTGAAAAATAGGATTTTTATAACAGCTTACCTGTAAAATCCTTTTCTTGGAGTACATCACGGGACACAGAGCGACATAGTCATTACTAATGGGTTATATAGATACCGTCAGGTGCTGGCACTGGCAACTTCCAAAACCGGAAGTACCCTCCCCTATATAAGCCCCTCCCATCCGGGAGCACCTCAGTTTTGTAGCAAAGCAATAAGTGTCCCCAAAGAGGGGCGGGAGCTCTGTGTCCCGTGATGTACTCCAAGAAAAGGATTTTACAGGTAAGCTGTTATAAAAATCCTATTTTCTTTCTCGTACATCACGGGACACAGAGCGACATAGTCATTACTAATGGGATGTCCTAAAGCAATGCCCAATGAGGGGGGGGATACACCATATATAAGCTGAGCGCTATCAGACATGAGGATCTTTTGCGGCCTGCAACACACTGCGCCCAAAGGCAACATCCTCCTGACTTCTAACGTCCACCTGGTAGAACCTAGTAAACGTGTGAACTGAAGACCATGTTGCGGCCTTACAGATTTGAGCCAGGGAGGCCTGGTGATGCACTGCCCATGAAGTTCCAACTGCTCTCGTGGAGTGCGCTCTAACTTTGAACGGAGGCGGTCTTCTTCTCAAGCCATAGGCTTGTATTATGACCTGTCGAATCCACTTGGCTAAAGTAGATTTCGACGCTGCCTGACCCTTTCTGGGGCCTTCCGGCAGAATAAACAAAGTATCCGTTCTGCGAATCTGAGCAGTGGCTTTTAGATAAGCTTTAACTGCTCTTACTACATCCAAAGAATGCAATAACTTTTCCTCTACCGAAGTAGGTTTGGGGAAAAAAGAAGGAAGAACCACATCTTGGTTCAAATGAAACCTCGATACCACCTTAGGAAAAAAGGCTGGATGAGGGCGTAACACTACTCTATCCTTATGGATAACCAGATATGGCTCCTTACAGGACATAGCTGCTAATTCCGACACTCTTTTAGCCGAACAAATGGCTACTAGAAAAATCAATTTCCTGGTGAGAAGAACCAGGGAAATATGCTGTAATGGTTCAAATGGTTGTTTCTGTAGAACCGACAGAACCAAGTTTAGATCCCATGGACATATGGGAATATTAACCGGAGGACTAATACGCATCACTCCTTGTATAAAGGCTTTGACTAGTGAATGCGAAGCCAAGGGCCTTTGAAAAAATATCGACAAGGCCGAAATCTGACCCTTGATAGTGCTCAAGGCAAGCTTCCTATCTACAGCCCATTGTAGGAAGTCCAGAATCCTACCTATTACGTATTTACGTGGATGCCATTTCTTGGCCTCACACCAGGCGATGTACGCCTTCCAGATTCTATAGTAGATCTGCCTGGATACCGGCTTCCTGGCATTGATCATGGTAGATACCACAGCATTAGAGAGCCCTCTCTTTTTTAGAATGCGGGCTTCAATAGCCAGGCCGTCAAACCTAGGGCTGGTAAGGAAGGGTGGTATATCGGTCCTTGCGAAAGCAGGTCCGGACGATGTGGGAGGGTCCAAGGAGTCCCCACAGACATCTTTACAATCTCCGCGTACCATGCTCTTCGGGGCCACGCTGGAGCCATCAGAATCACTGGTTTCTTTTCTACCCTGATTCTGCGGAGTAATCGAGGTAACAATTGTGGCGGTGGGAATGCATATATCAGCTTGAACTGATCCCAAGGGAACACTAGGGCATCCGAGCCGCAAGCTAGGGGATCCCTTGTCCAAGAGACAAACCTGTCCACTTTTGTATTGAATCTGGATGCTAGCAGATCTATATCCGGTGTTCCCCACCGCTGACATATTGTCCGGAAAACCTCGGGATGAAGGGACCATTCCCCTGGGCATAATTGTTGGCGACTTAGAAAGTCCGCCTTCCAATTCTCCACTCCTGGAATGAATACCGCAGATATGGCTGGGACATATCTTTCTGCCCATCTCAGGATGTAATTTACTTCCCTCTGGGCTGCACGACTCCTGGTGCCCCCCTGATGATTGATATATGCCACTGCTGTGGCATTGTCTGATTGAATTCTGACAGGGGACCCTTGGAGTTTGGATGTCCATGCTACTAGGGCATACCGGGCTGCTCGTATCTCTAAGAGATTGATGGGCAGGGCCTTTTCTGCATCCGACCATCTGCCCTGGAGAGACCATTGCTCCAGTACTGCTCCCCAGCCTATAAGGCTGGCATCTGTAGTGACCACCTTCCAGGAAATCGGACTGAAGGATTTCCCTCTTTCCAGATTCTGGGGAACCAACCACCAGCGGAGGCTCTTGCGAACGGAAGGGGACAAGGACATTGGTAAGTCCAGAGCCTGAACTTTTTTGTTCCAGGCTGACAGTATGGCCCTTTGCAAATTCCTTGAATGGAATTGACCGTAGGGTACTGCTTCGAATGATGCCACCATTTTTCCCAGCAGCCTCATGCACAGGCGTATGGATGGCTGTCTTTTTGAACCCACTAAGTGGATCAGGTCCCTCAAAGACGACCCCTCTTCTTGAGGCAAGAAAATTTTTCTCTGGTCTGAATTCAGCCTTAGCCCCAAGTATTCCAGACTTTTGACTGGTTTTAGGGCTGACTTGTCTCGGTTGATAATCCAACCGTGATATTCCAGATACTTGATTGTCTCGTGAACAACCACTTCTAGTTTTTTCACTGAGTGGTCTATCAGCAACAAGTCATCTAGATATGCCATTATCATTACACCTTGTGTTCTTAGATTGGCCAATAAAGGGCCAGAATTTTTGTAAACACTCGTGGTGCTGTGGCCAAACCGAAGGGTAAGGCTCTGAACTGAAAATGGCGCCCTTCTACTGCAAAGCGTAGAAACTTTTGGTAGACTGGAAAGATGGGAATGTGCAGATAAGCATCTTTGATGTCGATCGCGGCTAACCAATCCTCCCCTTGTAGGGCAGTGGCCACCGATCGGATCGACTCCATCGGAAAGTCCTGATATACAGGAATTTGTATAGCCCTTTTAGAATTAATATGGGCCTCCCGTCCGCGTTTGCTTCGGGACTGTAAAGAGGTTTGAGTAAAACCCGAACCCTCATTCTTCCAGGGGAACCTCCATAATTACTCCTTGGAGCAATAGTTGTTCTAGTGCCACAGGAGGGACTCTCTCTTCCGGGGATCCCTTGGCACGTTTGACCTCAAAAATGGGAAGGAGGAGAGTCTTTTAACTCCAAACTGTATCCCAAACATACCGCGGAGAGCACCTATCTGTCTTGATCGTGTCCCGCCAGGTCTCTTGCGAACCACTGGAGTCCTCCCCCCACCCGACTGAGTGGGGGCAACCCTTCAATGAATTTAACTTTGGGGGAGGTTTTGTACCTCCCCTGACCCAGGGTTTCTCATTACCCTGCTATTGTCCCTGTTTTTTACCCCCGGGAATTGACCGAGGAGGCCGTCGGAACTGTTACACAGCCGATGCCTCAGGGACTGGAGAAGCAGGCCTCTTAAAGAGGGACCTCTAACTCTGTTTTTAACCGGCAAGAGCGTATTTACCGCTGGAAATTTTCTGGACATATTTGTCCAGGTTTTCCCTGAATAAGCGTTCACCATGAAATGGGACGCTAACCAGCCATTCTTTACAGGGAGCTTCAGCAGACCAGTTTTTGAGCCATAGAAGCCTACGCATATGTACTATAGACAGCGTAAGGCGGGAGGCGTGATGGACTGAATCCTTTATGGCGTCAACCGCAAAGCCTAAGGCTCTAGGTAGATCAGCTAGGGCAAAGCCTGCTGATCTGTCAAGTCCCTCAAGACCTGTTTCAACTGATCCTTCACTGCTTAGCAGACCCCAATAGCTGCTACTGCTGGTTGTGTCACCAAGCTTGCTGTAGAAAGAAGCAGACTTTCATAAGGACTCCAATCTTTTATCTATTGGGTTCTTGAACATTTGGACATTATCCACTGGACATGTCAGTGATTTATACATACAAGAGATGGCTGCGTCCACTGTAGGGACCTTCCATTTTTTTTTTTTTTTTGATGAACTTATCCTCCATGGGATAGACCACCGGAAATCTCTTGGGGGAATAATATTTTCTCAGGACGTTCCCAATCCTGGTAAATAAGCCCTTTCAGTAAAAGGGTGAAGTGGAAAAGAACAGACAGTCTGGGGGCTTCTAGCGACCCCAACGAGGATACAGTAGTGGTTGATGGTTCCGCAAGGTGCATTTTTAATGCCGATCGGACCATGTTAGTCAGAGACTGAACCCACAATCTTTCAGCTTGAGCTGCTGAGAAAGGTTCCTCCACTGTTTGATTCCTCTATAACAGAATCAACCTCATCCTGATCCCCTTCAGGCAGGTCGATCCCTGTATGGGACTGTTGCTCTGCTAACAGGCACTCTGAAGGAGGAGACGGAGATCGGCGTGCTTTCCCTGACAGGGAGGCAGCGATCAATGTTGACAATCTCTCTCTAATCCTCCCAGAGCTGAGGAAAAAACCTCCTCTGTTACATACACAGGAGCAGGTGACTGAGGACAGCCACAGTACCAAGTACCCCTGCGGGGTCTCTATGGTCACTTACCTCTGAACTTCAGGGGAGACTGGTGCAGCAGAAGCATGCCCACCTCAGAGCCCGATGAGACCCCCTTCGCTTCCTGGAAGATTCAGTTCCGGAGCTTCTGGACGGCATATTCTTAAGCCTAAAGCTGAGGTATTCCAGCCGTAATACACCACTTTTACTGAGAATAGTCTAGCACAATTGCTGCTATATCACAGTTGGTGTCTACTAAAGTGCCTTTCTAGGGGATGCCTGCATCAACCGCCTCTGTGTGCCTTTATCTGTTGCTAGCTCTGTCTGTGCATTCAATAGCCAGCTATAATGTGCTTTAAAACACGCTGGACGCCCGCACATGCGCAGTATCGCCGCGGCGCACACCTGAGCGTCATCCACCCGCTCCGCCCCTTTTTTCAGATCGCCTCTATGAATAGAGGCGCGTGCACGCGCACGTGCGCGGGCACGTGCGCCTTCGGCGCCCTTTTTTAAAAACAATAAGGAGCTAGATGGGAGCCAGGGCCCCCTTTGCCGCAGGGCCCGGGGATGGATGAGCGCAGCAACAGGGCAGAGGAGACAGCTTCCCAGCAGAGAACATACCAACTGCCTGGATTTGATTCTGGAAGAAAAAAATCCACATTACAAGAAAAAGAACCATAGCGGCCTCTAGTGTCTAACACAGGTACCGCGGTCTTACATTTTTTTATTTTTTTTTCTTGCCTACTATTAAAATTTTTACATTTTCTCAGTAGTAACAGGCATACACAGAATATTAGCGGGAATACCTTAGGTAACAGGCAGAAAGACAAAATAGGCTTGGGGGTCCCTCAATAGAACCAAGTTCCTGAGGGCCCCCACTTACCTTTTCCTCGCCGCAGGACTTTGTTTGGTCCACAGAAGCCCAAACTTCACCTATCACGGCAGGCATTGTAATCAAACCTTCAGGGACCGGGTTCCCAAGGATTCCACTCCCCTGGACCTGTATAGCACCCTGCACAGAAAACATCTTGGTCGTGGGTATGACCAGAGCTCTGGATCCCAGGGTCCAGCTCTCCTAAGAGAAGCATTACAGGCAAAACCTTGCTCTTCTCTGCAAGGCCCGGGTACCGACCGTTTAGCTATGAAGCTTTTTTGGTCGGATCCGGAATAGCTTACTGAGGCCCAAAAGAACCTGTACGCAAGCTCAGTGAAAAACACATGTTTCTTCTTGGCCAACACCTTAGACACTGGCAAAAAACTGAGGTGCTCCCTGATGGGAGGGGCTTATATAGGGGAGGGTACTTCCGGTTTTGGAAGTTGCCAGTGCCAGCACCTGACGGTATCTATATAACCCATTAGTAATGACTATGTCGCTCTGTGTCCCGTGATGTACGAGAAAGAAATATGGTTCAGCAAAATAGTTTTAGAACAGAATAGCACACTGACACTTTCCCTCACTGTACCTCTCTGTCCCTCAACTCAAGGATTGAAAATATGGAACAGCAAATTTGGTTTAGAACAGAACAGCACACTGTCAGTTTCACTCACTGTACCTCTCTGTCCCTCAACTCAAGGATTGAAAATATGGAACAGCAAATTTGGTTTAGAACAGAACAGCACACTGTCAGTTTCACTCACTGTACCTCTCTGTCCCTCAACTCAAGGATTGAAAATATGGTCCAGCAAAATAGTTTTAGAACAGAATAGCACACTGACACTTTCCCTCACTGTACCTCTCTGTCCCTCAACTCAAGGATTGAAAATATGGAACAGCAAATTTGGTTTAGAACAGAACAGCACACTGTCAGTTTCACTCACTGTACCTCTCTGTCCCTCAACTCAAGGATTGAAAATATGGAACAGCAAATTTGGTTTAGAACAGAACAGCACACTGTCAGTTTCACTCACTGTACCTCTCTGTCCCTCAACTCAAGGATTGAAAATATGGTTCAGCAAAATAATTTTAGAACAGAATAGCACACTGACACTTTCCCTCACTGTACCTCTCTGTCCCTCAACTCAAGGATTGAAAATATGGAACAGCAAATTTGGTTTAGAACAGAACAGCACACTGTCAGTTTCACTCACTGTACCTCTCTGTCCCTCAACTCAAGGATTGAAAATATGGTTCAGCAAAATAGTTTTAGAACAGAATAGCACACTGACACTTTCCCTCACTGTACCTCTCTGTCCCTCAACTCAAGGATTGAAAATATGGAACAGCAAATTTGGTTTAGAACAGAACAGCACACTGTCAGTTTGACTCACTGTACCTCTCTGTCCCTCAACTCAAGGATTGAAAATATGGAACAGCAAATTTGGTTTAGAACAGAACAGCACACTGTCAGTTTCACTCACTGTACCTCTCTGTCCCTCAACTCAAGGATTGAAAATATGGTTCAGCAAAATAATTTTAGAACAGAATAGCACACTGACACTTTCCCTCACTGTACCTCTCTGTCCCTCAACTCAAGGATTGAAAATATGGAACAGCAAATTTGGTTTAGAACAGAACAGCACACTGTCAGTTTCACTCACTGTACCTCTCTGTCCCTCAACTCAAGGATTGAAAATATGGTTCAGCAAAATAATTTTAGAACAGAATAGCACACTGACACTTTCCCTCACTGTATCTCTCTGTCCCTCAACTCAAGGATTGAAAATATGGAACAGCAAATTTGGTTTAGAACAGAACAGCACACTGTCAGTTTCACTCACTGTACCTCTCTGTCCCTCAACTCAAGGATTGAAAATATGGTTCAGCAAAATAATTTTAGAACAGAATAGCACACTGACACTTTCCCTCACTGTACCTCTCTGTCCCTCAACTCAAGGATTGAAAATATGGAACAGCAAATTTGGTTTAGAACAGAACAGCACACTGACAGTTTCACTCACTGTACCTCTCTGTCCCTCAACTCAAGGATTGAAAATATGGTCCAGCAAAATAGTTTTAGAACAGAATAGCACACTGACACTTTCCCTCACTGTACCTCTCTGTCCCTCAACTCAAGGATTGAAAATATGGTCCAGCAAAATAGTTTTAGAACAGAATAGCACACTGACACTTTCCCTCACTGTACCTCTCTGTCCCTCAACTCAAGGATTGAAAATATGGAACAGCAAATTTGGTTTAGAACAGAACAGCACACTGTCAGTTTCACTCACTGTACCTCTCTGTCCCTCAACTCAAGGATTGAAAATATGGTTCAGCAAAATAGTTTTAGAACAGAATAGCACACTGACACTTTCCCTCACTGTACCTCTCTGTCCCTCAACTCAAGGATTGAAAATATGGAACAGCAAATTTGGTTTAGAACAGAACAGCACACTGTCAGTTTCACTCACTGTACCTCTCTGTCCCTCAACTCAAGGATTGAAAATATGGAACAGCAAATTTGGTTTAGAACAGAACAGCACACTGTCAGTTTCACTCACTGTACCTCTCTGTCCCTCAACTCAAGGATTGAAAATATGGTTCAGCAAAATAATTTTAGAACAGAATAGCACACTGACACTTTCCCTCACTGTACCTCTCTGTCCCTCAACTCAAGGATTGAAAATATGGAACAGCAAATTTGGTTTAGAACAGAACAGCACACTGTCAGTTTCACTCACTGTACCTCTCTGTCCCTCAACTCAAGGATTGAAAATATGGAACAGCAAAATAATTTTAGAACAGAATAGCACACTGACACTTTCCCTCACTGTACCTCTCTGTCCCTCAACTCAAGGATTGAAAATATGGAACAGCAAATTTGGTTTAGAACAGAACAGCACACTGTCAGTTTCACTCACTGTACCTCTCTGTCCCTCAACTCAAGGATTGAAAATATGGTCCAGCAAAATAGTTTTAGAACATAATAGCACACTGACACTTTCCCTCACTGTACCTCTCTGTCCCTCAACTCAAGGATTGAAAATATGGAACAGCAAATTTGGTTTAGAACAGAACAGCACACTGTCAGTTTCACTCACTTTACCTCTCTGTCCCTCAACACAAGGATTGAAAATATGGTTCAGCAAAATAGTTTTAGAACAGAATAGCACACTGACACTTTCCCTCACTGTACCTCTCTGTCCCTCAACTCAAGGATTGAAAATATGGAACAGCAAATTTGGTTTAGAACAGAACAGCACACTGTCAGTTTCACTCACTGTACCTCTCTGTCCCTCAACTCAAGGATTGAAAATATGGTTCAGCAAAATAGTTTTAGAACAGAATAGCACACTGACACTTTCCCTCACTGTACCTCTCTGTCCCTCAACTCAAGGATTGAAAATATGGAACAGCAAATTTGGTTTAGAACAGAACAGCACACTGTCAGTTTCACTCACTGTACCTCTCTGTCCCTCAACTCAAGGATTGAAAATATGGAACAGCAAATTTGGTTTAGAACAGAACAGCACACTGTCAGTTTCACTCACTGTACCTCTCTGTCCCTCAACTCAAGGATTGAAAATATGGTTCAGCAAAATAATTTTAGAACAGAATAGCACACTGACACTTTCCCTCACTGTACCTCTCTGTCCCTCAACTCAAGGATTGAAAATATGGTCCAGCAAAATAGTTTTAGAACAGAATAGCACACTGACACTTTCCCTCACTGTACCTCTCTGTCCCTCAACTCAAGGATTGAAAATATGGAACAGCAAATTTGGTTTAGAACAGAACAGCACACTGTCAGTTTCACTCACTGTACCTATCTGTCCCTCAACTCAAGGATTGAAAATATGGTTCAGCAAAATAATTTTAGAACAGAATAGCACACTGACACTTTCCCTCACTGTACCTCTCTGTCCCTCAACTCAAGGATTGAAAATATGGAACAGCAAATTTGGTTTAGAACAGAACAGCACACTGTCAGTTTCACTCACTGTACCTCTCTGTCCCTCAACTCAAGGATTGAAAATATGGAACAGCAAATTTGGTTTAGAACAGAACAGCACACTGTCAGTTTCACTCACTGTACCTCTCTGTCCCTCAACTCAAGGATTGAAAATATGGTCCAGCAAAATAGTTTTAGAACAGAATAGCACACTGACACTTTCCCTCACTGTACCTCTCTGTCCCTCAACTCAAGGATTGAAAATATGGAACAGCAAATTTGGTTTAGAACAGAACAGCACACTGTCAGTTTCACTCACTGTACCTCTCTGTCCCTCAACTCAAGGATTGAAAATATGGAACAGCAAATTTGGTTTAGAACAGAACAGCACACTGTCAGTTTCACTCACTGTACCTCTCTGTCCCTCAACTCAAGGATTGAAAATATGGTTCAGCAAAATAATTTTAGAACAGAATAGCACACTGACACTTTCCCTCACTGTACCTCTCTGTCCCTCAACTCAAGGATTGAAAATATGGAACAGCAAATTTGGTTTAGAACAGAACAGCACACTGTCAGTTTCACTCACTGTACCTCTCTGTCCCTCAACTCAAGGATTGAAAATATGGTTCAGCAAAATAGTTTTAGAACAGAATAGCACACTGACACTTTCCCTCACTGTACCTCTCTGTCCCTCAACTCAAGGATTGAAAATATGGAACAGCAAATTTGGTTTAGAACAGAACAGCACACTGTCAGTTTGACTCACTGTACCTCTCTGTCCCTCAACTCAAGGATTGAAAATATGGAACAGCAAATTTGGTTTAGAACAGAACAGCACACTGTCAGTTTCACTCACTGTACCTCTCTGTCCCTCAACTCAAGGATTGAAAATATGGTTCAGCAAAATAATTTTAGAACAGAATAGCACACTGACACTTTCCCTCACTGTACCTCTCTGTCCCTCAACTCAAGGATTGAAAATATGGAACAGCAAATTTGGTTTAGAACAGAACAGCACACTGTCAGTTTCACTCACTGTACCTCTCTGTCCCTCAACTCAAGGATTGAAAATATGGTTCAGCAAAATAATTTTAGAACAGAATAGCACACTGACACTTTCCCTCACTGTATCTCTCTGTCCCTCAACTCAAGGATTGAAAATATGGAACAGCAAATTTGGTTTAGAACAGAACAGCACACTGTCAGTTTCACTCACTGTACCTCTCTGTCCCTCAACTCAAGGATTGAAAATATGGTTCAGCAAAATAATTTTAGAACAGAATAGCACACTGACACTTTCCCTCACTGTACCTCTCTGTCCCTCAACTCAAGGATTGAAAATATGGAACAGCAAATTTGGTTTAGAACAGAACAGCACACTGACAGTTTCACTCACTGTACCTCTCTGTCCCTCAACTCAAGGATTGAAAATATGGTCCAGCAAAATAGTTTTAGAACAGAATAGCACACTGACACTTTCCCTCACTGTACCTCTCTGTCCCTCAACTCAAGGATTGAAAATATGGAACAGCAAATTTGGTTTAGAACAGAACAGCACACTGTCAGTTTCACTCACTGTACCTCTCTGTCCCTCAACTCAAGGATTGAAAATATGGTTCAGCAAAATAGTTTTAGAACAGAATAGCACACTGACACTTTCCCTCACTGTACCTCTCTGTCCCTCAACTCAAGGATTGAAAATATGGAACAGCAAATTTGGTTTAGAACAGAACAGCACACTGTCAGTTTCACTCACTGTGCCTCTCTGTCCCTCAACTCAAGGATTGAAAATATGGAACAGCAAATTTGGTTTAGAACAGAACAGCACACTGTCAGTTTCACTCACTGTACCTCTCTGTCCCTCAACTCAAGGATTGAAAATATGGTTCAGCAAAATAATTTTAGAACAGAATAGCACACTGACACTTTCCCTCACTGTACCTCTCTGTCCCTCAACTCAAGGATTGAAAATATGGAACAGCAAATTTGGTTTAGAACAGAACAGCACACTGTCAGTTTCACTCACTGTACCTCTCTGTCCCTCAACTCAAGGATTGAAAATATGGTTCAGCAAAATAATTTTAGAACAGAATAGCACACTGACACTTTCCCTCACTGTACCTCTCTGTCCCTCAACTCAAGGATTGAAAATATGGAACAGCAAATTTGGTTTAGAACAGAACAGCACACTGTCAGTTTCACTCACTGTACCTCTCTGTCCCTCAACTCAAGGATTGAAAATATGGTCCAGCAAAATAGTTTTAGAACATAATAGCACACTGACACTTTCCCTCACTGTACCTCTCTGTCCCTCAACTCAAGGATTGAAAATATGGAACAGCAAATTTGGTTTAGAACAGAACAGCACACTGTCAGTTTCACTCACTTTACCTCTCTGTCCCTCAACACAAGGATTGAAAATATGGTTCAGCAAAATAGTTTTAGAACAGAATAGCACACTGACACTTTCCCTCACTGTACCTCTCTGTCCCTCAACTCAAGGATTGAAAATATGGAACAGCAAATTTGGTTTAGAACAGAACAGCACACTGTCAGTTTCACTCACTGTACCTCTCTGTCCCTCAACTCAAGGATTGAAAATATGGTTCAGCAAAATAGTTTTAGAACAGAATAGCACACTGACACTTTCCCTCACTGTGCCTCTCTGTCCCTCAACTCAAGGATTGAAAATATGGAACAGCAAATTTGGTTTAGAACAGAACAGCACACTGTCAGTTTCACTCACTGTACCTCTCTGTCCCTCAACTCAAGGATTGAAAATATGGAACAGCAAATTTGGTTTAGAACAGAACAGCACACTGTCAGTTTCACTCACTGTACCTCTCTGTCCCTCAACTCAAGGATTGAAAATATGGTTCAGCAAAATAATTTTAGAACAGAATAGCACACTGACACTTTCCCTCACTGTACCTCTCTGTCCCTCAACTCAAGGATTGAAAATATGGTCCAGCAAAATAGTTTTAGAACAGAATAGCACACTGACACTTTCCCTCACTGTACCTCTCTGTCCCTCAACTCAAGGATTGAAAATATGGAACAGCAAATTTGGTTTAGAACAGAACAGCACACTGTCAGTTTCACTCACTGTACCTCTCTGTCCCTCAACTCAAGGATTGAAAATATGGTTCAGCAAAATAGTTTTAGAACAGAATAGCACACTGACACTTTCCCTCACTGTACCTCTCTGTCCCTCAACTCAAGGATTGAAAATATGGAACAGCAAATTTGGTTTAGAACAGAACAGCACACTGTCAGTTTCACTCACTGTACCTCTCTGTCCCTCAACTCAAGGATTGAAAATATGGAACAGCAAATTTGGTTTAGAACAGAACAGCACACTGTCAGTTTCACTCACTGTACCTATCTGTCCCTCAACTCAAGGATTGAAAATATGGTTCAGCAAAATAATTTTAGAACAGAATAGCACACTGACACTTTCCCTCACTGTACCTCTCTGTCCCTCAACTCAAGGATTGAAAATATGGAACAGCAAATTTGGTTTAGAACAGAACAGCACACTGTCAGTTTCACTCACTGTACCTCTCTGTCCCTCAACTCAAGGATTGAAAATATGGTTCAGCAAAATAATTTTAGAACAGAATAGCACACTGACACTTTCCCTCACTGTACCTCTCTGTCCCTCAACTCAAGGATTGAAAATATGGAACAGCAAATTTGGTTTAGAACAGAACAGCACACTGTCAGTTTCACTCACTGTACCTCTCTGTCCCTCAACTCAAGGATTGAAAATATGGTCCAGCAAAATAGTTTTAGAACAGAATAGCACACTGACACTTTCCTTCACTGTACCTCTCTGTCCCTCAACTCAAGGATTGAAAATATGGAACAGCAAATTTGGTTTAGAACAGAACAGCACACTGTCAGTTTCACTCACTTTACCTCTCTGTCCCTCAACACAAGGATTGAAAATATGGTTCAGCAAAATAGTTTTAGAACAGAATAGCACACTGACACTTTCCCTCACTGTACCTCTCTGTCCCTCAACTCAAGGATTGAAAATATGGAACAGCAAATTTGGTTTAGAACAGAACAGCACACTGTCAGTTTCACTCACTGTACCTCTCTGTCCCTCAACTCAAGGATTGAAAATATGGTTCAGCAAAATAGTTTTAGAACAGAATAGCACACTGACACTTTCCCTCACTGTACCTCTCTGTCCCTCAACTCAAGGATTGAAAATATGGAACAGCAAATTTGGTTTAGAACAGAACAGCACACTGTCAGTTTCACTCACTGTACCTCTCTGTCCCTCAACTCAAGGATTGAAAATATGGTTCAGCAAAATAGTTTCAGAACAGAATAGCACACTGACACTTTCCCTCACTGTACTTCTCTGTCCCTCAACTCAAGGATTGAAAATATGGAACAGCAAATTTGGTTTAGAACAGAACAGCACACTGTCAGTTTCACTCACTGTACCTCTCTGTCCCTCAACTCAAGGATTGAAAATATGGTTCAGCAAAATAGTTTTAGAACAGAATAGCACACTGACACTTTCCCTCACTGTCCTACTCTGTCCCTCCCTACAAACAAGATTTAGCACAGAATAGCACACTGATAATTTCTACGAGTGTCCTTCCCTGTCCCTAAACTCAAGGATTGAAAATATGGAACAGCAAAATTGGTTTCGAACAGAATAGCACACTGACACTTTCCCTCACTGTACCTCTCTGTCCCTACAAACAAGATTTAGCACAAAATAGCACACTGACACTTTCCCTCACTGTACCTCTCTGTCCCTAAACTCAAGGATTGAAAATATGGTTCAGCAAGATTGGTTTAGAACAGAATAGCACACTGACACTTTCCCTCACTGTACCTCTCTGTCCCTACAAACAAGGATTAGCACAGAATAGCACACTGTCACTGACACTCTCCCTACCTATCCTTATCTGTCCCTAAACACAAGGAATCCAGGATTATGTAAAGGAAAAATAATGACACTGTCCCTGCCTATGCTTCTCTTTCCCTACTCCGGTCCGGAACACACTACACAAGGCCGCCGCGCTGGCGGCCTTTTATAGTGTGGGGCGTGTACTAAACCCCCTCAGCAATAATTGGCCACAGGCATCCTGCCTGTGGCCAATCATTGCTCTCCTCGCTGCCGGCGCTGTGATTGGCCAAGCATGCGGGGTCACAGTGCATGCTTGGCCAATCACAGCGCCTGGATGACACTGCGATGGCGTAGTGCATTGTGGGCCGTTCGCGTCACTCGAATTTGGCGCGAACGGCCCAAATAGTTCGATCTTCGTCGAACGATCGAACAGCCGATGTTCGAGTCGAACGTATGTTCAACTCGAACACGAAGCTCATCCCTAATCTCTATCAATAGGGGGCGCTAATCATAACGTGTACAGTCCGATCTATGGATTCGGTGTCACTTGCCATATGGAGGATTGCTGGAATGACAGGAGGCGAGAGCACAGCCACTGTCACCTCTCTCCAGACTCTTCATTTCCCTGCTCCAGGCTGCCCTCTTCTTGTCCTGAGTGCAGGAATGAGGAGAGGAGCTCATCGACCAGGCACACTATCCATGGGGGGGGGGACACAGGTGAAATCTGGAGGTGGGGGGCAGCCCACCTCACTACCCCATAGATCCAGCCATGACTCTTTCCCTTTCCTTCCTGTTTGTGTGCACTGTGCAGGAAAGCATCACAGCCAAGGAGGAGGCGGGTTCAGCCGCAAGCCACTCTGCAGTTCACTGTGCATGTGTAAGGCAGTCGGTATCTCTCACTGCCGACTGTCGAACACATATACACAGCTATGTTGGACCCCAGACACCCCTCACAACCCACAGGGCAGGTGTAACTGATGCCCGTGCTACTGTGTGATGCTGGGCAAGCCACTGGAACTGGTTCTGGCACTGAGCTCCACTCCGGGACAAAGCCTTGTTGGCCGGGACTTACATCAAATCCCGGGACAGTCCCGGTGAATCTGGGATGGTTGGGAGGTATGCTTAACACCCATAGTTAAAACATTTACTTGGCCCTGACTATTTTTTATTAAAGCCTTAGTTTACTCTTTTTTTTTTATTTGACTGTTTGTGTATAAATGTTTTAAACGTGGGTTTTTGAAATGCCAAAACAAACTGGTGGCATGGGGGGGGGGGGGGGCCCTTTAACATTCTGGATAGGCTGCGGGTGCTGGAGGACCTTGTTGCACCTCTGGCTGCCATCATTTGTTATGAATCAGCCCATGGATGGTTCTAACATTTAAAAAAAATTATATTTTTTCTATTTGCACTACATAAACTGTAAGCTCAGATTGTAGCACGCGGCATTCTCTCCCTTGTGTCTCCGGTCAGAGAGATTCTACTGTATACAATACAATGCGCAATTCTCCTTCAGTAAAAGAAAAGGGGGAAGTCAGGACCCACTAATAATGAAACTAAATCAGAGGGGTGCATGGAAGAGGCTTGTTTGACTTATACAGGTAATGCCTTGTGATGTCTGCTCTTAGGATTAATTCACGTAGGCAGCCAGGGGGTGCTAAAAGCAGGCGGTTGAGCCACAAATTTATCACCAAATCCCCCCTTTCCATCCTGACCTCCCACCTAAAGAAGGATAGGCTGCGACCACGATCCTTTGCTGCAAAAATGAAACCAATGAAACCACACTGCACTCAGTGGGGGTGGGGCCACTGCCAAACGCAACTAGTTCAGGTGTATGGGGCAGAGTGAATCAGCCCTTTTAGTTAAACCAGGCACTCGTCAAACACCAGTGAATCGCTTTTCAGAGGGGTGACAAGGACTGCCACACGGGACAATGAGCGGGCCTAGGGTTGCCACCTGTATGGGATTCACCCGGACAGTCCAGGTTTTGAATCATGTGTCCGGGTTTCAGTTTCCCTGAAATCCAGACACAATATTCAGACAGGAATGTAGCTTGGAACAGGGCCTGACAGGAGGGTGAGGTAGCACTATGCGCCCCACATTACTATTCTCTTTGGAGCACCGAAAGGTGCCTCAGGTCTGTTATCCCATAGTGTACAGCAAAAAAAAAAAAGTTGCTGTGCGCCGCTAAAGTGTTCGGGTTTGGCTTGAAGAAAAAGTGGCAACCCTAAGCGGGCCCCTAGGGTGTTTATTCTTAGATGTTTGAACATGAGTATAGTTCATGGACAGTGGGATTATAGTTCCAGGATTTTCCAAGAGGGGCGTTTTGTAAACTTTTGCAAAGCTTCTGTAACATTACAAATTCTTTATAACCAAGAAAACGGCCGCCTTTAGAGAGAAAGCCTATGTGCTAAGTCACATGACACGCTGCTTCCTAGGAGGAGGGAGAGTACGACCGCCATTTTCTTGGAGTCCAGAACTAAGAAGGGTGAATACTCCGGCTACAGTACAATGGCTGCCGCAGCAGACACAAACTAGTCTCCTGCTGTCGGATCCAGGCTTTCCGGGTCGCTGGTGGAGACTAGTGGTAGGAGCGGAGCCGGAGGCTGTGTACAGGGTGTTACACGGAGATGGTGTAGTGACAGTGTAGGCAGTACTAGAGACATAGGAGCCCTCCATATACAACTGACTGCTGTGTACAGGAAGAAGGATGGAGCAGGAGGAGTACTACCTGGAGCTCAGTGACAGGCCAGTCCTGTTTGAGAACGCCACCAGTGTCAACTGCGTGTTCTTTGATGAGGCCAATAAACAGGTAACATTGTGCTGTATTTATATTATCTGTCCATGGGAGAGGGGGTCCCCCATATCAGATAATACTCTGCTACTGTGCTGTATTCATATTATCTGCCCATAGGAGAGGGAGTCCCCATATCAGATAATGCTCCGCTAGTAGTACTGTGCTGTATTTATATTGTCTGTCCATGGGAGAGGGGGTCCCCCATATCAGATAATACTCCGCTACTGTGCTGTATTTATATTGTCTGTCTATGGGAAAGGTGATCCCCCATATCAGATAATACTCCGCTACTGTGCTGTATTCATATTATCTGTCCATGGGAGACGGGGTCCCCCATATCAGATAATGCTCCGCTAGTGTGCTGTATTCATATTATCTGTCCATAGGAGAGGGAGTCCCCCCATATCAGATAATGCTCCGCTAGTGTGCTGTATTCATATTATCTGTCCATAGGAGAGGGGGTCCCCCATATCAGATAATACTCTGCTACTGTGCTGTATTCATATTATCTGTCCATAGGAGAGGGAGTCCCCCATATCAGATAACACTCTGCTACTGTGCTGTATTCATATTATCTGTCCATAGGAGAGGGAGTCCCCCATATCAGATAATACTCTGCTACTGTGCTGTATTCATATTATCTGTCCATGGGAGAGGGGGTCCCCCATATCAGATAATACTCTGCTACTGTGCTGTATTTATATTGTCTGTCCATGGGAGAGCTGATCCCCCAATACATATCAGATAAGACTCTGCTACTGTGCTGTATTCATATTATCTGTCCATGGGAGAGGTGATCCCCCATATCAGATAATACTCTGCTACTGTGCTGTATTCATATTATCTGCCCATAGGAGAGGGAGTCCCCATATCAGATAATGCTCCGCTAGTAGTACTGTGCTGTATTTATATTGTCTGTCCATGGGAGAGGGGGTCCCCCATATCAGATAATACTCCGCTACTGTGCTGTATTTATATTGTCTGTCCATGGGAGAGGGGGTCCCCCATATCAGATAATACTCCGCTACTGTGCTGTATTCATATTATCTGTCCATGGGAGACGGGGTCCCCCATATCAGATAATGCTCCGCTAGTGTGCTGTATTCATATTATCTGTCCATAGGAGAGGGAGTCCCCCCATATCAGATAATGCTCCGCTAGTGTGCTGTATTCATATTATCTGTCCATAGGAGAGGGGGTCCCCCATATCAGATAATGCTCATCTGTCCATGGGAGAGGGGGTCCCCCATATCAGATAATACTCCGCTACTGTGCTTTATTCATATTATCTGTCCATGGGAGACGGGGTCCCCCATATCAGATAATGCTCCGCTAGTGTGCTGTATTCATATTATCTGTCCATAGGAGAGGGAGTCCCCCCATATCAGATAATGCTCCGCTAGTGTGCTGTATTCATATTATCTGTCCATAGGAGAGGGAGTCCCCCATATCAGATAATGCTCATCTGTCCATGGGAGAGGGGGTCCCCCATATCAGATAATACTCCGCTACTGTGCTTTATTCATATTATCTGTCCATGGGAGAGGGGGTCCCTCATATCAGATAATACTCCGCTACTGTGCTGTATTCATATTATCTGTCCAAGGGAGAGGGGGTCCCCCATATCAGATAATGCTCCGCTACTGTGCTGTATTCATATTATCTGTCCATGGGAGAGGGGGTCCCCCATATCAGATAATGCTCCGCTACTGTGCTGTATTCATATTATCTGTCCATAGGAGAGGGGGTCCCCCATATCAGATAATGCTCCGCTACTGTGCTGTATTCATATTGTCTGTCCATAGGAGAGGGGGTCCCCCATATCAGATAATGCTCCGCTACTGTGCTGTATTCATATTATCTGTCCATAGGAGAGGGGGTCCCCCATATCAGATAATGCTCCGCTACTGTGCTGTATTCATATTATCTGTCCATGGGAGAGGGGGTCCCCCATATCAGATAATGCTCCGCTACTGTGCTGTATTCATATTATCTGTCCATAGGAGAGGGGGTCCCCCATATCAGATAATGCTCCGCTACTGTGCTGTATTCATATTATCTGTCCATAGGAGAGGGGGTCCCCCATATCAGATAATGCTCCGCTACTGTGCTGTATTCATATTGTCTGTCCATAGGAGAGGGGGTACACTACATATAGAAGAGAGGTGATCCCCAATATCAGATAATACTGTGCTGTATTCATAGTATCTGTCCATAGGAGATGCAATCCCCCATATCAGATAATACTCCGCTACTGTGCTGTATTCATATTATCTGTCCATAGTAGAGGGGGTACACTACACATAGAAGAGAGGTGATCCCCATATCAGATAATACTCTGCTATATTCATATTATCTGTCCATAGGAGAGGGGGTACACTACATATAGAAGAGGGGTGATCCCCCATATCAGATAACTCTGCTCCTGTGCTGTATTCATATTATCTGTCCATAGGAGAGGGGGTACACTACATATAGAAGAGGGGTGATCCCCCATATCAGATAATACTCTGCTCCTGTGCTGTATTCATATTATCTGTCCATAGGAGAGGGGGTACACTACATATAGAAGAGAGGGGATCTCTTATATCAGATAATACTGTGCTGTATTCATATTGTCTGTCTCCAGGTGCATCACCAGTCTACATATAGAAGAGATGTGATCCTGTACTCATATTGTCTGTGCACACTCAGGTGATGTGATCCCCCATACTTCTAGCTGGGGCTCAGGGAGCACTCGCCTTCTATACCTAGAGTGGTCAGTTTTTAATAGGAAATCAGAGGGACTGGCAGGAACACCAGATATTTCACATAAACTAGGAAGCAATACAAAGAGAACGAGAGACTTTCTCATACAAGGACATGGTACAGCAGGTACATATGAAATGTTGGGGTAACAAAGGCTTCTGTTGGGCAATGACTCAGAACACCAGAGGATCCACATGGCAGCCAGGGGACGAGCATTTTTAGGAGGTGAGCAGGGTCAGAGCAGACATTTCTCTTAGCCTGGGTTTCCTTTTAATATAAAGTTTTCCTTAAGTCCGGGTTCACAAGTTTGCGAATAGGACGTGGGGAATGTGACCAGCTCTCAATGGATCTGGTTCACACAGCTCCGGGAGGGCCGCGGTCTGCACTGGAAAAGGGTCCTGTGTGCGTCTTTGGCTCAGTTTCAGGTCCAAATTCAGGCAAAAATTCTGACCTGATTCGCTTCTGAAACGGAGAGCGGGGACACACCAGACCCCCTGTTGTGTGCCGTGGGCGCAGATAATGTAAACTTAGCCTTAGGCAGTATTATCCCAACAGAAAACCTTTATTGTATCGCAGCTTGCCAATTCTTAAGCCTCGTACACATGATCGGATTTCCATCGGACAAAGCTGTGGAATTTTGTTCGAAGGGCGTTGGCCGTGACCTAGTAATGCATACAAACGGCAAAGAATTGTCGGCCAACGAGCACGAAACTACGTGGTTTTTCAGCTCTATAGCGCCACCCTTTGGGCAACTTCTGATAATGTTCTCTTATGGTTAGCATTGCTTCTGAGCATGCGTGTTTGTACTTTGGATTTTTTTCCGACAGACTTTTGTACACACGATCGGATAAGCTGACATCACACATTTGTTGTCAGAAAATTTTAAAGCATGCTATCCAACGTTTGTTGTCGGAAAAGCCGACAACAAATGTCCAATGGAGCATACAAACGGTCGGATTTTCCGACAAAACCCTGCCATCACACGATCATGTGTACGGGCCTTTAGATATGATGGCTGCATTCGTTTCCTTTTTTAGTCTGTCTTCTATTTTCATCTGGTGATCCGGCCAGCAAGTCTGTTTTTCAAAAGAACAAGCTGTCTTCCAGATGTATGAGTTTAGGGAGATAAGAGAAACCAATTTAGCACTGGTTGAGGTGTAACGATCGCCATTTTATTCTTCGGGGTCTCTGTTAATAAAATTCTTTATAATATTTGGGAGTTATAAGTAATTTTTCTAGCAAAAAATACTGATTTTAACTTGTAAACAAAAAATGCCAGAAAAAGCCTGCTCTTAATGGACCATTTATTTTATTGGGTTATTTTTGATTGGAGTGTTACTTTAATAGTTGTGTCTTTTACATGCTTTGTGTCTATCTAGAGCTCCTGCCTTGCATGCAAACACACGGAGCCCATAACTTCACCTCCATGGAGTCAGACGCTTTCTCTTGGCACGCATTTCCTCTTTTCTATCATTTCTGTTCTGATTTTCCACATGATCTCCTCCTGACCACGCCAGCTCTCACTCGCACTCTATTTCTGTATATTGCATTAAGTGCCCGCTTGCTGCTGATCATTAACCAACACCACTTCTCTAACCGTCCATCTCCTGGAGGGCTCAGCTGCTTGTGCTCTTATCTGACAGTAATACCCGGACCAATTATACCCACCCTTCTCTGCCCCGTCTCTGCCCCGGAGTAGAAAATGGTTCTATTGGTTCCAGTGCCACCAAAAACTATATTTTTGGCTTTGTCTGTGCAGTGGGGGTTGAATTTCTGGCTTACATAAGGGGATTAGTAATGAGTGTCTGAGACAAACTTTGTAAAACTCAACTGGAATGCAGCCAATCCTTTTGTGTTTTCCAAGTTGGTCGACTAAAATGAAAGATAGAATGTGATTGGTTGTTATGGGCAGCGGCACCAGTTGAGATAGAACTTTTGTCAAACACTTTTTATTAATTGCCCCCAATGTGTGGGCAGGTCCTTTTTGAAGTCAAGGCAGCAGTATTATTTTTCTAGTATAGAATCTTGTGTATGCGGGCACGGGCAGAGACGGGGGCATAGGCAGCGGTCTTAAAGTCGTTGTAAAGGCTGAAGTTTTTTTACCTTCCTCCTGATTTGCTGATATGCAGGAGCCATTGGCTCCCGTGGCTGTCAATCACAGCCAGTGAGGCGTGAGCAGGGCTGATCCACACTCTGTGTGTCTTATGGACACATAGAGCCGGCTCGGGAAGGAGCATGCACGAGTGCCCCCTTAGTGGCTTGCTGAGGGGACTCTCAGCAAGGGGGAAGGGGCCCAGAGTGCCAGCGTGGGACCCGAAAAGAGGAGGATTGGGGCTGCTCTGTGCAAAGCCACTGCACAGAGCAGGTAAGTATGATGTGTTTATTTTTGTTTTTTTACCTTTAGGCCTCATGCCCACTGGCGTTTTTACAGCTGCGTTTTTTGCAGCTTAAAAACGCCTGTCCATGTTATTGTAAATATTTTTTTTTTTTATTTTTTTTTTAAAAACAAAAAAAAAACGTCGGAGCTAAAAACGCGACCGCGCGTTAGTACGCGTTTTTTGCGCGTTAGTGCGCGTTTTTTGACGCTCGCGTTTTTTTCTGCCTAATTCTGACGCTGAGGAACGCACTGGCCCTGGGTTTTTTTTACAGCTTACAAACGCCTATGCTCTTTACAGCTCAAAAACGCCTAGGTGGGCATGAAGCTATAGACTAACATGGACAGGCGTTTTTAAGCTGTAAAAAACGCTCAAAAACACGGCTGAAAAAACGCCCGTGGGCATGAGGCCTTACAATCACTTTTAAGTTCAACAGAGAAAATTCTGGATTTCAGTGCAGCAGAGGCACTGTGTTGTCAGCCAGCAGGAATTTAGGTGCACACCCTGGATTTCTGGCAGGATCATCAGGTAATTTTCTGTACTTGCAGAATTTTTAAAGTGATTGTCAAGTCTCTTTTTTTTTATTTTTTTATTAAAATAACAAACCTGTTATACTTACTATGTGCAAGGGTTTTGCACAGAACAGCCCAAGTCCTCCTCTTCTCAGGTCAATGGATGGAGCACCTGGCCCGTGCCCCCACAGCAAGTAGTTTGCAATGGGGTCATCCGAGCCGAGCGGCAGCTCCCTGTGTCCATTCAGACACAGAGCTGCAGTTCAGCCCCGCCCCCTCTCTGTCCTGATTGGCTAACTGAGTTTGATAGCAGCAGGAGCCAATGGTGCCGCTGCTGTGTCTCAGCCAATCAGGAAGGACTCGTGGATATCGCTGGATAGAGATGGGGCTCAGATAAGCATTTGGGAGGCTGCCACACACGGATGGTTTTTTATCCTAATGCAAAAAATGCATTAAGATAAAAAAAAAAAAAAACTTCTGCCTTTACAACCACTTTAAAGGCTGTACTGATCACAATGGTCACTAGGAAAAATGGAGAGGGTGGATCTCCCCGGGGGTACACATAGCTAGAACAATGGAACAGAAGGTTTAATACCTCCCACTTTATTAAAAATGAAAAACTTAAATTGGATTGGTGATGTAGTGAAAAAAATTATTAAAATAAATAATTAGAGTGCGCTTAATATACCTACAAATAAAATCACACCTACTTATGTGATCTATAAATATAAAGATAGCCCTGTTGAAGGTATCTCAGGCGAATCCTCACAAGTACCTCTAATGAGCAAACTACATTAATATTATTAATTGGTGCTTAGTTACTATATAGTACTTATTAATTGGTGCTTAGTTACTATATAGTACTTATATAAAAAGTACTTATATAAAAATGTGAGTCCCAATATAGTGCAGTAAAAGAATCCAATTTCTCCCAGGAAAAAGTCTCCAATAAAAGTTCCAACCAAATGTAGGTAATAAATCAAATATTGCTTCAAACATCGGTTATCCGTAGATCATTTGTTGCTAGTGACAATCAAAAAAAATCTTCTTAGTTTGCGTGATGTTCCTCCACCAAACACTAAATATCACCCAAAGTGCTCAGACAAAGGATGCGCTTACCAGATTTTGTTGACCACTTTAATTAAAAAGATGGTCTTGAGAGCTTGTGCAGGATTGTGCCTGCATGCACATCGACCATTATACACAGGAATCAGACCCTTCTTGTCAGGCATAAAGACAGGAAACCTCATAGCGTATTACAGTTTATTAAAAAATGATAAAAAACAAAAAGTGCCAAATGGCCTCTTACTTTGAAAAGTGCCTTTCCCGGCACTAGGGCTAAGAGCTTGTCTGAAAAGTGAACTCCTCCGCTGTTTCCTCCGAGGTACCGCGCTTGGTGTTCACAGATCGATTCAAACCAGAGCGCCGGGATGACATCAGCAAATCACGTGACCAGGTACTGCCGCCGACGTACGTACGTTTCGTGGGTTCATGTCTTCAGGGGGCGTGTACTATATAGTAACTAAGCACCAATTAATAATATTAATGTAGTTTGCTCATTAGAGGTATTTGTGAGGATTCACCTGAGATACCTTCAACAGGGCTATCTTTATATTTATAGATTATCACATAAGTAGGTGTGATTTTATTTGTAGGTATATTGAGCGCACTCTAATTATTTATTTTAATAATTTTTTTCACTTGATCATTCTGGAAGTCGCCCCGGCTCCCATTTTGCAGAGTAGCCGCTGTAAAGCAATTAATTGATAAGTATTTACTAGTGTTGGCGCGAATTTTTTATTATTTATCACTGGATTGGTGATGTACCTCGCCGCTGTAGTGTAGGAAGGAAGTCCTGCAGGAAACCAACAAAAAAGGTTAAAATAAATAAATTAATATCCAAAAACGAGGTGGGGTGCTCAATCGATTAAGAAATAGTTTCAATTTAGCATGGAACACCACTTTAATGTGAGTTCTAACATTTTTAATAAACTGCCCACTAGATGGCGCTTTTCCCTTTTCTATACACACACAGAGCAGCAGTGCGGGAAATCGCATGTGATTCGGAAAGGAATCGCACCACATTTCTGTTCAAATCTCATGCTATTCTTTGCAGTGCTGTTTGCGACCATTCATTTTGTATTGACGCAAACTGAACCGCAAAGTATCAGTTTTGGTAACGGGAGCATTTGTGTGAGTACCGATACTTGTGCAAATGATTGGTATCGGTGCATCCCTCCAAAATATGTATGCACTGTGTATATCTATATACACTGTATATATATCAAATTTTTTTTATTTTTTTTAATTCTGCTCTGCCATACTGTACACTTTTTAATGACTACTTGCTTATTTACAGACATTCTCTTCTCCTTTTTAAAGGTGTTTGCAGTGCGGTCTGGAGGGGCTACAGGGGTTGTGGTCAAAGGCCCAGAGGACAGAATTCCTATTTCTTTCAGGTAACCTAAATTAATTCTAGTTTTATTTTATTCATTTATTACAGGTATTTATATAGACCTGACAATTTACACTACTTTGTCTATACACAGAGGGATTGGATTGTTCATTTCTGAATGATAAGATCCTTAGGAGATATATTTCACACCTCCTATAGAGAGAATGTCAGGTGATTGTCCCCTCTACATGGTGGGACATGTTGCAGGTATATGGCTGACAGTAACGGTACCAGTGTTAATTTTGACGTAAAATTTCGATTTAGTTTTAGTTCTAGCCTGTTGACTAAAATGCCATTTTAGTTTTAGTCGTATTTTAGTCATCTGAGTTGTTTGTCTTATTTTAGTCGACTAAAACCCCCAGTACATTCTAGTTGATTAAAATCCAATGCGTTTAGTTAAATTGTAATGCATTATTTAAGCATTTCTCTAGAATTGCCATTATATACTCCTGGACTAAAAATATAAAAACATGTTGTTATTATTGTATTAAAGGCGTGGCTTTTAAAAAAAAAATAATAATAATAAACCTGTTATACTTACCTGCTCTGTGTGGTGGTTTTGCACAGAGCAGCCCTGATTCTCCTCGGCTCCAGCCGGTGCCCCCCAGAGCCAGCAGCTTGCTATGGGGGCACCCAAGCTCTGCGTGTCCATTCACACATTTCTCTCCTCTCTCTCCTCCCCTCTCTCTCCCAGCCCCCTGACTACGAGACATTATTCTGACACTGGAGAACTATCTCTCCCACTGACACCACTAATGGGCCACTTTTCCTCCCTATGATGGGGCACCATTTCTCCCCCTAATACCATATGTTTAGTCCCACTGATGCCAGGAAAATTCCACCCCCCGCTGGCCAAAGTCCGGCCCTCCAAGAGTCTGAAGAACAATAAACCGGCCCTTTTGTTTAGAATGTTTGGAGACCCCTGGTTTAGATCAAAGCATATTCATGTGTTAGAATGGCCCAGTGTAAGTCTAGACCTAAATCCAATTGAAAATCTGTGGCAAGACTTGAAAATTGCTGTTCAGACACTCTCCATCCAATCTGACAGAACTTGAGCTATTTTGCAAAGAATGTGCAAAAATGTCACACTATAGATGTGCAAAGCTGGTAGAGACATCCCCAAAAAGACTTGCAGCTGTAATTGCAGTGAAAGGTGATTCTACAAAGTATTGACTAAGGGGGGCTGAATACAAATGCACCCCACACTTTTCACATTTATTTGTAAAAAATTAAAACCATTTATCCTTTTCCTTCCACTTCACAATTATGTGCCACTTTGTGTTGTCTTCTATCACATAAAATCCCAATAAAATACATTTACATTTTTGGATGTAACATGACAAAATGTGGGAAATTTCAAGGGGTATGAATACTTTTTCAAGGCACCGTAAATGAGATTGTTGAATTGTTTGTCTGTATTTTTATTTTCTAGAATGGAAGACAAGGGAGAAGTGAAGTGTATCAAGTTTTCATTGGGAAACAAAATTCTTGCTGTGCAAAGGACTGCTAAAACTGTGGTGAGTCGCATGTTGATCTCTGAATGGCAACGCTGTGCAGTTCTCCTGTCCTCCTGTATGCCTGTTTTCATTTCATTTATCATAAAAATAATAGGTCAGCCCTGCAAGTATAAATGTGGGAGAATATTTTATGTTTCAATGATTTTTATTCAAGTTTTAACAGAACAGAGTACAAAGATCTCGGCATCTCATTGAGAATCATACAGTGTTTTTAGTGAGTAATACAGACACTACACACAAGGAATCCTCCTCTATGGCCTATTGTCTTATCCTGATGTAAACCATCCCTTATGCAATCCGGTGTAATGGTGTACATACCATGTACACTGTACTTCCTTTTCCATGGCCTTGTGCATACTCCATGTCTTAGACCAGAGAATACATCCCGTCCGCTGGGAAACGCCAGCTCCCCATCCTTCTGTCGGGGGGGGTCTGGCTCTCCCCGTCGGGGGGGGGGGGGTACTATCCAGACGGGAGAACATTTTAAAGCAGCCCTCTTTGTACATTGAACTTTACCAGACATCATTTTGGTTCTGTAACCCAAGGGCTGTTTACTTTACATATCCCAGCAATTATACAGAAATCATACAAAGCCAGCAGTCCTACAAACATATAAAAACAGATCAGATTTTTATCGAAATAGTTTAATAACTGTCATCACACACTCCATTTTGGTTTCCATTTCCTAGGATTTTATCAACCTAATTCAAGATTACTCTCAGCTAGAATATTCACAGGAATGTAAGGTAAGGGTTTTGTATTGTTACTACGCTGTAAATATAGACTGTATAATATTGTTTTAAAAAAAATAAAAATAAAACACTGCGCACAAACTAATCAGAATATAAAATTATTTAAACGGCAGCTCTTCAAAATACCCGAATAAAAGTTAGCAATAAATTAAAATGAAACCTTGTAATGTTATCTTAGAATATTATGAAAGCCAACATAAATATAATATAAAAAAAATAAATTTATATATAAAAATGTCCTGTCTGTCCTGTCTCGCTGTCTGTCTGTCTGTCCTGTCTCGCTGTCTGTCTGTCTGTCCTGTCTCGCTGTCTGTCTGTCTGTCCTGTCTCGCTGTCTGTCTGTCTGTCCTGTCTCGCTGTCTGTCTGTCCTGTCTCGCTGTCTGTCTGTCCTGTCTCGCTGTCTGTCTGTCCTGTCTCGCTGTCTGTCTGTCCTGTCTCGCTGTCTGTCTGTCCTGTCTCGCTGTCTGTCTGTCCTGTCTCGCTGTCTGTCTGTCCTGTCTCGCTGTCTGTCTGTCCTGTCTCGCTGTCTGTCTGTCCTGTCTCGCTGTCTGTCTGTCCTGTCTCGCTGTCTGTCTGTCCTGTCTCGCTGTCTGTCTGTCCTGTCTCGCTGTCTGTCTGTCCTGTCTCGCTGTCTGTCTGTCCTGTCTCGCTGTCTGTCTGTCCTGTCTCGCTGTCTGTCTGTCCTGTCTCGCTGTCTGTCTGTCTGTCCTGTCTCGCTGTCTGTCTGTCTGTCCTGTCTCGCTGTCTGTCTGTCTGTCCTGTCTCGCTGTCTGTCTGTCTGTCCTGTCTCGCTGTCTGTCTGTCTGTCCTGTCTCGCTGTCTGTCTGTCTGTCCTGTCTCGCTGTCTGTCTGTCTGTCCTGTCTCGCTGTCTGTCTGTCTGTCCTGTCTCGCTGTCTGTCTGTCTGTCCTGTCTCGCTGTCTGTCTGTCTGTCCTGTCTCGCTGTCTGTCTGTCTGTCCTGTCTCGCTGTCTGTCTGTCTGTCCTGTCTCGCTGTCTGTCTGTCTGTCCTGTCTCGCTGTCTGTCTGTCTGTCCTGTCTCGCTGTCTGTCTGTCTGTCCTGTCTCGCTGTCTGTCTGTCTGTCCTGTCTCGCTGTCTGTCTGTCTGTCCTGTCTCGCTGTCTGTCTGTCTGTCCTGTCTCGCTGTCTGTCTGTCTGTCCTGTCTCGCTGTCTGTCTGTCTGTCCTGTCTCGCTGTCTGTCTGTCTGTCCTGTCTGGTCTCGCTGTCTGTCTGTCTGTCCTGTCTGGTCTCGCTGTCTGTCTGTCTGTCCTGTCTGGTCTCGCTGTCTGTCTGTCTGTCCTGTCTGGTCTCGCTGTCTGTCTGTCTGTCCTGTCTGGTCTCGCTGTCTGTCTGTCTGTCCTGTCTGGTCTCGCTGTCTGTCTGTCTGTCCTGTCTGGTCTCGCTGTCTGTCCTGTCTGGTCTCGCTGTCTGTCTGTCTGTCCTGTCTGGTCTCGCTGTCTGTCTGTCTGTCCTGTCTGGTCTCGCTGTCTGTCCTGTCTGGTCTCGCTGTCTGTCCTGTCTGGTCTCGCTGTCTGTCCTGTCTGGTCTCGCTGTCTGTCCTGTCTGGTCTCGCTGTCTGTCCTGTCTGGTCTCGCTGTCTGTCCTGTCTGGTCTCGCTGTCTGGTCTCGCTGTCTGGTCTCGCTGTCTGGTCTCGCTGTCTGTCTGTCTGTCCTGTCTGGTCTCGCTGTCTGTCTGTCTGTCCTGTCTGGTCTCGCTGTCTGTCTGTCTGTCCTGTCTGGTCTCGCTGTCTGTCTGTCTGTCCTGTCTGGTCTCGCTGTCTGTCTGTCTGTCCTGTCTGGTCTCGCTGTCTGTCTGTCTGTCCTGTCTGGTCTCGCTGTCTGTCTGTCTGTCTGTCTGTCCTGTCTGGTCTCGCTGTCTGTCCTGTCTGGTCTCGCTGTCTGTCCTGTCTGGTCTCGCTGTCTGTCTGTCTGGTCTCGCTGTCTGTCCTGTCTGGTCTCGCTGTCTGTCCTGTCTGGTCTCGCTGTCTGTCTGTCTGGTCTCGCTGTCTGTCTGTCTGGTCTCGCTGTCTGTCTGTCTGGTCTCGCTGTCTGTCTGTCTGGTCTCGCTGTCTGTCTGTCTGGTCTCGCTGTCTGTCTGGTCTCGCTGTCTGTCTGTCTGGTCTCGCTGTCTGTCTGTCTGGTCTCGCTGTCTGTCTGTCTGGTCTCGCTGTCTGTCTGTCTGGTCTCGCTGTCTGTCTGTCTGGTCTCGCTGTCTGTCTGTCTGGTCTCGCTGTCTGTCTGTCTGGTCTCGCTGTCTGTCTGTCTGGTCTCGCTGTCTGTCTGTCTGGTCTCGCTGTCTGTCTGTCTGGTCTCGCTGTCTGTCTGTCTGGTCTCGCTGTCTGTCTGTCTGGTCTCGCTGTCTGTCTGTCTGGTCTCGCTGTCTGTCTGTCTGGTCTCGCTGTCTGTCTGTCTGGTCTCGCTGTCTGTCTGTCTGGTCTCGCTGTCTGTCTGTCTGGTCTCGCTGTCTGTCTGTCTGGTCTCGCTGTCTGTCTGTCTGGTCTCGCTGTCTGTCTGTCTGGTCTCGCTGTCTGTCTGTCTGGTCTCGCTGTCTGTCTGTCTGGTCTCGCTGTCTGTCTGTCTGGTCTCGCTGTCTGTCTGTCTGGTCTCGCTGTCTGTCTGTCTGGTCTCGCTGTCTGTCTGTCTGGTCTCGCTGTCTGTCTGTCTGGTCTCGCTGTCTGTCTGTCTGGTCTCGCTGTCTGTCTGTCTGTCCTGTCTGGTCTCGCTGTCTGTCTGTCTGGTCTCGCTGTCTGTCTGTCTGTCCTGTCTGGTCTCGCTGTCTGTCTGTCTGTCCTGTCTGGTCTCGCTGTCTGTCTGTCTGTCCTGTCTGGTCTCGCTGTCTGTCCTGTCTGGTCTCGCTGTCTGTCCTGTCTGGTCTCGCTGTCTGTCTGTCTGTCTGGTCTCGCTGTCTGTCTGTCTGTCTGGTCTCGCTGTCTGTCTGTCTGGTCTCGCTGTCTGTCTGTCTGTCTGGTCTCGCTGTCTGTCTGTCTGTCTGGTCTCGCTGTCTGTCTGTCTGTCTGGTCTCGCTGTCTGTCTGTCTGGTCTCGCTGTCTGTCTGTCTGTCTGGTCTCGCTGTCTGTCTGTCTGTCTGGTCTCGCTGTCTGTCTGTCTGTCTGGTCTCGCTGTCTGTCTGTCTGGTCTCGCTGTCTGTCTGTCTGGTCTCGCTGTCTGTCTGTCTGGTCTCGCTGTCTGTCTGTCTGGTCTCGCTGTCTGTCTGTCTGGTCTCGCTGTCTGTCTGTCTGGTCTCGCTGTCTGTCTGTCTGGTCTCGCTGTCTGTCTGTCCTGTCTCGCTGTCTGTCTGTCTGGTCTCGCTGTCTGTCTGTCTGTCTCGCTGTCTGTCTGTCTGTCCTGTCTCGCTGTCTGTCTGTCTGTCCTGTCTCGCTGTCTGTCTGTCTGTCCTGTCTCGCTGTCTGTCTGTCTGTCCTGTCTCGCTGTCTGTCTGTCTGTCCTGTCTCGCTGTCTGTCTGTCTGTCCTGTCTCGCTGTCTGTCTGTCTGTCCTGTCTCGCTGTCTGTCTGTCTGTCCTGTCTCGCTGTCTGTCTGTCTGTCCTGTCTCGCTGTCTGTCTGTCTGTCCTGTCTGGTCTCGCTGTCTGTCTGTCTGTCCTGTCTGGTCTCGCTGTCTGTCTGTCTGTCCTGTCTGGTCTCGCTGTCTGTCTGTCTGTCCTGTCTGGTCTCGCTGTCTGTCCTGTCTGGTCTCGCTGTCTGTCTGTCCTGTCTGGTCTCGCTGTCTGTCTGTCTGTCTGGTCTCGCTGTCTGTCTGTCTGTCTGGTCTCGCTGTCTGTCTGTCTGGTCTCGCTGTCTGTCTGTCTGGTCTCGCTGTCTGTCTGTCTGGTCTCGCTGTCTGTCTGTCTGGTCTCGCTGTCTGTCTGTCTGGTCTCGCTGTCTGTCTGTCTGTCTGGTCTCGCTGTCTGTCTGTCTGTCCTGTCTCGCTGTCTGTCTGTCTGTCCTGTCTCGCTGTCTGTCTGTCTGTCCTGTCTCGCTGTCTGTCTGTCTGTCCTGTCTGGTCTCGCTGTCTGTCTGTCTGTCCTGTCTGGTCTCGCTGTCTGTCTGTCTGTCCTGTCTGGTCTCGCTGTCTGTCTGTCTGTCCTGTCTGGTCTGTCTGTCTGTCCTGTCTGGTCTCGCTGTCTGTCTGTCCTGTCTGGTCTCGCTGTCTGTCTGTCTGTCTGGTCTCGCTGTCTGTCTGTCTGTCTGGTCTCGCTGTCTGTCTGTCTGGTCTCGCTGTCTGTCTGTCTGGTCTCGCTGTCTGTCTGTCTGGTCTCGCTGTCTGTCTGTCTGGTCTCGCTGTCTGTCTGTCTGGTCTCGCTGTCTGTCTGTCTGGTCTCGCTGTCTGTCTGTCTGGTCTCGCTGTCTGTCTGTCTGGTCTCGCTGTCTGTCTGTCTGGTCTCGCTGTCTGTCTGTCTGGTCTCGCTGTCTGTCTGTCTGGTCTCGCTGTCTGTCTGTCTGGTCTCGCTGTCTGTCTGTCTGGTCTCGCTGTCTGTCTGGTCTCGCTGTCTGTCTGTCTGGTCTCGCTGTCTGTCTGTCTGGTCTCGCTGTCTGTCTGTCTGGTCTCGCTGTCTGTCTGTCTGGTCTCGCTGTCTGTCTGTCTGGTCTCGCTGTCTGTCTGTCTGGTCTCGCTGTCTGTCTGTCCTGTCTCGCTGTCTGTCTGTCCTGTCTCGCTGTCTGTCTGTCTGTCCTGTCTCGCTGTCTGTCTGTCTGTCCTGTCTCGCTGTCTGTCTGTCTGTCCTGTCTCGCTGTCTGTCTGTCTGTCCTGTCTCGCTGTCTGTCTGTCTGTCCTGTCTCGCTGTCTGTCTGTCTGTCCTGTCTCGCTGTCTGTCTGTCTGTCCTGTCTCGCTGTCTGTCTGTCTGTCCTGTCTCGCTGTCTGTCTGTCTGTCCTGTCTCGCTGTCTGTCTGTCTGTCCTGTCTCGCTGTCTGTCTGTCTGTCCTGTCTGGTCTCGCTGTCTGTCTGTCTGTCCTGTCTGGTCTCGCTGTCTGTCTGTCTGTCCTGTCTGGTCTCGCTGTCTGTCTGTCTGTCCTGTCTGGTCTCGCTGTCTGTCTGTCTGTCTGGTCTCGCTGTCTGTCTGTCTGTCTGGTCTCGCTGTCTGTCTGTCTGTCTGGTCTCGCTGTCTGTCTGTCTGGTCTCGCTGTCTGTCTGTCTGGTCTCGCTGTCTGTCTGTCTGGTCTCGCTGTCTGTCTGTCTGGTCTCGCTGTCTGTCTGTCTGGTCTCGCTGTCTGTCTGTCTGGTCTCGCTGTCTGTCTGTCTGGTCTCGCTGTCTGTCTGTCTGGTCTCGCTGTCTGTCTGTCTGGTCTCGCTGTCTGTCTGTCTGGTCTCGCTGTCTGTCTGGTCTCGCTGTCTGTCTGTCTGGTCTCGCTGTCTGTCTGTCTGGTCTCGCTGTCTGTCTGTCTGGTCTCGCTGTCTGTCTGTCTGGTCTCGCTGTCTGTCTGTCCGGTCTCGCTGTCTGTCTGTCCGGTCTCGCTGTCTGTCTGTCCTGTCTCGCTGTCTGTCTGTCCTGTCTCGCTGTCTGTCTGTCTGTCCTGTCTCGCTGTCTGTCTGTCTGTCCTGTCTCGCTGTCTGTCTGTCTGTCCTGTCTCGCTGTCTGTCTGTCTGTCCTGTCTCGCTGTCTGTCTGTCTGTCCTGTCTCGCTGTCTGTCTGTCTGTCCTGTCTCGCTGTCTGTCTGTCTGTCCTGTCTCGCTGTCTGTCTGTCTGTCCTGTCTCGCTGTCTGTCTGTCTGTCCTGTCTCGCTGTCTGTCTGTCTGTCCTGTCTCGCTGTCTGTCTGTCTGTCCTGTCTCGCTGTCTGTCTGTCTGTCCTGTCTGGTCTCGCTGTCTGTCTGTCTGTCCTGTCTGGTCTCGCTGTCTGTCTGTCTGTCCTGTCTGGTCTCGCTGTCTGTCCTGTCTGGTCTCGCTGTCTGTCCTGTCTGGTCTCGCTGTCTGTCCTGTCTGGTCTCGCTGTCTGTCCTGTCTGGTCTCGCTGTCTGTCCTGTCTGGTCTCGCTGTCTGGTCTCGCTGTCTGTCCTGTCTGGTCTCGCTGTCTGTCCTGTCTGGTCTCGCTGTCTGTCCTGTCTGGTCTCGCTGTCTGTCTGTCTGTCCTGTCTGGTCTCGCTGTCTGTCTGTCTGTCCTGTCTGGTCTCGCTGTCTGTCTGTCTGTCCTGTCTGGTCTCGCTGTCTGTCTGTCTGTCTGTCTGTCCTGTCTGGTCTCGCTGTCTGTCTGTCTGTCTGTCTGTCCTGTCTGGTCTCGCTGTCTGTCTGTCTGGTCTCGCTGTCTGTCCTGTCTGGTCTCGCTGTCTGTCTGTCTGGTCTCGCTGTCTGTCCTGTCTGGTCTCGCTGTCTGTCTGTCTGGTCTCGCTGTCTGTCTGTCTGGTCTCGCTGTCTGTCTGTCTGGTCTCGCTGTCTGTCTGTCTGGTCTCGCTGTCTGTCTGTCTGGTCTCGCTGTCTGTCTGTCTGGTCTCGCTGTCTGTCTGTCTGGTCTCGCTGTCTGTCTGTCTGGTCTCGCTGTCTGTCTGTCTGGTCTCGCTGTCTGTCTGTCTGGTCTCGCTGTCTGTCTGTCTGGTCTCGCTGTCTGTCTGTCTGGTCTCGCTGTCTGTCTGTCTGGTCTCGCTGTCTGTCTGTCTGGTCTCGCTGTCTGTCTGTCTGGTCTCGCTGTCTGTCTGTCTGGTCTCGCTGTCTGTCTGTCTGGTCTCGCTGTCTGTCTGTCTGGTCTCGCTGTCTGTCTGTCTGGTCTCGCTGTCTGTCTGTCTGGTCTCGCTGTCTGTCTGTCTGGTCTCGCTGTCTGTCTGTCTGGTCTCGCTGTCTGTCTGTCTGGTCTCGCTGTCTGTCTGTCTGGTCTCGCTGTCTGTCTGTCTGGTCTCGCTGTCTGTCTGTCTGGTCTCGCTGTCTGTCTGTCTGGTCTCGCTGTCTGTCTGTCTGGTCTCGCTGTCTGTCTGTCTGGTCTCGCTGTCTGTCTGTCTGGTCTCGCTGTCTGTCTGTCTGGTCTCGCTGTCTGTCTGTCTGGTCTCGCTGTCTGTCTGTCTGGTCTCGCTGTCTGTCTGTCTGGTCTCGCTGTCTGTCTGTCTGGTCTCGCTGTCTGTCTGTCTGGTCTCGCTGTCTGTCTGTCTGGTCTCGCTGTCTGTCTGTCTGGTCTCGCTGTCTGTCTGTCTGGTCTCGCTGTCTGTCTGTCTGGTCTCGCTGTCTGTCTGTCTGGTCTCGCTGTCTGTCTGTCTGGTCTCGCTGTCTGTCTGTCTGGTCTCGCTGTCTGTCTGTCTGGTCTCGCTGTCTGTCTGTCTGGTCTCGCTGTCTGTCTGTCTGGTCTCGCTGTCTGTCTGTCTGGTCTCGCTGTCTGTCTGTCTGGTCTCGCTGTCTGTCTGTCTGGTCTCGCTGTCTGTCTGTCTGTCCTGTCTGGTCTCGCTGTCTGTCTGTCTGTCCTGTCTGGTCTCGCTGTCTGTCTGTCTGTCCTGTCTGGTCTCGCTGTCTGTCTGTCTGTCCTGTCTGGTCTCGCTGTCTGTCTGTCTGTCCTGTCTGGTCTCGCTGTCTGTCTGTCTGTCCTGTCTGGTCTCGCTGTCTGTCTGTCTGTCCTGTCTGGTCTCGCTGTCTGTCCTGTCTGGTCTGTCTGTCTGTCCTGTCTGGTCTCGCTGTCTGTCCTGTCTGGTCTGTCTGTCTGTCCTGTCTGGTCTCGCTGTCTGTCTGTCTGTCTGGTCTCGCTGTCTGTCTGTCTGGTCTCGCTGTCTGTCTGTCTGGTCTCGCTGTCTGTCTGTCTGGTCTCGCTGTCTGTCTGTCTGGTCTCGCTGTCTGTCTGTCTGGTCTCGCTGTCTGTCTGTCTGGTCTCGCTGTCTGTCTGTCTGGTCTCGCTGTCTGTCTGTCTGGTCTCGCTGTCTGTCTGTCTGGTCTCGCTGTCTGTCTGTCTGGTCTCGCTGTCTGTCTGTCTGGTCTCGCTGTCTGTCTGTCTGGTCTCGCTGTCTGTCTGTCTGGTCTCGCTGTCTGTCTGTCTGGTCTCGCTGTCTGTCTGTCTGGTCTCGCTGTCTGTCTGTCTGGTCTCGCTGTCTGTCTGTCTGGTCTCGCTGTCTGTCTGTCTGGTCTCGCTGTCTGTCTGTCTGGTCTCGCTGTCTGTCTGTCTGGTCTCGCTGTCTGTCTGTCTGGTCTCGCTGTCTGTCTGTCTGGTCTCGCTGTCTGTCTGTCTGGTCTCGCTGTCTGTCTGTCTGGTCTCGCTGTCTGTCTGTCTGGTCTCGCTGTCTGTCTGTCTGTCCTGTCTGGTCTCGCTGTCTGTCTGTCTCGCTGTCTGTCTGTCTGTCTGTCTCGCTGTCTGTCTGTCTGTCCTGTCTCGCTGTCTGTCTGTCTGTCCTGTCTCGCTGTCTGTCTGTCTGTCTGTCCTGTCTCGCTGTCTGTCTGTCTGTCTGTCCTGTCTCGCTGTCTGTCTGTCTGTCCTGTCTGGTCTCGCTGTCTGTCTGTCTGTCCTGTCTGGTCTCGCTGTCTGTCCTGTCTGGTCTCGCTGTCTGTCCTGTCTGGTCTCGCTGTCTGTCTGTCTGTCTGGTCTCGCTGTCTGTTCTGTCTGGTCTCGCTGTCTGTCTGTCTGTCCTGTCTGGTCTCGCTGTCTGTCTGTCTGTCCTGTCTGGTCTCGCTGTCTGTCTGTCTGTCCTGTCTGGTCTGTCTGTCTGTCCTGTCTGGTCTCGCTGTCTGTCTGTCCTGTCTGGTCTCGCTGTCTGTCTGTCTGTCCTGTCTGGTCTCGCTGTCTGTCTGTCTGTCCTGTCTGGTCTCGCTGTCTGTCCTGTCTGGTCTCGCTGTCTGTCCTGTCTGGTCTCGCTGTCTGTCCTGTCTGGTCTCGCTGTCTGTCTGTCTGTCTGGTCTCGCTGTCTGTCCTGTCTGGTCTCGCTGTCTGTCCTGTCTGGTCTCGCTGTCTGTCCTGTCTGGTCTCGCTGTCTGTCCTGTCTGGTCTCGCTGTCTGTCCTGTCTGGTCTCGCTGTCTGTCTGTCTGTCTGGTCTCGCTGTCTGTCCTGTCTGGTCTCGCTGTCTGTCCTGTCTGGTCTCGCTGTCTGTCCTGTCTGGTCTCGCTGTCTGTCTGTCTGGTCTCGCTGTCTGTCTGTCTGGTCTCGCTGTCTGTCTGTCTGGTCTGTCTGTCTGGTCTCGCTGTCTGTCTGTCTGGTCTCGCTGTCTGTCTGTCTGGTCTCGCTGTCTGTCTGTCTGGTCTCGCTGTCTGTCTGTCTGGTCTCGCTGTCTGTCTGTCTGGTCTCGCTGTCTGTCTGTCTGGTCTCGCTGTCTGTCTGTCTGGTCTCGCTGTCTGTCTGTCTGGTCTCGCTGTCTGTCTGTCTGGTCTCGCTGTCTGTCTGTCTGGTCTCGCTGTCTGTCTGTCTGGTCTCGCTGTCTGTCTGTCTGGTCTCGCTGTCTGTCTGTCTGGTCTCGCTGTCTGTCTGTCTGTCCTGTCTGGTCTCGCTGTCTGTCTGTCTGTCCTGTCTGTCCTCGCTGTCTGTCTGTCTGTCCTGTCTGTCCTCGCTGTCTGTCTGTCTGTCCTGTCTGTCCTCGCTGTCTGTCTGTCTGTCTGTCTGGTCTCGCTGTCTGTCTGTCTGGTCTCGCTGTCTGTCTGTCTGTCCTGTCTGGTCTCGCTGTCTGTCTGTCTGTCCTGTCTGGTCTCGCTGTCTGTCTGTCTGTCCTGTCTGGTCTCGCTGTCTGTCTGTCTGTCCTGTCTGGTCTCGCTGTCTGTCTGTCTGTCCTGTCTGGTCTCGCTGTCTGTCTGTCTGGTCTCGCTGTCTGTCTGTCTGGTCTCGCTGTCTGTCTGTCTGGTCTCGCTGTCTGTCTGTCTGGTCTCGCTGTCTGTCTGTCTGGTCTCGCTGTCTGTCTGTCTGGTCTCGCTGTCTGTCTGTCTGGTCTCGCTGTCTGTCTGTCTGGTCTCGCTGTCTGTCTGTCTGTCCTGTCTGGTCTCGCTGTCTGTCTGTCTGTCCTGTCTGGTCTCGCTGTCTGTCTGTCTGTCCTGTCTGGTCTCGCTGTCTGTCCTGTCTGGTCTCGCTGTCTGTCTGTCTGTCCTGTCTGGTCTCGCTGTCTGTCTGTCTGTCCTGTCTGGTCTCGCTGTCTGTCTGTCTGTCCTGTCTGGTCTCGCTGTCTGTCTGTCTGTCCTGTCTGGTCTCGCTGTCTGTCTGTCTGTCCTGTCTGGTCTCGCTGTCTGTCTGTCTGTCCTGTCTGGTCTCGCTGTCTGTCTGTCTGTCCTGTCTGGTCTCGCTGTCTGTCTGTCTGTCCTGTCTGGTCTCGCTGTCTGTCTGTCTGTCCTGTCTGGTCTCGCTGTCTGTCTGTCTGTCTGGTCTCGCTGTCTGTCTGTCTGTCTGGTCTCGCTGTCTGTCCTGTCTGGTCTCGCTGTCTGTCTGTCTGTCTGGTCTCGCTGTCTGTCTGTCTGGTCTCGCTGTCTGTCTGTCCTGTCTCGCTGTCTGTCTGTCTGTCTGTCCTGTCTCGCTGTCTGTCTGTCTGTCCTGTCTCGCTGTCTGTCTGTCTGTCCTGTCTCGCTGTCTGTCTGTCTGTCCTGTCTCGCTGTCTGTCTGTCTGTCTGTCCGGTCTCGCTGTCTGTCTGTCTGTCCTGTCTGGTCTCGCTGTCTGTCTGTCTGTCCTGTCTGGTCTGTCTGTCTGTCCTGTCTGGTCTGTCTGTCTGTCCTGTCTGGTCTCGCTGTCTGTCTGTCTGTCCTGTCTGGTCTCGCTGTCTGTCTGTCTGTCCTGTCTGGTCTCGCTGTCTGTCTGTCTGTCCTGTCTGGTCTCGCTGTCTGTCTGTCTGTCCTGTCTGGTCTCGCTGTCTGTCTGTCTGTCCTGTCTGGTCTCGCTGTCTGTCTGTCTGTCCTGTCTGGTCTCGCTGTCTGTCTGTCTGTCCTGTCTGGTCTCGCTGTCTGTCTGTCTGTCCTGTCTCGCTGTCTGTCTGTCTGTCCTGTCTCGCTGTCTGTCTGTCTGTCCTGTCTCGCTGTCTGTCTGTCTGTCCTGTCTCGCTGTCTGTCTGTCTGTCCTGTCTCGCTGTCTGTCTGTCTGTCCTGTCTCGCTGTCTGTCTGTCTGTCCTGTCTCGCTGTCTGTCTGTCTGTCCTGTCTCGCTGTCTGTCTGTCTGTCCTGTCTCGCTGTCTGTCTGTCTGTCCTGTCTGTCTGTCTGGTCTCGCTGTCTGTCTGTCTGGTCTCGCTGTCTGTCTGTCTGGTCTCGCTGTCTGTCTGTCTGGTCTCGCTGTCTGTCTGTCTGGTCTCGCTGTCTGTCTGTCTGGTCTCGCTGTCTGTCTGTCTGGTCTCGCTGTCTGTCTGTCTGGTCTCGCTGTCTGTCTGTCTGGTCTCGCTGTCTGTCTGTCTGGTCTCGCTGTCTGTCTGTCTGTCCTGTCTGGTCTCGCTGTCTGTCCTGTCTGGTCTCGCTGTCTGTCTGTCTGTCCTGTCTGGTCTCGCTGTCTGTCTGTCTGTCCTGTCTGGTCTCGCTGTCTGTCTGTCTGTCCTGTCTGGTCTCGCTGTCTGTCTGTCTGTCCTGTCTGGTCTCGCTGTCTGTCTGTCTGTCCTGTCTGGTCTCGCTGTCTGTCTGTCTGTCCTGTCTGGTCTCGCTGTCTGTCTGTCTGTCCTGTCTGGTCTCGCTGTCTGTCTGTCTGTCCTGTCTGGTCTCGCTGTCTGTCTGTCTGTCCTGTCTGGTCTCGCTGTCTGTCTGTCTGTCCTGTCTGGTCTCGCTGTCTGTCTGTCTGTCCTGTCTGGTCTCGCTGTCTGTCTGTCTGTCCTGTCTGGTCTCGCTGTCTGTCTGTCTGTCCTGTCTGGTCTCGCTGTCTGTCTGTCTGTCCTGTCTGGTCTCGCTGTCTGTCTGTCTGTCCTGTCTGGTCTCGCTGTCTGTCTGTCTGTCCTGTCTGGTCTCGCTGTCTGTCTGTCTGTCCTGTCTGGTCTCGCTGTCTGTCTGTCTGTCCTGTCTGGTCTCGCTGTCTGTCTGTCTGTCCTGTCTGGTCTCGCTGTCTGTCTGTCTGTCCTGTCTGGTCTCGCTGTCTGTCTGTCCTGTCTGGTCTCGCTGTCTGTCTGTCTGTCCTGTCTGGTCTCGCTGTCTGTCTGTCTGTCCTGTCTGGTCTCGCTGTCTGTCTGTCTGTCCTGTCTGGTCTCGCTGTCTGTCTGTCTGTCCTGTCTGGTCTCGCTGTCTGTCTGTCTGTCCTGTCTGGTCTCGCTGTCTGTCTGTCTGTCCTGTCTGGTCTCGCTGTCTGTCTGTCTGTCCTGTCTGGTCTCGCTGTCTGTCTGTCTGTCCTGTCTGGTCTCGCTGTCTGTCTGTCTGTCCTGTCTGGTCTCGCTGTCTGTCTGTCCTGTCTCGCTGTCTGTCTGTCCTGTCTCGCTGTCTGTCTGTCTGTCCGGTCTCGCTGTCTGTCTGTCTGTCCTGTCTGGTCTCGCTGTCTGTCTGTCTGTCCTGTCTGGTCTCGCTGTCTGTCTGTCTGTCCTGTCTGGTCTCGCTGTCTGTCTGTCCTGTCTGTCTGTCTGTCCTGTCTCGCTGTCTGTCTGTCTGTCTGTCCTGTCTGGTCTCGCTGTCTGTCTGTCTGTCCTGTCTGGTCTCGCTGTCTGTCTGTCTGTCCTGTCTCGCTGTCTGTCTGTCTGTCTGTCTGTCCTGTCTCGCTGTCTGTCTGTCTGTCCTGTCTCGCTGTCTGTCTGTCCTGTCTGGTCTCGCTGTCTGTCTGTCTGTCCTGTCTCGCTGTCTGTCTGTCTGTCTGTCTGTCCTGTCTCGCTGTCTGTCTGTCTGTCCTGTCTCGCTGTCTGTCTGTCCTGTCTGGTCTCGCTGTCTGTCTGTCCTGTCTGGTCTCGCTGTCTGTCTGTCTGTCCTGTCTGGTCTCGCTGTCTGTCTGTCTGTCCTGTCTGGTCTCGCTGTCTGTCTGTCTGTCCTGTCTGGTCTCGCTGTCTGTCTGTCTGTCCTGTCTGGTCTCGCTGTCTGTCTGTCTGTCCTGTCTGGTCTCGCTGTCTGTCTGTCTGTCCTGTCTGGTCTCGCTGTCTGTCTGTCTGTCCTGTCTGGTCTCGCTGTCTGTCTGTCCTGTCTGGTCTCGCTGTCTGTCTGTCCTGTCTCGCTGTCTGTCTGTCTGTCCTGTCTCGCTGTCTGTCTGTCTGTCCTGTCTCGCTGTCTGTCTGTCTGTCCTGTCTCGCTGTCTGTCTGTCTGTCCTGTCTCGCTGTCTGTCTGTCTGTCCTGTCTCGCTGTCTGTCTGTCTGTCCTGTCTCGCTGTCTGTCTGTCTGTCCTGTCTCGCTGTCTGTCTGTCCTGTCTCGCTGTCTGTCTGTCTGTCCTGTCTCGCTGTCTGTCTGTCCTGTCTCGCTGTCTGTCTGTCTGTCTGTCCTGTCTCGCTGTCTGTCCTGTCTCGCTGTCTGTCTGTCTGTCTGTCCTGTCTCGCTGTCTGTCTGTCTGTCCTGTCTCGCTGTCTGTCTGTCTGTCCTGTCTCGCTGTCTGTCTGTCTGTCCTGTCTCGCTGTCTGTCTGTCTGTCCTGTCTCGCTGTCTGTCTGTCTGTCCTGTCTCGCTGTCTGTCTGTCCTGTCTCGCTGTCTGTCTGTCCTGTCTCGCTGTCTGTCTGTCCTGTCTCGCTGTCTGTCTGTCTGTCCTGTCTCGCTGTCTGTCTGTCTGTCTGTCCTGTCTCGCTGTCTGTCTGTCTGTCTGTCCTGTCTGGTCTCGCTGTCTGTCTGTCCTGTCTGGTCTCGCTGTCTGTCTGTCCTGTCTGGTCTCGCTGTCTGTCTGTCCTGTCTGGTCTCGCTGTCTGTCTGTCCTGTCTGGTCTCGCTGTCTGTCTGTCCTGTCTGGTCTCGCTGTCTGTCCTGTCTGGTCTCGCTGTCTGTCTGTCTGTCCTGTCTGGTCTCGCTGTCTGTCTGTCTGTCCTGTCTGGTCTCGCTGTCTGTCTGTCTGTCCTGTCTGGTCTCTCCTGTCTGGTCTCGCTGTCTGTCTGTCCTGTCTCGCTGTCTGTCTGTCTGTCCTGTCTCGCTGTCTGTTTGTCTGTCCTGTCTCGCTGTCTGTTTGTCTGTCCTGTCTCGCTGTCTGTTTGTCTGTCCTGTCTCGCTGTCTGTTTGTCTGTCCTGTCTCGCTGTCTGTCTGTCCTGTCCGGTCTCGCTGTCTGTCTGTCCTGTCCGGTCTCGCTGTCTGTCTGTCTGTCCTGTCTCGCTGTCTGTCTGTCTGTCTGTCCTGTCTCGCTGTCTGTCTGTCTGTCTGTCCTGTCTCGCTGTCTGTCTGTCTGTCTCGCTGTCTGTCTGTCTGTCTGTCCTGTCTCGCTGTCTGTCTGTCCTGTCTCGCTGTCTGTCTGTCTGTCCTGTCTCGCTGTCTGTTTGTCTGTCCTGTCTCGCTGTCTGTTTGTCTGTCCTGTCTCGCTGTCTGTTTGTCTGTCCTGTCTCGCTGTCTGTTTGTCTGTCCTGTCTCGCTGTCTGTTTGTCTGTCCTGTCTCGCTGTCTGTCTGTCCTGTCCGGTCTCGCTGTCTGTCTGTCCTGTCCGGTCTCGCTGTCTGTCTGTCTGTCCTGTCTCGCTGTCTGTCTGTCTGTCTGTCCTGTCTCGCTGTCTGTCTGTCTGTCTGTCCTGTTGTCTGTCTGTCTGTCTGTCCTGTCTCGCTGTCTGTCTGTCCTGTCTCGCTGTCTGTCTGTCCTGTCTCGCTGTCTGTCTGTCTGTCCTGTCTCGCTGTCTGTCTGTCTGTCCTGTCTCGCTGTCTGTCTGTCTGTCCTGTCTCGCTGTCTGTCTGTCTGTCCTGTCTCGCTGTCTGTCTGTCTGTCCTGTCTCGCTGTCTGTCTGTCCTGCTGTCTGTCTGTCTGTCCTGCTGTCTGTCTGTCTGTCCTGTCTCGCTGTCTGTCTGTCTGTCCTGTCTCGCTGTCTGTCTGTCTGTCTGTCCTGTCTCGCTGTCTGTCTGTCTGTCTGTCCTGTCTCGCTGTCTGTCTGTCTGTCCTGTCTCGCTGTCTGTCTGTCTGTCCTGTCTCGCTGTCTGTCTGTCTGTCCTGTCTCGCTGTCTGTCTGTCTGTCCTGTCTCGCTGTCTGTCTGTCTGTCCTGTCTCGCTGTCTGTCTGTCTGTCCTGTCTCGCTGTCTGTCTGTCCTGTCTCGCTGTCTGTCTGTCCTGTCTCGCTGTCTGTCTGTCTGTCCTGTCTCGCTGTCTGTCTGTCTGTCCTGTCTCGCTGTCTGTCTGTCTGTCCTGTCTCGCTGTCTGTCTGTCCTGTCTCGCTGTCTGTCTGTCCTGTCTCGCTGTCTGTCTGTCTGTCCTGTCTCGCTGTCTGTCTGTCTGTCCTGTCTCGCTGTCTGTCTGTCTGTCCTGTCTCGCTGTCTGTCTGTCTGTCCTGTCTCGCTGTCTGTCTGTCTGTCTGTCTGTCTGTCCTGTCTCGCTGTCTGTCTGTCCTGTCTCGCTGTCTGTCTGTCCTGTCTCGCTGTCTGTCTGTCCTGTCTCGCTGTCTGTCTGTCCTGTCTCGCTGTCTGTCTGTCCTGTCTCGCTGTCTGTCTGTCCTGTCTCGCTGTCTGTCTGTCCTGTCTCGCTGTCTGTCTGTCCTGTCTCGCTGTCTGTCTGTCCTGTCTCGCTGTCTGTCTGTCCTGTCTCGCTGTCTGTCTGTCCTGTCTCGCTGTCTGTCTGTCCTGTCTCGCTGTCTGTCTGTCCTGTCTCGCTGTCTGTCTGTCCTGTCTCGCTGTCTGTCTGTCCTGTCTCGCTGTCTGTCTGTCCTGTCTCGCTGTCTGTCTGTCTGTCTGTCCTGTCTCGCTGTCTGTCTGTCCTGTCTCGCTGTCTGTCTGTCTGTCTGTCCTGTCTCGCTGTCTGTCTGTCCTGTCTCGCTGTCTGTCTGTCCTGTCTCGCTGTCTGTCTGTCCTGTCTCGCTGTCTGTCTGTCCTGTCTCGCTGTCTGTCTGTCCTGTCTCGCTGTCTGTCTGTCCTGTCTCGCTGTCTGTCTGTCTGTCTGTCCTGTCTCGCTGTCTGTCTGTCCTGTCTCGCTGTCTGTCTGTCTGTCTGTCCTGTCTCGCTGTCTGTCTGTCCTGTCTCGCTGTCTGTCTGTCTGTCTGTCCTGTCTCGCTGTCTGTCTGTCCTGTCTCGCTGTCTGTCTGTCCTGTCTCGCTGTCTGTCTGTCCTGTCTCGCTGTCTGTCTGTCCTGTCTCGCTGTCTGTCTGTCCTGTCTCGCTGTCTGTCTGTCCTGTCTCGCTGTCTGTCTGTCTGTCCTGTCTCGCTGTCTGTCTGTCTGTCCTGTCTCGCTGTCTGTCTGTCTGTCTGTCCTGTCTCTCTGTCTGTCCTGTCTGGTCTCGCTGTCTGTCTGTCTGTCCTGTCTGGTCTCGCTGTCTGTCTGTCTGTCCTCTTTGGTCTCGCTGTCTGTCTGTCTGTCCTGTCTGGTCTCGCTGTCTGTCTGTCTGTCCTGTCTGGTCTCGCTGTCTGTCTGTCTGTCCTGTCTGGTCTCGCTGTCTGTCTGTCTGTCCTGTCTGGTCTCGCTGTCTGTCTGTCTGTCCTGTCTGGTCTCGCTGTCTGTCTGTCTGTCCTGTCTGGTCTCGCTGTCTGTCTGTCTGTCCTGTCTGGTCTCGCTGTCTGTCTGTCTGTCCTGTCTGGTCTCGCTGTCTGTCTGTCTGTCCTGTCTGGTCTCGCTGTCTGTCTGTCCTGTCTGGTCTCGCTGTCTGTCTGTCCTGTCTGGTCTCGCTGTCTGTCTGTCCTGTCTGGTCTCGCTGTCTGTCTGTCCTGTCTGGTCTCGCTGTCTGTCTGTCCTGTCTGGTCTCGCTGTCTGTCCTGTCCGGTCTCGCTGTCTGTCTGTCCTGTCTCGCTGTCTGTCTGTCCTGTCTCGCTGTCTGTCTGTCCTGTCTCGCTGTCTGTCTGTCTGTCCTGTCTCGCTGTCTGTCTGTCCTGTCTGTCTGTCTGTCCTGTCTCGCTGTCTGTCTGTCTGTCCTGTCTCGCTGTCTGTCTGTCCTGTCTCGCTGTCTGTCTGTCCTGTCTCGCTGTCTGTCTGTCCTGTCTCGCTGTCTGTCTGTCCTGTCTCGCTGTCTGTCTGTCCTGTCTCGCTGTCTGTCTGTCCTGTCTCGCTGTCTGTCTGTCCTGTCTCGCTGTCTGTCTGTCCTGTCTCGCTGTCTGTCTGTCCTGTCTCGCTGTCTGTCTGTCTGTCCTGTCTCGCTGTCTGTCTGTCCTGTCTCGCTGTCTGTCTGTCTGTCTGTCCTGTCTCGCTGTCTGTCTGTCCTGTCTCGCTGTCTGTCTGTCCTGTCTCGCTGTCTGTCTGTCTGTCTGTCCTGTCTCGCTGTCTGTCTGTCTGTCCTGTCTCGCTGTCTGTCTGTCTGTCCTGTCTCGCTGTCTGTCTGTCTGTCCTGTCTCGCTGTCTGTCTGTCTGTCCTGTCTCGCTGTCTGTCTGTCTGTCCTGTCTCGCTGTCTGTCTGTCTGTCCTGTCTCGCTGTCTGTCTGTCTGTCCTGTCTCGCTGTCTGTCTGTCTGTCCTGTCTCGCTGTCTGTCTGTCTGTCTGGTCTCGCTGTCTGTCTGTCTGTCTGGTCTCGCTGTCTGTCTGTCTGTCTGGTCTCGCTGTCTGTCTGTCTGTCTGGTCTCGCTGTCTGTCTGTCTGTCTGGTCTCGCTGTCTGTCTGTCTGTCCTGTCTCGCTGTCTGTCTGTCTGTCCTGTCTCGCTGTCTGTCTGTCTGTCCTGTCTCGCTGTCTGTCTGTCTGTCCTGTCTCGCTGTCTGTCTGTCTGTCCTGTCTCGCTGTCTGTCTGTCTGTCCTGTCTCGCTGTCTGTCTGTCTGTCCTGTCTCGCTGTCTGTCTGTCTGTCCTGTCTCGCTGTCTGTCTGTCTGTCCTGTCTCGCTGTCTGTCTGTCTGTCCTGTCTCGCTGTCTGTCTGTCTGTCCTGTCTCGCTGTCTCGCTGTCTGTCCTGTCTCGCTGTCTCGCTGTCTGTCTGTCCGTCTGTCCTGTCTCGCTGTCTCGCTGTCTGTCTGTCCGTCTGTCCTGTCTCGCTGTCTGTCTGTCTGTCTGTCCTGTCTCGCTGTCTGTCTGTCTGTCTGTCCTGTCTCGCTGTCTGTCTGTCCTGTCTCGCTGTCTGTCTGTCCTGTCCTGTCTCGCTGTCTGTCTGTCTGTCCTGTCTCGCTGTCTGTCTGTCCTGTCCTGTCTCGCTGTCTGTCTGTCCTGTCTCGCTGTCTGTCTGTCCTGTCTCGCTGTCTGTCTGTCCTGTCTCGCTGTCTGTCTGTCCTGTCTCGCTGTCTGTCTGTCCTGTCTCGCTGTCTGTCTGTCCTGTCTCTCTGTCTGTCCTGTCTCGCTGTCTGTCTGTCCTGTCTCGCTGTCTGTCTGTCCTGTCTCGCTGTCTGTCTGTCCTGTCTCGCTGTCTGTCTGTCTGTCCTGTCTCGCTGTCTGTCTGTCTGTCCTGTCTCGCTGTCTGTCTGTCTGTCCTGTCTCGCTGTCTGTCTGTCTGTCTGGTCTCGCTGTCTGTCTGTCTGTCTGGTCTCGCTGTCTCGCTGTCTGTCTGTCTGTCCTGTCTCGCTGTCTGTCTGTCTGTCCTGTCTCGCTGTCTGTCTGTCTGTCCTGTCTCGCTGTCTGTCTGTCTGTCCTGTCTCGCTGTCTGTCTGTCTGTCCTGTCTCGCTGTCTGTCTGTCTGTCCTGTCTCGCTGTCTGTCTGTCTGTCCTGTCTCGCTGTCTGTCTGTCTGTCCTGTCTCGCTGTCTGTCTGTCTGTCCTGTCTCGCTGTCTGTCTGTCTGTCCTGTCTCGCTGTCTGTCTGTCTGTCCTGTCTCGCTGTCTGTCTGTCTGTCCTGTCTCGCTGTCTGTCTGTCTGTCCTGTCTCGCTGTCTGTCTGTCTGTCCTGTCTCGCTGTCTGTCTGTCTGTCCTGTCTCGCTGTCTGTCTGTCTGTCCTGTCTCGCTGTCTGTCTGTCCGTCTGTCCTGTCTCGCTGTCTCGCTGTCTCGCTGTCTGTCTGTCCTGTCTCGCTGTCTGTCTGTCTGTCCTGTCTCGCTGTCTGTCTGTCTGTCCTGTCTCGCTGTCTGTCTGTCTGTCCTGTCTCGCTGTCTGTCTGTCTGTCCTGTCTCGCTGTCTGTCTGTCTGTCCTGTCTCGCTGTCTGTCCGTCTGTCCTGTCTCGCTGTCTCGCTGTCTGTCTGTCCGTCTGTCCTGTCTCGCTGTCTGTCTGTCCGTCTGTCCTGTCTCGCTGTCTGTCTGTCTGTCCTGTCTCGCTGTCTGTCTGTCTGTCCGTCTGTCCTGTCTCGCTGTCTCGCTGTCTGTCTGTCTGTCTGTCCTGTCTCGCTGTCTGTCTGTCCTGTCTCGCTGTCTGTCTGTCCTGTCTCGCTGTCTGTCTGTCTGTCCTGTCTCGCTGTCTGTCTGTCTGTCTGTCCTGTCTCGCTGTCTGTCTGTCTGTCCTGTCTCGCTGTCTGTCTGTCTGTCCTGTCTCGCTGTCTCGCTGTCTGTCTGTCCGTCTGTCCTGTCTCGCTGTCTCGCTGTCTCGCTGTCTGTCCTGTCTCGCTGTCTGTCTGTCTGTCCGTCTGTCCTGTCTCGCTGTCTCGCTGTCTGTCTGTCCGTCTGTCCTGTCTCGCTGTCTGTCTGTCTGTCCTGTCTCGCTGTCTGTCTGTCCTGTCTCGCTGTCTGTCCTGTCTCGCTGTCTGTCTGTCTGTCCTGTCTCGCTGTCTGTCTGTCTGTCCTGTCTCGCTGTCTGTCTGTCTGTCCTGTCTCGCTGTCTGTCTGTCTGTCCGTCTGTCCTGTCTCGCTGTCTCGCTGTCTGTCTGTCCGTCTGTCCGTCTGTCCTGTCTCGCTGTCTGTCCGTCTGTCCTGTCTCGCTGTCTGTCTGTCTGTCCTGTCTCGCTGTCTGTCTGTCTGTCCGTCTGTCCTGTCTCGCTGTCTCGCTGTCTGTCTGTCCGTCTGTCCTGTCTCGCTGTCTGTCTGTCCGTCTGTCCTGTCTCGCTGTCTGTCTGTCCGTCTGTCCTGTCTCGCTGTCTGTCTGTCCTGTCTCGCTGTCTGTCTGTCTGTCCTGTCTCGCTGTCTGTCTGTCTGTCCTGTCTCGCTGTCTGTCTGTCTGTCTGTCCTGTCTCGCTGTCTGTCTGTCTGTCCTGTCTCGCTGTCTGTCTGTCTGTCTGTCCTGTCTCGCTGTCTGTCTGTCTGTCCTGTCTCGCTGTCTGTCTGTCTGTCTGGTCTCGCTGTCTGTCTGTCTGTCCTGTCTCGCTGTCTGTCTGTCTGTCTGTCCTGTCCTCGCTGTCTGTCTGTCTGTCCTGTCTCGCTGTCTGTCTGTCTGTCCTGTCTCGCTGTCTGTCTGTCTGTCCTGTCTCGCTGTCTGTCTGTCTGTCCTGTCTGTCTGTCTGTCTGTCTGTCCTGTCTCGCTGTCTGTCTGTCTGTCCTGTCTCGCTGTCTGTCTGTCTGTCCTGTCTCGCTGTCTGTCTGTCTGTCCTGTCTCGCTGTCTGTCTGTCCTGTCTCGCTGTCTGTCTGTCTGTCCTGTCTCGCTGTCTGTCTGTCTGTCCGTCTGTCCTGTCTCGCTGTCTCGCTGTCTGTCTGTCCGTCTGTCCTGTCTCGCTGTCTGTCTGTCTGTCCTGTCTCGCTGTCTGTCTGTCTGTCCGTCTGTCCTGTCTCGCTGTCTCGCTGTCTGTCTGTCCGTCTGTCCTGTCTCGCTGTCTGTCCTGTCCTGTCTGTCCTGTCTCGCTGTCTGTCTGTCTGTCTGTCTGTCCTGTCTCGCTGTCTGTCTGTCTGTCCTGTCTCGCTGTCTGTCCTGTCTCGCTGTCTGTCCTGTCTCGCTGTCTGTCCTGTCTGGTCTCGCTGTCTGTCCTGTCTGGTCTCGCTGTCTGTCCTGTCTGGTCTCGCTGTCTGTCCTGTCTGGTCTCGCTGTCTGTCCTGTGTCCTGTCTGGTCTCGCTGTCTGTCCTGTCTGGTCTCGCTGTCTGTCCTGTCTGGTCTCGCTGTCTGTCCTGTCTGGTCTCGCTGTCTGTCCTGTCTGGTCTCGCTGTCTGTCCTGTCTGGTCTCGCTGTCTGTCCTGTCTGTCCTGTCTGGTCTCGCTGTCTGTCTGTCTGTCTGTCTGGTCTCGCTGCTCGCTGTCTGTCTGTCCTGTCTGGTCTCGCTGTCTGTCTGTCCTGTCTGGTCTCGCTGTCTGTCTGTCCTGTCTGGTCTCGCTGTCTGTCTGTCCTGTCTGGTCTCGCTGTCTGTCTGTCCTGTCTGGTCTCGCTGTCTGTCTGTCCTGTCCGGTCTCGCTGTCTGTCTGTCCTGTCCGGTCTCGC